>JAKSZT010053767.1:952080-1047546 GCA_026826555.1 Tolypeutes matacus | reverse complement strand
CTATCTATCTATCTATCTATCTATCTATCTATCTATCTATCTATCTATCTATCATCTATCTATCTATCATCTATCTACCTATCATGTACTATGAGTATTTAATTTGCTCTATGGGTTAAACTCCAATGCTATCAATATTTTGTTACTCAAATTATTCACACTTTGGCCATTAGGAACTTCTTCCTCTTGGCTCCTGTGTTCTTCCAAACAGTTTTCACCCTTTTTTTGAGCACCTCCTGCATTTTTTCCACCACTATATACTCCAGGCTTATCTTGTATTTGCTCTGCCCCAGCCCTGGAATCAACCACTGATTGGAGGATCCCTAGAGACATAATTTTTGTGGAATTCTTGCCAATAATCCATAACCTCTTTCTAATCATGAGAAAACATCAAAAAAGACCCAAACTGAGAGTTATTCTATGAAATAACTGATCAGTACTCTTTACATATCAAGGCCATGGAAGACCAAGGAGGAATAACAGCTAAATGCAATATAGAATCCTGAATGGGATTCTGGAACAGAGAAAGGACATTAGTGGAAAATTTAGTGAAACTAGAGTAAAGTCTGTAGTTTAACTGATAATATTGTGCCAATGTGTATTTCCTGGTAGATGATGATGCTATAGTTATGTAAAATGTTAACATTATGGAAAACATGGTCAGGGTATAAGGAAACTCTGTACTATATTTGAAAATTTTCTGCAAGTCTAAGATTATGTCAAAATAAAAAGTTAAAAAATTAAATTAAGAAGAAAAAAATACAGTGAAGTGGTCTGGAGAGCTTACCAAAGTATTTTCTTAAGTCTGGGAAAGAAAAGTGCACCAATTGTGTTTGTGTGAGTGTGTGTGTATAAATTTAAGTTTTTGTGACTACATATGGTATTTTAGAAGGACACAGAGAGTATTATCAATATTTATAATCTCTGTTGGAAATAATGGGAGGCAGGGAGTGAACTGAATTTCTCCAATATATTTTTTTTTTTTTTTTTTAATCTTTTGGATAGTACCAATACTAAAAAGCAAAATAAAAATTTCTTTTAAAGGGCAATATATTGCTAAAGTAAATGTAATAATTTACAGGATTAATTTAAAATATACATTATTGTTTAAACATAAAATTATGTATATGTTGATATTTTATCTTATTAATAAGAATAATTCATAAACATTAATGTCAGAAATTTACTGCAATTCATTTATCTTGTTTCCCTTTAGGTTTTAAAAAAATCATCCTTTTTCTAGGAAGTGGAAATGTCTGTCTTAGGAAGGCTGTAGCTCTTGGATTCCATCCAACTGGACTATGATTTTTACAATGTTGGATTGCCAATTGCTATAAAACCCTGTTCTCTCTCAAGAATTGTCTCTTTTTCATAACTGTTTGCTTGACTAGAAAACCTTTCTGATTTTCCCCTCACCTGGATATCTCCTTTTCTTTAAAAGTCAATTTAGATGTTATCCTTTCCAGAAAGCTTTTCTGATCCTTAATCCCCAAATTTGAGCTTGACACCAATCCTACATGCTTCCATTACACTGTGTTGTCTTGGGCATAACCTCTAATTTACTAAAATTATTTAATTTTTGTTCTCCTCCCTAGATTATGTGCAATTTAAGGGAAGAAACTGAGTCTTTTATCTTTGTACCATTTATACTTCAGGGAATGACAAACCTCCATCTAAAAATAAGATATGGGCTTTTTTAAAGGATGCAATTAAAATAAATCTAAAATACCAGTAGAGAAACCTCATACTTCCTGGTAAAATAGGTGATTCCAGAATGAGCAGATCCACACAGGAATAAGTCATAGATACAAAAGCAGAGTGAACTCACAAAGTCCAAGATCTGAAAAAAATTACACCAAATTTAAAGGAAATAGATGATAGCACTTGAACAGAGCCCGCTTTTTACACACATGAAAAAATGGGTACTAGAAAGGGCGAGTGACTTGCTATTTAAGTTGGGTTCTTTTGATTTCAAGAAACAAATTAAATTAGTAAAAAGGGAGCTTATTCTAACATTTCACTTAGGGTGAGAAGGGTGGAGCAACACTGAAAATTAGTGGAGGTATGAATCATACAAAGGTGCTTCTTGGTCCAGGCTACCATAGCTCTGAATGTAGACTGGGTGTCATTGCTGTCTGGGCCTGATGCTGCTATAAAAGATATAACCCTCACTACCATTCAGTGTGCCCTAGACAAGAGATACAAAGCCTCATAGACTCCTAGAGCCATTACGTATTGCATTAGTCACAGTTCTCCAGGGTAAAAGAACCAACAGATTATGTCTCTATGTCTGTGTCTAGGTCTGTGTCTGTGTCTGTGTCTATATCTATACATCTATATGTATAGCTATAGCTATAGCTATACCTTTACCTATATCCATAGCCATATCCATATCCATATCCATATCCATATCCATATCCATATCCATATCTATCTATATATAAATATGAGCTATATTATAGAAATTGGCTCATGTGACCTAGATTGGCAAGTATGAATTCCATAGGGCAGGCTGAAAGTTGGGAATTCTGATGAAAGTTTTGATGAATTTCCCAGGAGAAGCTGGATGGCTGAAGTAGAAATAGAAATTCTTTCCATCTCCTGAAATTATCAGTTCTACCTTTAAGGCCTTCCACTGATTGGATGAGACTTCTCTCAATGCTGAAGGCAATCTCCTTTGTTTATACTGTAGATGTAATCAGCCATAGATGTAATCAACTGACTAATGATTTAAATCCATGAATACCTTCACAGTAACAATAGTCTCACAATTTGACCAATCAACTAGACACCACAATCAGCTAAGATGACACATGAACTTAACCATCACATGTATCTAGGAGGTTAATTCCAGATCCACTGCAGCACTGGGAACCTTTTGTAGTAGTTCCTGGATATCCTTGCTTTAGCTTTGCCATTAACATGACTCAGTGGCTCTTCCCATTGTGTCACTTTGTTTTTGCTCCCTCGTACCAAGAGGCTCCTTACCTCTCTCTATATTAAAAACCAAACAAAACTTGCTCATTGCTTCTTCTAACTAAACTTTGTGATTTACTGTAACTCTGGTTGTTAGATCCTCATGGCCCCCACTCAGGCGTCTCTTTATGTATATGTTACAGTCTTAGTTTTCAGTACCACATTCTCTTTTTTATTTTCCAATTTAATTTCTGGAGATAGAGTGACTGCTCCTGCTTCTTTATTATGTATGTGTGTCCCAGATTCTCACCCTTATGAAATAGCTGCTTTTGGAATGGTTAGGAGTCCACATTTGATTAATTCAGTAGTGGCTGGAGGAGGGAGTATAGGGGTGCCACGGGACTCCTTTTGTTCAAAATATGACCTCTACAAAGTGCTCAATCAGCACTCTGACAAAAATCAACAATAGAAAAATATAATACAAAATTAATAATGCAGTTCTTCAGGCATTGCTGATCTGTCCAACAAAACCAAAATATGATTTAGGTATAAGACCAAAATATAATATTAGCATAAAAAAGTCAATTTACATAGACATTTCACTTCCTTATTAGTATATATAGTAACATTAAAATCCTGGGGGTGAAGAATGCTGTGGATGTGTTAAGTTTAACACCTTATACACTATGGGCATTCTATCAACATTAAACAAGTGTGATAACAGCTGGAGATAGTTTGCAAGATGCATTTTCCCCCCTTTTCCTGTTGGTGTTCTCAAGCTTTGCTTAGAATTCTTGTTTGAAAGAATGTTCCACATTAGTGTCTAGAACTCTAAATTTAGAATCTTTGGAAACATCCTGATATTTAAAAATTTGAGCTTCATTCAAACATTTTTTTGTTTGAATGAAAAATTTTGTTTGCCATTAATTTTTCCTTCGCAATAAAGTGACTTATTATTATTAAAAGTTATTGTTATTTGAAGAATCACATCTAGGGAACAGAGAAAAACCAATATATCTGTGTTATTTTTTTCATAATCAGTTTAACTTTTTTTCCTACAATTTAAAAAGATTATGCTAAACCATTCCTCTTCTGCCTTCTGCTTTTTGCGCGATCTGGGACAGCATTCTTTTATGACAGATCTCACTAACTTTTTGATGATCTCCCTCTTCTCTCTCTCTTTCTCCATCTCTTTCTTGTTTCTCATTTAGCACAAGAATATATATTGCTTGGTTGTGTTTACATTTATAGCACAGCATTAGTGTATAATAGGAAAAATTGTCCACATATATATAGTTTATTCATGTGACTTAAAGGAGTAAACACTATGCTGCTACATAAATGAAAGTGTTCAAAACCTACGGAACCTAGCCAAGACACTGTAAAGGTAGAGAAGGGAACTCCTACAGATCAAGTCTGAAGGAAGTGGTGGGTGCATAAAAATACTGTTTCCTGATTGTACACCGCCAATTTCAATCCACTTAATAAACTGGTAATAGTTTCAGGCACCATCTAGATGTTACTGAGTCCCAATCTTTCTCCAATCCAATTCGTTTTCCTCAGCTCCAGTCCCATTTACCCAAATGCTTACTGGACCTTTCCTTTCAATATCTACAGAGAGCTGAATCTTAAAATGTACCAAAAATATTTGTCATTTTACCCCCCAAATCCTAAACCATCTTCACCTGTGTGTTGTATTTAAAATGAATGCCACTAGCATCTACTTAGCTATTAAAATATATTTATCTCCCTTTCTTTATCCTCATATTGCATATTTCTTCATGTTAACCAAATCCTAGTTATTCTATCTACAAAATATATCCTGTATAAATTATTTCTATCCACGTTTAATTCTAGTACCTTAGTCCAAGCCACCAATTATTTTCACTTAAATGCTGCAAATAGTGTCCCTAACACCACTTTTGAGCTCTTTATCTTCTCTGAAGCCAAACTGATTTTTGTGAAATGTGAACCTGGGCTTACATCTTTAATAGAATCCCTCTCTTTTCTCATCTTCACACTACATTTTGGCCATCCCGAACTTTTTTTTTTTTGTTTTCTGGCCCATGCATTTGCTGCCCATTTTTCTAGAACTTTCTCAGCCTGGCTATTTTTACCATTGCTTTGAATTTGTGTCCTTCAAGTAGAATTCCCCACACTTTGCAATAAATATCTTACCTATGAGCTTCCAGAGCCCTCTGTTCTTCCTCTACTTACTATCATTCTGAATTATAATTGCTTATTCATTTAATATCTGTCTCTCAGGCTATAAGTCTCATGCTCATGGAAACATGTCTATCTTCTTCATCCTCATAACTCCAGCATCCACAAAAATTTCTGGAACTTAGGAGGTTATCTGTAAAGGCTTGTTAGATGAGAGTTTGCTGATTTAACCTCTTAAATTTCCTTAGTATATTGATCCTATCCCAAGCCTAATTGATTCTCAGATAATATAATCTTCCCATAATTGGTATGAGGAAGACACCTTTTTCAGAATCCTGATTATTCTTTCCTTGTTGGGGGAGCTCCATTGACATAGCAATCATAGCCTATCTCCCCACCCTTGCATGGTTATTTCTGAGAGGAGAGGGTGGGTTATGTGACTGAGAGATTTTTGAAAGACTAAGTTGTGTTTGCTAGCTTGGTCACTTCTCTTTATCTTTCTGTTTGGGTCCAAACAGTGAGTATACATTTGCTCTGCTTTTCCATGTGTTAAGATATTCAAATACAGGCTCCCATGTGAGAGGGTCTTTGGTGATCTAATGCAGTCTGTACCTGGGTTGGTGTCTGTTAATATCTGAGTTCATAATTAGGAAACTTATTTGCTGCAGATAGAAGCTCCATTCCCACTTATCAAATTTTTCCCTATTAAAGGCAATATGTGTGTTAAAGATTTCCATTTACTTTTCTCTTTCTTGGTTTTGAATTCGTTCAGGAATAAAGGAAATGGAGTACTATTTTGGGTCTCATCGAATCCCATCATCGTCACATAACATTGCTGTATTCTTGGTTATTTTCTTTAATTCATTTAGACAACAAATACTTAATAAATGTGCCAGGATGGTCCCTAGGAAGACTAATTCTTCTACCCGAGCTTTAAAAAAATAAAAATAGCATTAGAGAGTTTATGGATCTATTACCACTAGAATGTAAGCTTCATGATAGCATTGTATTAGACAGTATTTGGTGTTTATATTATTCTGAGAGGATTTCAAAGTGCATACAGATTACTCTGAAAATATTCTACATATATGGTACATTTTGGGAGACTAGTTTAAATATTCCTGCCTTTCCACCACTCTTCTAATAATTATTCTAGGTAAGTAGAGTACACTGTTCTTTAGATTTCTAAATGTTTTTAACATTGGACCCTTGCCTCCAGTTAATTTAATTTATACTTAAAGGACATCTACAACTACATTTAATCATAAGCAGTTTCCATGGTAACATCATAGTCTTTCTAAATACAGGCTATGATGTAATCAACTGAAATGACTGCCATACCCAAATTGTTTATTTCATCTGAAGTATTCCTTATTTAAATCTATTGTACCACACACAGATTTTCCACATCTGAGTTTATCTTGGAAGTATGGAGCATTTTCCTGTGACTTCTATTTTAGAAATTCTTGTTTGATTTAACAGTATGATGGAATTCGCACTTCCGCTAGAGTTAAGATATGGACAGAATGGACTAAATTATGTAGAATGGACCAATATGATGTTGACCTAGTTTTTACAAATTTATGGAAAATTTCTATCCATGATGATAGTGTATGGAATATCATTATGTTCAAAATATTATGGATGAGTGGATCTCACACACTAAATTGATTATCAATTTTAGCTCCATTTATATATTACATTATGAAGTAGTTGGGGATCTTACCATTCATTTCCTAAAGTACTCATTCTAATGAGCTCATTTTATAAATGTAAATTTTTGAGTTAATTGCTTTTTCTTTAAGTAGCATTTGTCAATGCCTGTTCCCTACACCTGCACAGAACTGAAGCTACTTTCTAAAGGGTTCCAATAGGGGAGGACCTCAAGATCTTTGCCCAAGATCTTCTAACCCAAGATTAGAAAAGACCTAACCTTTTAGACCTATGTACTCTCAGCAGAGAATTTCATAAGTGACTTTTCCTTACTCATGAAATCTTTGTTTTGTTCATTTTCCCCTTCTTTCATTTATTTATGGATTTAGTGGAAACAGAGACAATTAGGATAGCAAATCAAGTACATCTGTTTTTGGAAATAGTTGAGTTACATCCTAGTGGATAAGAGAAAAAGGAAGAATGGAAGGAAAATCACTATATATGTTAATATTGTCCAAGATGCCCAATGTACTTCTTGGAGGCTCTTGAAGAATTCACCATGGTCAAGCAATTTATGGAAATATAGTTCAGAGGGAATCCTTCCTAATAGTTTCCCAAAATAGATTCAATTGTTATTTTGCTCTGTATATTCATAGAAGTTTGTTTATTTTTAAAGCACATCTTACAACATATATTATTATATACCTATAAATATCTCTTCTTTTAGTCTCTAAGTTCCATAAGGATAGGAAGTTTCAAGAAAGCAGTTGACAATAAGCATAGAAATGTGCTGGGCTTGGGAAATTTGGAGATTATTGATGATATCAGTAGGGTGCTGGATGTATTTGTCAACATTCACTCATGGAAAAATATGCACTTTTTTGTATCCTGTCCATAATGAATTAAATATGGGGATTCAGGGCTTATGGAACTATTGGAAGAATTGCAAAATAGTGCTTGGGGAAGCTGCCATTGAGGATTAGGCTAGCTGTTACTTAAAGGTCATAGACGTTGACAATGAGGGTATTAATGTGAAATGCTAAAGCAGATCTTTCTCAAAAGCTTGCCTGGAAGTTTTGCATGTCTCAACAATCTCTGGGAAGCCCTCAGCAACTTTTCCTGTCTGGAGGTGTGAAACTCATGCATTTAAGAAGTTTCCAGAAACGCATGGTGACTCTCATCTGTCCATATCTCTATCATCTGTCAAGTGCTTCTGGATAATAGCAGCTTTGGCTTCATTTCATCCTAATTCTCACTTGAGTTTCTTGCAAACGGTTGAAATCTAACCTAAAACCATGTAGGCAATGGGGTTCTGGGAATGAAATTTCCAGGCTTAGATAGGAGTGGTGGTGGTGCTGTGTTGATAACAAACAGTCTGACACTGGAATATATGAAAAATTGCTTACAAAGGCTTAAGAAGAGAAGTGGGCCAGAAAGTAGAGACTTATTTTTCAACATTTATTGAGAAAAGAAGAGGTATAAGGTATATTAGAGACAAAGGATTTAGATAATTTTTACCCTTTTAAAGAATGGTAATTCTTGGCTAGATTTTTATGCAGAAGGAAAGCCGCTAATAGAGAAGCACAGGTTGTAGAATGATAAAGGGAGATGATTGTTAATGAATCATGGTCTCTGAAGGAAGTGGGAGAAGTTGGGATGATTGGAGGTTAGTCCTGAATATGAAAAAGGATGTGGATTTCTCTGAAGCTGAAAACAAGACATGGTGCAAAAATAGATTACTTTATATGGTTGGGAATGGTGAATTGAGGGAAATGATGGAAGAGGACCTCTATTTTATCTGTGAAGTAAGAAGTAATGATGCCTGTTGGGAGGGTGTCTGGTAGGGGTTAATTCTGAGGAGAAAGGACCAGTATGGAGTAATGCTGAGAAGGAGAGGTGTAAGGGAGACAAGAGCTATCCCAACAAACAAAAGACTGCTCCATGCCCTAAGGGCTCAGAGGAGGGGGGGTGGGGGCGTCGCCCTGCCTGTGCATGGCACCAACTGCCTGGTGCCACTACCTGGGAGCTGGTGGAATTTCCCTACCTGAACTTACCATCCTTGATGCATTTACAGCTGGCATGAGTTCCTCTTTCCAGGAATTTTGGAGAGTGCCCCTGCTTATTTTGCTCCCTGGACACTGCAAAAATCATCTCTCCACGCCTAGTTTACATTAGGCATTCAGTAGAATGTGTGTTGACATGTCCTCGGTTTAGTGATTTGTGGAGTCCGTGATGTGAAAAGATTGAGAACTAGAGAGTAGAGGGTAGTGTCTGTGACCATGTTCCTGAATAACTAAGGAGTTTAGGCTTGTTTGAAAAGGAAGTGAGACCAGAGGGATCTGAAAAAGGTGGGGGGGGGGGCGGGGTAAAAATGAAAGGGACCAGAGAATAAAAGTCTTGAGAATTTTGGGTGGTGATGATGGCAGCACATCATTGTGAACATAATTAACAGTATTGAAATATATACATGAATGTGGCTAAAGGGGAAATGCTAGGTTATATATATGGTAAAAGAATAAAGATTTAAAAAATGTAAATCCATGGAACTGCACTATACAAACAGTGAAACAGTGAAACCTAAGTTAAGCCATTATTAACTATAGTTAATAATACAATTATAAAAATTGTATACAAATGTATAACACTTGTAACAAATGTTTCACACCAAGGCATGGTGTTAATAATAGAAAAAAACATTTTTAAAGTCTTGAGAGATTGAAGAACATATTTACTGTGAATAAAGGGATGAGGAACCTAGGAGGAAAACCCCAGCAGGAGTTGTAGTCAGATAGTGAATTATAGGAGATATTTCCAGAGGTGTAGTCATTCTAGCTGGTAGAGAAAAAGATTCCAGTTATGGCCATGGAATGAGTGGTTGAAGGGCACTGGGACTTAGGACATCAAACAACTAAGAGATAAGGTACTGGCAGGACCACTGCTTACAGTAATACACTGAAGGCCACATGCATTGCATCACCAGGCTGCAACATTTACATCATAGTCTAAAATGAATGGTACTCCCCATGGAGTATGCACTGCACAATCAGTGTGACCATCCCTGTGGTCCTGGGCTCGGTGTTATTCCTGTGGACCTTGTATTCACACGGGGTCTTGGCAAGTATTTTCGTAGGATTCTTATAGTTAAGTGGCAAGACAGGTTGCTGTGTGATTGGAAGCTCTCTGGATTGAGCAGAAGAAGAAGTAAAAAAAAAAAAAAATTCAACTGAGGCAGGTTTCACAGTGGAGATGGTATAGGAAATATGAGGAACATTTTGATCTACAAAAAGGAGTAAATGCTTTACAAGTGGACTGACCAGCAGGAACAAAGTTCTCAGGGCAGGAAATGGCTCTGAATGTAGAGACATACATTTTGTGCTTTCCAGAGCTGTTCTGAAGACAGACCTTTTCACAACCCATATCTTGTGATGGTGGCCATGGCATTACTATACAAATAGAAATCTTGAATTTGGCAGTCTACTGGCCCTGATGCAGTAAAAGTAAGCAATTGGGGGAGCCAGTGTAGCTCAGTGGTTGAGCACCGGCTTCTCACACAGGAGGTCCCTGGGTTCAATCCACTCCAGTACCCCAACAACAACAACAACAACAAAAAAGGAAGCAATTAAGCAATTGTAGACTTAGAATACAGGGTCAGAGCAGGAAGTTTTCTATTTTTATTGAAGGGTAGAGGTACAAATTAAAGCCAGAAATTTTCTGCTGCCTTTATAAGAAGTAAAGCTAGTTGGAGGGTTTAAAAAAAGGATTTGTTTTCTTTGGCACCAAATATAATCATTGCTTCATACTATGAAGACAGAAGAGAACAAAATGGATAGATTACACCAAGTGCTTTCTTAATTTGTCCCATGAAATCATTTTGATAGATTGACAGTGTTTACTTTAACAGTTGTTTCTGAAAACAGTAGTTTTGTATTTATATTATGCAGTATTATTCATGAACATCATAGTTTATAATAATATTACTATAATTGTTTTGCTTTATATGGAGACTTTGCTCCAAGGATTGCAGAAAGATATATAAAAATATCCCAATAATCCCTATAACATCCTTATATGAAGAGACAGATTTCATCTAAAAAAAATCTGTTGATAGTAACTCTCAGAAACAGTAAACTAATCACCCCATGTAAAGGTGATATTAGAGAAAAGATGGTGAGTGGCAGTAAACGGAAAAGGTACTTTAAGATTCTGCCATTGTATTAGTTATGGTTAGCTGCTGTAGTAATAACCTTGATATCTCAGTGATGTAACACAATAAAACTTTATTTTTAACTTCTCTAAAGTCCAATTGATGGTGAGGGCTGAGGATGGTGTCACTCAGGCAAGAAGCAAGAAGTTGCAGGAGCCTTAACCTCTTTGAATGTATGACTTCCAAGATTGCCCTAGTCATTGTCGTATAGCTTACAGATGATAGAAGTGAGAGAGAGAATTATGCAGTAGTTTTCTATTGGCTACCCATTTTCTATTAGTCAGACCTTAATCATGTGACCACACCTAATGTCCCGGAAGTCCAGGAAAAGAGGAATCTGGGTTTAATAAGCAGCTAGTTAGTCACTCCCATAATCACCAATAAGCAGACCACAAAATAGATGAGTTTTCTGATATGGGATTATGAAATCTAGCCTGAGCATTTATTTAGCCACTGTTTGGCATCTTGACGTAGTCTACAGTACAGCAAAAATTTCCAGGAAATAGATTGCCATAATAGTACTTCTACAGTGCATTAAAGGTTCAATAATGCAATTCTTTCTGAAGAAATATTTCCTGACATGGTATAACTATTTGAGTCAGGCATTCATGAGTTGATGGTACAACTTTAAATGAATCTACAATAATGAAAAAGAGAAACCAGAAAGCCCTCTCTCTTCCCTACTCATGCACATATCCATCCCAACCACACACTAATTCCCTGAGCACAGTAATTATGCTGGTTCAAATATAAGAGAAGGGGGAGGACAGCTTTGATTTGTTTGGCCATCCAAGAGGAATGGGTTGGTTCTGATTCTGGAAAGTATAGGAAAAGAATATATTGATTCTAAAGAACCAGAAACTTATCAGGAATGATCCCTATTTCAACAGAATGATAGAATCAGCAGCTGGAATTACTGAAACTAAGTCAATTAGAAAATTTTCCAGTTTTGGTCACTAAGTAGAGTTTTCATGGACTCCCCTTCTACTATCAATACATAGAAAACATGGAAAAAAAAAAGAGATATAAAATAAAACCCCCAAATTTAAAAAGTATCCAGCTGAGACCAAAGGAAAAAAAGGAAATTCTCAGGTGCTAGGGACAAATATGAGCTTAAAAACCAGAATAGTAAATTCAGAAGACATTTCTAGGTTGGACTTGTATAATACAGGACTTAATATGTAGTGGCTGTTTTTGTTTTTGTTTTTCATGATTACTATTATTTTATATTGAGCAGTTGTAGTTGTAGATATACAGAAAAATTATGCAGATAGTGCAGAATTCCCATATGCCCCCCCCCACAGTCTTCCCTATTGTTAACATTTTGCATTTGTGTGGTAACTTTGTTACAATTGCTGGAACAATATTATTATGATTATACTATTAATTATAGTCCATAATTAAGGTTCACTCTGTGTTCTACAGTTCTCTGTTGTTTTTTTAAATTTTTATTCTGGTAACAGATATAAAATCTAAAGTTTCCCATTTTATCCACTTTCAATTATACAATTCAGTGGTGTTAATTACATTCACCAATGTTGTACTACCATCACCATCCATTACCAAAACTAATGTTCACACAGAGACAGAAGCTACGATCTTGGGTCTGCAGGAGGAAAGACCGGGATGTAAGATCCTACATGATACCTGGGAGCAGGAATGGCTGTCCCTCAATGAAAAGGGAACTTGAAATCTCAACCCACTGGTACAATTAAGTGAAAATTATCTTGGTCCAGGTTTCTTGGGGAAAACAAAAGTTTTAAAAGTCTTCTATGAAAAGCCTGGGTCACCTATGGTGAAGTGCCCAAGTTGAAAAATTAGCAAATATACTGATTGCAGTTTGGATTCACACAGGACACCTGGGAATCAGGGAAAGTAAGCCTTGCTGAAAATGAGCTCCCAAATATAAATGAAAAACACATCAAGAAATGATTTTCTTTAAACCGAGTCTCCAATTAAAAGTGGGATTAGACCCCCTAGAGCTCCAGATAATAGAACAACCTGGAAGAATCCATAAAGTATGTATACAATAGTAAAAAGATAAAATAAGGGATAGAAAATATCATGAAAGATCATTGTACTATGAAAAGGAACTAGCTTATTTAAAACAAAAAGTGACATTTAAAGATTATATATATTAAACATACATATATGTATATATATTTAAAATTTAAATTCAATGGGCAAGTTTAATAGTAAATTAGACCCAAGAGAAGAATTAGTGATCTCCATGAGACAACTGAAGAAATACTCAATTCAACACAGAGAAAAAGAGATTAAAATTACATGAGATCAACAGACTTGAAGTATGCAATGAGAAGTTAAAACATGTATCGAATAAGAGTTCCAAAAGAGAGACCAGAGAGGAGAGAGAGACAATAGACAAAACACAAAGGCTGCAAATTATCTGGTAAGATATAAATCTTTAAATGGAGGGAGCATGCTTAGTCTCCAAACTGAGAAAAGCACACATGTCCATGCACACATAATCTAGTGAAACCAGGATTACTATATAGGAACACCAGGCACAAAAGAAAATCTTAAAGCAACTACAGAAAAAAGACAAATATAATCTCTGAAAAAATGGACCTGCTGCCTAGCAGCTGGGAAACAAACAAAAGAAAGATGTGGGTAATGTGGGGTAGGAAGGGAAAACAGGGGATTTCCAATACTGCAAAAAGAGTTACTTTAAATATCTCAGCAAGAGGGTGGGGTACTTTTTAAAAACTACAATTAACTCTGCTCATTATCAGATTTTTGGGGGCGTTTTTTTCTTTTTCATTTAATATATGCTTGCCTTTTTTTGTTGTTAAGAAAATTAGGAAAACTGATAACCCTAATTTCATTTACTCATTTCCATTAGGTATTTCTTGTTGATATAAATGTTTTACTGTGAATTATACACCACTTTTCCATGTCCAGGGTATATCTCCCAAAGCAGATGTTTTGTTATAATTTTCTATCAGATTTTGATTACCAGAAAGGTGTATATTATTTCATCTCACATGAGCTTCTAAGTAGATATTTAGCAAAGAACTATCTTAAAAAATCTGGAATGTGCTAATTAAAACATTAACCTATCGTGTGCATGTATATTTAGATTTATATCTCATGACATTCCAGTAAGGATCTGAGATGACTTAGGGAGGGGGGAGGAACAAAACATGATAAAAGAAGGCCAGAAAAACGACCCAAAACAGAAGATAGGGAGAAAATACTCAAAACTACTATTAATAACTCTGTGGAAGAAAACCACAGAAATAAATCATAAACTATAAAATTCTTAGTAGTAAGGGCAATAAAGGAAATATAACATATTCTATCAGTCTTGTTATCTAGTACTGAAGGCATTCAATTCCCACATCTCTCAAACATGAATATCATAAATATATTACTATACACAAGCTTTTTTTCTACATAACCAAGTTATTTTAAACTAAATGAAATTCTGGTATATTAATTTTGGTTGATTCCTGTAGTTGATCAAAACCTATAAGCAATTTTAGTCTTCATTTTTATCCTAAGCACTCATGACCTTCCTCAGACTTGCATCAATTTCTAATTGTAGACTTTCAGATTGCATATCATTTGACCCTTTCTTCTATTCTCTTTATAATTGCCCTTTTCTTCTTTTACTCACATTGACTATTCTCAAAGAAAACAGCAAGCTTAAAATAAATTGAAAAAAAAAAAAAAGCAAAGTATCTTACACACAAACTTTTGCATAGACTTTCCCCACAGCTGGAATGCTTAACCTTGAATGCCAAGTTCTATATTCATTTCTTATTTAAAGCCTTCAAGACTAGTCCCACTTAGCTTCAGTTGTCCAATTTACTTTATAGACTTAACTTCTGAAAAAATTAGAAATTAATAAATGATGTGTGTCATTTCATACAAATATATAATGAATAGAAATGATAAAACAGACCAGTGTAAAGGGAGCTGCTATTAAAGTATATTAATTAAGATTCTATTTTAAATTACGATGCTTTCTTTGGTTAAAAAAAACCTCTGTGTCTTGATAATAACTATTTTGGGGGGGCTAATACATTGATGAGTAGGACTTTGTAACTGAGAAATTCAATTATAGTAAATTTCAAGGGCACTAACTCACTGACACATGGTAGTGATGTTAAGAAAAACTCAGCAAACCGATAAACTGGTATAGAAGTATTCAATGACCTAATAAAGGCATTTAATAATAGTAATTCTCAATCTATTAGCTCAGAGGGAAATGTTAAATAAGCACTTTTCAGGGAGAGAGAACCATCTTGGGGATAACTGGGAATACTCATGCCCAATATCAATAAGTAAACGAGCTGAATGGCAGTTAATTCTGTCCCTCATCCAAGCCACAGCAGATACTCCTACTGATTTTATCTTGCTCAATCTATTTTTACTAAGTTAATATTGGATAATAGGTTTTAAAATAACAACTATTCCAAAATAAAAACAGCATAATTAAAATATTAATTTTTATTTTTTCAATGTTAATTTTTTTTTTTTTTGCAAATTGTCCACTTTATAGGAACATTCTTCCCTGGCTATATGTCTCAGATTTTCCAATGAAGTTGCTGTTAAGGGAAAAAACCTCAATTATCTTTTGAAATTCTGAGAATACAGTATTTCTCTTAGGAAAATCCATGGAAATTCCTTCTGTCTGGGGAGGAAAAAAAAGTCAGTCATTATGACAAACTAGTGTTATTAGTTCTACATTTGTTTCTCCTCTGTGCTTGGAAATTTACAGCCCAACACTTATTTTCATCTATTCGTCAAGTACTCCACCTAAATATAAAGCTTCCTTTAATTAAAAAAATTCCCAAATCAAGTTAATGTCATTTAATTCAATCAACATTTATTGAGTTTCCAATTTGTGCAAGATATTTTAAGTATACACAAAAGAATAAGACATTTGCTGACCTCAAAGAAGTTACATTCTCACAAAAGCTATTACTATTTATACTTGCTTTTATACATATCCCTGTAGTTGTTACTGGTTTTACTATCTTTGAATTCTTCAGACCAGACATGCCTGCTGCAAAAACTTGTAAATGCCTTCTTCTCTCTCTGTGTTGCTGTATTGGGAGAGGTTTTCAAAGCCCATTGCTTTCGGTGCGAAAGAGCATACCTTTAACGCAGATGCTATCGGGAATCTTTCTCTGCATTTCTTAAAAGATCTTTACATGATGTTTACTTCCTGCATGATGTTATCAATTTCTGCACCACTTTTAGCAACTAAGATTAAACACTATTCGTTTTCTATTTCACTGTTGTTTGGTTCTTTTAACTCTTTCATGCTTTCTTATGTGTATATTACAATTTTACCATCTTAGAAATCCTGAAAATGTTTAGAAGACCTAAACTTATGATTCAAAAACAGATTTTAGTTTGTTCCTTTTTAAAAATGTAATTTCCCCAAACTCACTTTTTTGAGTGATCCTTCCTTAGGCAACCTTCATATACATTTCTGCCATGAAACTTCAACAGTGCAGGAGGTGAAGAAGACACAGAAAGAAGAAGAGAAGCAAGGAGCAGAGGAAAATGATTCCAATGTAGGGTAAGGAAATAAATACAATCAGATAAAAACTTTGAAGGCTAAAAACTGAGTACTTATTTGCATGGCAAAAATATATAATGCTGCTTTTTAAATTTTTTAGAAAGCCAGGACTTCTGCTTCTGGGAATAAGATGGTGCAGAATTAATTTCCTGCCATAAGCAATAAAAATTTTGCACAAAATATAGGAAACAAATATTTCAGGTATTGAGAGAAATAACAAGCCTTAGAAAAAGGGCAACAGTGAATCCTATCATTGCCTAGGCTTTTTGCTGGAAGTAACTTCTATATTGTGGCACAGCAAGGGAGAAATCAAACATGGTCCACTGATCTCATTAAAGTGAGAAGACAGGGATTGGCATTCAAGAGATAAATTTGGCTAGAATTTATGGGATAGAGAATTTAGGAGGAGAGAGCTACATGGAAAAGTGCCACAGGAATGAAATGAAAACACTTTGAGGCTTAGTATTCTTTGGGAGCAGACCTATTTATTGTTCTGCTCCCATATATATATACAGTCCAGCCACTATGGGAGGCGTGCTCAAGGACATGCTGTACGTGTAGGGGCTCAGAAAGTTCCAGGCTGCACAGGAGATACTGGAGAAGCAGAAAGCTCTAAGTAACAGTGTAGAGTAAGAAAGTTCTTATTGTTTTCAGCAGGAACTGATAACAGCAGCTATTTCCCATGCAGCAGTATATTGCTTGTGCAGCAAAACAGGTTTAACTGTTTCAAAGATATTTTAACCAAAGCGTTCCCACATCTTCCCCTTTTTTGTTTAAGAAAGGGGAAGAAAAGGAAAGGGGAAATGTATCCTGGCACCACTTTTATAAATATTTGTTTATACTTTGATGATTGGTAGTAGTAAGACTAGGTTGCTGACAGTTACCTGGGTTCCGAACTGGGCTGCGCGTGGGAAACAAAGTAGCCATGGGGGCAGTTGACTTCCCTTGGGAGGGGTGAGGGTTAATGTCCTACTTCTGTAGGCCCTCAAGTTCTCTCCTGATGGCTCCCCTGTGACTGTGGCTGTCTTAGATTGTTCCTTCCCTGAGGAATCTTACCCATCTCTGGCTAACCAGCCATCCTCTGGGGCCTAACAGGGTGATATGAGACTGCCAATGTTTCCATGGCCTCCACACCCATCACGTGCCTAGGGATTCCCACACTCACTGGTGGGGCTCCTGCTCAGGTTATAAGTTTTGGAAAACCGAGGTTTACCAGCACCTAGAAGGCTTATACAGCTTAAGGAGACACAGGCAATGCCAAGTATGAGAGGTGTGCAGGGTATCTCCAGAATACGGTAAAACTGGAAAAGGCAAGTGAGAAGGAAAGAAAGGAGACTTAGAGGTGAAGCTGGGAGACATAAGGCTTAAAAGTTTACTCTAGGAAAAATGATTTGTTACAAGCATGAATCAAATTTTTGTTAGCTAACAGAGCTGAGCAAAGCATTTACTAACATTAAACAACTAGTTTAATAATATTTATGAAAAAATTATTTAAAGGTGTTTTAACCAAAGGGCTCCTAAGTCTTCTCCCTTGTTGTGTTTAGTTCTTGAACTTTGGATGTGGGAGAGAGAGATGAGGCAGCAGCTAAGGTGGTGAATTTTTGTTCAGCATGATGTGCTAGATAGAGGACTTGGTGAATTAACCTAAAGATTAATAATAAAACAAGAAGCATGATTATTCCAATAAGAGATATTACCCAGATTCTTATGTTTAGGCCATTAAACCAATTAGATGGATTTAACCATTGTAGATTATCATTGAGTGTTTGAAACATGTTTTGCTGAGCAAGAAGTTGTATTTGAGATAGTTGATGTTCCAGACATTGCTGGAGAGCAAGCACGTCTCCCTGAAGATGGGAGAAAAAAGCCCCTTGTAAGTGGGTTTTCACTTGCTCCCAGGAACTCTGGGAAATGTTCCAAGGTAAGGGGTGACACAAATTTTTACATGTTCCCAATCACAATGCAAATCTTGTCTGGTAAGTAGAGCTTGTTGTTTTTCACCTATCCAAAGAATAGATGCTTCTAATGCATCAAGTCTGGTAAGAATATTATTATTGATATGAGTTTGTATTAAAAGTTCGTTGGTGACACTGGTCATAATTTGATTAACAACATGAGCAGTTTGGACTGATTCTGTAAGGCTAACTGCTGTGGTGGTGGCAGTGGCTGCTATTGTAATAGCTGAAATAATGAATGTAATAAGCATACCAATGAATCTTTTTTTAATTGTTTAAGACTTCCCCAAGTTACTCCCTGAGTTTGGATAATGTTATGGCATGGTTGTGTCTGGGAGTTCCTTTGTTCCTCCATCATCATCCTTTCCACCTGTGGTATTAGGTTGAATGGGTGATCT
This sequence comes from Tolypeutes matacus, assembly GCA_026826555.1. Lineage (NCBI taxonomy): Eukaryota > Metazoa > Chordata > Mammalia > Cingulata > Chlamyphoridae > Tolypeutes > Tolypeutes matacus. The sequence continues at coordinate 1,028,700 of JAKSZT010053767.1, read as the reverse complement.
TTCCAGCTCATTGTATAGCTTCACATTCTTTGCTGCCAGTCACTGGGGGCCTGTTGAAGTAAGCAAACAAGCATATCCTCATCCCCACGTTATAAGGTTACAGGGTCCCTTCCAAGATTCATCTCCTAACATTTCCTTGTACAGAACTTTAGCTTGTATTTGATGACTCTTCTGATGAGGGGAGAAATGTTTCTCAGCTGCTGAAAGGCTGTATTTATTACAATTTTAAAAATTTAAAGTATATAGTGCTAGGGCTATAGTATTTCTAGGGGAAGTATTCATACTCCCCCTTTTTTGTTTATTGTTTTAGATGATATGACATATTTTAAATATTTTTAAGGCTGAGTTAATTGGACTTTATTAGGGATTATTTGCAGACTAGTCTGAGTAAGAGAATTTTGGAGATGTTTATAGAGTTGTGTTAAAAATATTTTTAAGGGGACTATAATAAGGATATTATCCATGTGGTGATAAATACATGCTTCTGGGAAGGTAGAATGTGTAGGGCATAAAGCCTGAGAGACATAATAGTGACATAAGGTGGGGCTATTGAGCATTCCTTGTGGCAGGACTTTCCACTGATATTTAGTTAGTGAACTTATATTAATAATTGAAACAATACAAAATAAGTGAAGGACTGTTTATAAACAGGGGTTTAACTGTTATATTTCAATCTCTTACTATATATATATATACATATATTTACATGCTCACTAAACTGGGGACATACTGATATACTTGGCCCACTTTTGGCTAGAATCCTGGATAGATACAAGATAGATGCTAATATGCATATCTAGTTTAATAAGTCTATACTGTTAATTAGAATGAGAAACAATAATAAGATTAAATCAGTATTGAACAAAGTTACAGAATGATAGATAAATAGAGCAGTTTTATATAAAGCAGTTTTATATTTAGCTTTGGGCTGAGAGGTTTTGAATTAGCAGCTGATACTAGAATTTTGATGGAAAACAACACTTGTATAGAGCACCTTCTCCTAGGGTGGGATTTTAACTGGCTTGGCTAGGTATATCTTTTTTACTGTATTTATGATGAATGAATTTGATACTATCAATGCCAACTTGTGAGCATTGTGTTAATTCCCAAGGAAGTGGCCAGCCTCTTCAGGAAGGAGCACAACACTCCCTGGGCAGTACATTCTAAGGTTTATGCATTAGTCCCTGGAAAAGTGGCCAGCTTTCCCAGGGAGGAACACAACACTTTCTGGGATGTACTTTATCTCCTTTAATTTGTTAGAAAACATCCCTGATGTGCCTATTTTTGTTCCCATTATTTTTCCTGATATATAAAAAGTGTTAACTAGCAAGGCATTGGTTTGTTGATTAACAAAGTTTTCTGCATGATGTTTTACTTTCAAGTTTGAATAATATTTACTAAATTTTTTCTAATACATTTGGTTTTAGGATTGTTTAAACGTAAAAGAAGAGATTTACATCTGTATTTAATAATATACATTTATGTATAACTTATGTTATTAAATTACTTAATTATGCAATGTATTGTATTAAAGTTTTGATTAGTATTTAAGTATATTATACATAATTCATAATTACAGTAGATTATATAACAACAAACAATAATAAGACTTTTAACTAGCAGACATCCAATGAATAAACTTTTATTTCCTATGCGTTTAAGATTCCTAACTAGTGAGATTAAATAAGGTAGTAACATGATTAAAATGACTTTAATTTCTCTATTTTGTATAGTTTGAGGCATAGGCAGTAACAAATTATTATTTCCTATTTGGGCTGTGGGGCATACATTAAATTGTAACCTTAATACCTGCATTGGTTCTGCTGTTAACATTATAATTGGAACTGGGGCTGTGACTCACAGTGTTGAATTTAAACTTAGTTTATTGTTGGCTTTTCTACATTAAGCGGGATGCGTTTAAGGAGATACTAAAGAAAGTTTTAGCAACTTTTAAAACAAAGTGACAGTGAAATAACTGGATATTAATTTTTGCTGTTATGCACTACTTCTGGCAGCTCTTAATGGTTGCTCCTTTTTTTTTGCAGCTATAGAACTGCTTTTTTAGCAGAGGTGGGAAAAATCAGATGAATATACGTTAAAGCACCCACTTCTTGATTTTTAGGTAAAGAGGTTGTTATTGTGACATATAAACATTGTTAAATATTTAGGAATTTTATACACTTTTTAAGTATTCATATGAAGCTTTTATTTATACAACTTTAATTAACAGAGGGTTAAAGAATTTCTTTTTAATTTTATAACAATTTTAAACACTTTCTATTTAAACAGTCACATATTAAATAAACTTCACTATTTACTTTTTTCAAGGTGAAAGAACAAATTTCTTGCACTAATTTGAAATAAAAGGCTACTTTTCAGGATTTGACTTTGAGAAAGCAGGTTTGAACATTATGTTCTTTTAAAAGTGATAAGACTAGTTTCTTTAAGGAAATGATAAGGTTAAAGTACAAGAAGCTATTTTGATAAAACAGACTTTCTTTTTCGTATACTGATTATTCAGGAGAAAAACTCTTTGTAAACTTTTACTAAAACAGACTAATGACCAGAAACCTTGAGAAAGAACAATATTTTAACTTTGTATCAGTATACTATTTGAATCTAAAGCTTTTTAAAAACTTTATAGTCAATCAAATTATATTTAACTTTGACCACAAAAATTCCTTTTCCGTGCACCTTCTGCACTTTCTGTATTCATTCAGGTTTTGTTCCACATTTTACTTTTTCTTAATAGCTGGTTATTTTATTTTAGGACAAAACTATTTTCTTTTTCTTTAATAATAAAAACACATTCTATATACCTTATATACATAAGTTACCAAAATGATTTTGGAAACTGTCTCCAAGCAAACCTCTTACAACATACAATTACCATCAACATTAAACAAACTTGTCAGAATAATGATTTAATTTGGTTATAACTATTTTTATTTATTTTAAGTTAAAATTCATATTTATAAATATAAGTGTTTATTTAATTTTTGGCCATTTGAAGAAAGCTCTTTTAATAATTTTCATTTATTAATTTAATATTACCATCTGGAGGTTTCAAAATATACACTGACACTGAACAAACAGACAAACACAAAATGAGTTACAACACATCAATAGAAACATACATCTTTGATTTTACTGCTTTTGAGAATTTTTCTGGAAACTGTGTTGCCAAGTTTTCTTACTCTTCCAGTGGTTTAATTTTATTAGGCCCCATCAGCCCACAGCCTTATCATTATGTAGGCAGTAGGAGGTTTACAGAGTTGCTGCTGGAATGTTTTCCTTATCTTAGTTAATAACTCCTGGTAGAATAGTGATGCCCCTGCAACTTATGCTAGATTTTCCCAATATTAATCTCACTAAATCTTCTGGAATAGTCCCTTTCACTCCTGAATTGGCTAGACAGACTTTATTTGTTTCTTAAGTATTAATTTTTCGGTAGTGACAAGGTCCAGGCTGGCACTTCCCGGGGTGGTGGCACATAAGTTTGCTATCATCAGAAAGCTGTGGGGGTGGAGCCGAGTGGCTCTGTTTAGATTGGGTATGATTGAACAAAGCCCTCTGAAAGGATTTTAGGGCACCAGAGGGAGTGCCCCACTGCCTGTTTCCCGGCAGAGGATTCCCATCTTCATCAAATTTAGATCTACTTTTATTTGCCCAATGCTTTCCCTTACAGTACCGTGGGCAGTCTTTAGTGGATAGGGTGTTTTGTTTAGCTCGGCTCTTTTGTGAGCCTCCTGTATTATGAGGGCAATCTTTTTTTTTTTTTTTTTTTTTTAAGATTTTATTTATTTATTCATTTATCCCCCCCTTGCTGCTTGTGCTCGCTGGGTCAGCTAACCACGCCGTGCGGGCGGGCTTGCCTTCACCAGGAGGCCCTGGGAACCGAACCCGGGGCCTCCCATATGGTAAACGGGAGCCCTACTGAGTGAGCCACAGCCGCTTCCTGAGGGCAATCTTATAATCCACATATAAAACATTTTGCCGAGGCAGCAAGAGCCATGGCTAAGGTTTGAGCTTTAAAGGTTTCAGTGCCTATATTTTGACAAGCTTTAACATAAACCCCCACTGGGGGTGTTTTCTTTTCTCAAAGGAGCAATGACCCTCTGACAAGCTTCACTGGCATTTTCATAAGCTAATTGTAAAAGTAATGTTTCAGTGGCATCAGAATGATCAATTTGTTGTGATAGGGCTACCTACAATTTACCAATGAAATCAACATATGCTTCAGTAGCCCCTTGCTGAATAGTTGCAAAAGATTTTTGAGCACGAGAGGTATCTGGCATTTTTGACCATGTGTATTGCATAGGTGAAAAAGTTTGTTCAAAAGCTTGCTGATTATTCATATTAATTTGTTGTTGTAAATTAAGATATGAATCTGACCCTGTTAACATATAATATCCTATTTGCACCCTAATTTGGAGATTATTCACAGCCAGGACAGTGAAATGCTCATTGTACTCCATGGTCCATACACTGAATTGCGCAGGGGTAACAATGGTATGGACTAGCTGTTTCCAATCCCACTGTGTCATCATGTAACTAAGTCTTTCATTTCCCAGTAATTCAGTGGTAAAAGGACTATGTAGTCCATTTTCCTTAACGCTACTACATAATTCCCTATAGACTTCATATGATAAAGGGGCATAGTGCCTTTGATTTTGTATTACACCTATAGGAAAAGCTGCCATTTCATCACCATGTTTTAAAGCTTCTTTCATGCATAACTGCATGCTTGACTCTAGAAATTGTGGCGAAGGAGAAGGAGGCAGCTCCTCTGAGATATCTCAGCATTCCCCAGCCACTGGAATAGGTGGCAGGGGTGGCGTTGGTAATGGGGGGACGGCAGGTGGAGTGGCATTTCTGGTCCTCCAGGCAAAGGAGGAGGTAAAAGAGTAGTACTACCCCCAGGAAGAGGGGGTGGGGGTAGCACAGCAATGCTAGAGACCCCAGGTAAAGGAGGGGCAGGGGGCACTGCTGATAATGGGAGGAACTACAGCAATAACTGCAGCAGAGAGAGTCCATTTCTTTCTTCTAGTTCCTTTGACAGCTTGGCAACCTCTTCTGTGAAGACACCTCTGCTTCCAGGTCCTGTTTTTTCTGTGGCAATTTGCCATTGCCTCTGCTCTTTCTCTTTCTTTTCTCTACCCTGGCTATTGTTATTTATTACTGGTGGAGTGGCATTGGGAGGTACTTCTAAGGAAAGGGGGGAGTAAACCCCACTCTCGGAGCCAATAGGATCTGGCGGCGTGGATGGAGCAGCCGCATGTCTTAAGACCTTTTTCGCTTTACATTTAGCAGCTTTAAGCAATTCTTGTAACACTTTTGATTGGATCTTCTGTTTAGGGGTTAATGTATTCCCCATGTTACTTTAAAAGCCAAAGTTTTTTGCAACAAACTAATAATTTGTGGGACTACTGCATACAGTAGTGGTGTTACTTACCTTGGTGGCCAACTGACCTCTGGCTAGTCCATGTCCTGTAAGAAGATGATTAGGTCCGGACCACGCTTCTTCACCAAAGTGTTCCCGGGGGCTGTCCCAAAAACTACTTGCAGGAATCCATCCTGCAAAGTCTTGGGGGGTACTGTCCAGCAGAACCTGCGATGGCGCCGTGTCACGTCGGGGTCTCCAATTGCCACGGGAATGAAATGAAAACACTTTGAGGCTTAGTATTCTTTGGGGGTGGCCCCATTTATTGTACTGTTCCAGTGTATATACAGTCCAGTCACTATGGGAGGCGTGCTCAAGGACATGCTGTACATGGAGGGGCTCAGAAATTTCCAGAGGTATTGGAGAAGCAGAAAGCTCTAAGTGACCGGGTAGAGTAAGAAAGTTCTTATTGTTTTCAGCAGGAACCGATAACAGCAGCTATTTCCCATGCAGCAGTATATTGCTTGTGCAGCAAAGCAGGCTTTAACTGTTTCAAAGATATTTTAACCAAAGCGTTCCCACAGAAAAGAACTTAAAAGGAACTTAGCTAGTTGGCAAAAAATTTTAAAGATTATTTAAAGAAATAAGAATCCAGTATTTAAAAATGTAAAATCCACAATGTACAACATCCATTAAATATTACTAGACATACAAATAAAAGTAGAAAATGTAAATCATACCCAGGAGAAAAAAAAATCAGTTTTGTAATCCATGAAAATGCACTGCTCAGATAACCTGCTGCAGGGAGCACTACTGATTTTGTGCTGAGACCACGTTGTCTTTAGGAAGCTCATGGCCAACGCCTGAGCATGATGAGGGTACTAATATAGGGCTATTGCTGCAAGATGTGGGATTCCTCAGATGGGTGGCTTTCATCTATGAGACTCCTTTTCTGTCTGGTTGGACCTCTTTTGGAAATTGCTGCAGTCTAAGATTATTTCTACCTTCCTTCCATCTCTCATTTTGTAGATGTTAGATCTGCATCATGGTTGAAGGCTCTCCACACCCTCTCTTGCTCCCTCTACCATTAAATCTCTAGGATATCTAAATTCCATAATAACATCTGACACTTGGCAGGCCCAAAATAACACAAGTGGCCTTAGGCATTGTCCAAGAAAACAGATAGTAAGAAAGGGATTTGGGATTGGCTTATTCACCGTAGAGCTGACAAAGTGGTAAAGAAAGAAAAAATTGCAGGTGAAATTCTTTATGACTTTGGGGAGCTCAAAGATTCTTAGATATGAAACAGAAAGAATAAATCATAAAAGAAAATATTTTGGCTTTCATAAAATTTAAAATTTCTGAATGACAAATCACAGATAGAGAGAAAATATTTGAAACAAATATATTTAAATTCTAACATCCACAATATGTAAATAACTCTACAGTTCAAAAATAATTAGAAAACTAAACCAGTATTAATGGACAAAATATTTGAAAGTTACTGCAAGGAAATATGCAAATGGCCAAAAAAACTATCAAAACTGCTCAACATCATTAGTCATCATAGGATAACAGAGAAATGAAAATTAAAATCAAGAGTTATCATAATATGTCAATTAAAATGGCTAAAATTAACAAGACTGACTATGCCAAGTGTTGTCACGGATGGTATGCAACTGGGACTCTCATATATTGCTTAAGAATTTATATATACATGCATGCCAATAAAAGGTGTCAGCAGGCTAAGCTTATCATGAGATAAGCCATTAAATTTCCGTGAGATGAATGAATATATGTAGGAACTTCGCAAGGGAGACTGTGGGCAGGCATAGTTGGTGGTATGGTCTAGGAGTTACCATAGGGGAAATAAGCAAGCTTCTACATATGTCTGCTGGCAACCTAAAACACTTGGACGCTGGTTTTAAGAGCCTGTTCTCTGTCACAGCACTCAAGTCTCACCAGCGAGTTGATCTAATTGGTCCTGTTTGGTGCTGTATCCTGGGAACTTTGTCTTCCCAGGAACCACTTGCCTTCTCTTTCTTCAAACTTCAGTTCTCTCCCCACTCTGCTCTCCTCATCTGGCCCCCTGCCCCAGTCACCTTTGCATATCTTCTGCTGTTTTGTTTTTTTTTAAGTTCCAAAGAAGACTCCATTAATCTTCCTGTTTCATTAATGCTTCTTGTTCTCCACCTCACCTCACTACTCTTGCAAATCCTCTGACAACCACCCATGTAATCTGAGTTCCTGGGAGACTCCCTTGCTTAGTCCTTGAAAGCTCTAGTTACCCATATTTACAGAGTGACCCCATTCTCACCTTTTCTAGCCTCAATATACATCAGTTCCAGTAAAACAAATAATTGATGAGTAAAAGTGATTTCTCCTTACTAAATACAAAACACTCATAATTATATTTAAAGGCATTTAGAATCAGCTATGACCTTGTCCTAATCCATTTCTCTTTCTATCATACAATTAAGAGATCAAAAGAATAGAGCTAGTCATTGCTTTTCCTTTCTTATTTCTTTGCAAGGACAACCAGTTTTCCTTCTTTATGCCAGTGCTGTTTGAGAAACTTTTATTTTGTCTGTGTTCCCAGGGTTTTTTTTTTTTTTTTGAGGAATTGTTTTCATTAGAATTTCTTCTTTTGACAATACAGAAATGGAGGCGATTCTCAAATGTTTCCAAAAACTATGTATTGACATTGTACAGTTCCATTTGACTTTGAAATTCCCATAGAGTAGCTTTAATTCTGTTTTATTGTCACATGGGGTTGGAAGACTTTCTGAGGGAACTAATTCCTAAATTCAAACTAAAAACAGGTTTAATGAAATTATTGGAATTCAGAGTTGATGCTCAAGGTCATTAAGGTTCATTCTACATTTTGTTTAGAAAGATCATAGTTACAGAGGTTTGGAGGATAGTTCTGAATATGAATTAGCTAACATTTTGTATAATAATAAGCCGATTTTGTAATCTTTAGTTTGTGGATTGAAACCCAGAATGTATCCACAGTATCTGAGACATTCTAGGTATTCAGAATGTTTGTTGAATTGTAATTATTTTCACCATGTTCAATATGTTATCTTTAAGGATCAGGTTAAGGGATGCTCTGTCTCTATTTTGAAAGAGAGGTTTGTAATGAACAATTGTCATATGAGGAAGTAACAGTAAACACCTGGGCTTTTCTCTTATCCCTGGCCAAAAGAGCTAAGAGGGTATCTCAACCTGATTTTCCCAGAAAACATAGCAGAAGCAGATTGTTATTTTATAAGAAGGACAATCTCAGGGGACAGGAGTGAGAAAGAAGAGGAAGAAATTAGGGAAGGAAGTAGAATCCAATAAGACTGTGTCACTGAGCTGCATTGTCATACCCTGAAAATATTGATAAACTGTGTATCTAGACCAGTTTTGAGGAGGGAAAGGAGAAAGTAGAAAGAATTTACCCACTGGTTTTTGTAAGCCATTGGTAAAATTTTACCCTTTGGCATATTACCTCTCTATACTTACAGGTTCTGCATGCAGGATGTGGGAACTGAGCAGAGTCTCATGGTATCATAAGAAGGGCAGCCCTGGGATGAGAGGCCAGGGATACATAGAGCAGGTATAAGATGAGGCACTATCCAGTTGCATCTGTGTGATTTTGGAGATAACTGGAGATAAGGTGCTGGATGCCAAGAGGATCTTAAAAGAAGGAGAATCAGTGTCTGATATAGAAGTTCTTTATTTCCTTCTACAAACATATGTGACCTAAGCAAATCCCAATGGCTAGCATGTCTAGTCTCTGCACTGCAGAAGTCTTCTTTCTCATTGGGATTGTCTCCCTATCAGAAGTTGCTGATGAGATTTCTCCTTCCAAAGCTTGATTTATGGGGATGTTCAAAGAGGGATAGAAAGTGTTATAACTCTGTGTCACCTGGTTCATATCTGTGGAGGGTAAAATGTAAGTGCAAGTTTGTAAGTACAATTCTTCTCTCCTTTTGACTGCTTTCTTAGGAGTAATCTTTGTGGAGAATTTCTGTCTTATTACAAGGAGAACTCACATATGTGAGGCTTGTATATTGCACACTTGAGAGTGGCCAAGAACAGCTGGCCAGAAGCTGCCAACCTTATAACTGACAGGAAGAAGACGCTCTGAGTCAGTTCCCTCTCTCTGCTGTGATGAGTCTGTGTAGAATCCTCTGAGGAGGATAAAAACATGCCGAAATAATGCCAAGAAGAAAATCTCAGTTCATGGGTCTATAATGATTTTAAATTTCTTTAAAACTCCTCAGACTTCTCTCATGGTTATTACTTTATTTAAAATATCCTGACAGTTGTGTTACCTCATTTTCAGACAGGAAAACTGAATAACAAAAAGGTTAAACTGGTAAATTATTGCTCCACTCACTTTCATTTTAATCCAGGACTAGAATCTAGTCAGATTTTTAACTTTGCTTTTCTTCTTCTTCTTCTTTTCTTTTTTTAAAGGTAGAGATACAATTAGAGAATCTCATGAAAGCTACGGGTAATTTTTCCAGAAATGTGCACTATGTATTTGGAATCCTATTCCTGTGGATACAAATGTACAAGCTTGCATAAAATTTCAAATGCTTAACATCTTTCTCTAATTTAAGCTCTTATTTAGAAACAAAAGGATTATCTCACATGTTTTTTTATGAAACTGTGAATTAAGAATTAACATTAAGCAAACCCAGCTCCTAAATAAAATTTGATGTTTATGTTCTAATGAATTAGGTAACTTATACATAGCACTGCTTATTTTCCTCATTTTCATGCAATTATTGACTTTTGAATGCCATTTTCTCTTTATGTACAAATTAATGTAAGTTCAGAGTAAAACTATAAAGTATGAGAAAGACGGGAAGGATAGGAGGTATGATGAAAGGTTAGTAGAACCTGGAGTTTCCAATCTTGAGAAAAGAAGGCTAAGGGGAGACATGATAGGTTCTGAAAATATGTTAAGGGATATTACCAAGAAGACAGGGACCAATTCTCATTAGTCAATGAGAGCAGAACAGGAAGTAATGTGCTTAAGCTACAGCACTAGAAATTTAGGTTAAATATAAGAAAACTATGAGGACAGTTAAGCAACAGTGAAAATTGTCAAGGGAAATAATGAATTCACCTTTATCAATAATATTCAAAGCAGCACTTGACACCCATCCATCAGTGACAAGTTAGGAATAATAAATATCAATTCTACCAACATTCTGGTGATAGATTAGATGATCCAAGAGGGAGTGCTTCTCAAAATCCCCACCATGTATAAAAATAGACTCACTGTAGAAGAGTAGCTTTTTAAAAATGTGTAAGAAGAACAAAACATTAATTCTACAAATATCTATTAGTTTTCTACCATATTCAAAACTCAAAGTTAGTGTCTATGAAGGAGGTGAAAATAAATCCCAATTAGCCAACCCCTCAAGTAGCTTTTATTTCGTAAAGTGGTACTACAAATTTTTTACTACATATCCTTATAGGAAAAATATTTTGAGCACTCACCCCAAATAAAAGTACATTAATTTATTTATAGAGCATAAAATATACTATGTAAATTATAAAATAAATACAAAGTATAAATTAAAAGTCATCATATAAAAAGTGAAGGTAGTCTTATCTAAAAAATGTTTTGCTAATTGTAATGCCTTCACCTATCATTAGTGCCACCTATCATTAGCTCAATAATCAACTATCAGTTCTATATTTAAAATAATAACTCTAACTCTTTACAGCAAACTACCTTCTTGATAATTTAAAAAAAGTTTTTGCCTGACATTGTCAGATATGATTAGACTCATGTTTTTCCTTGTACAGTGGCCAACAAAGCACTTATACTAGGAATAGGAGAACAGTCAGCTCTACTTTTGATTTTTTGTTTTTTCTGTGCTTGTATTGTTAGTGTTACTTTCTATCTGCGCTTTTCTGCAGATATCTTTTAAGGTGCTGGTGCCTTTTGTGAGGTTCATTTCATTGGAACTAGAAAATATAAAGCATAAAGCTATAGTTCACATGCTATCTGTAACATATAGCAACATGTTAAACAAAAAATACAGGCATGGAGACATTCCTATCAACTCCTTTGGGTTGAGTGGATCCCTCTCTTTCTTCACCACCTCATGTTCTGTAGATGACTTGTGACAGAAGAATACAGGTGATGAATGATGGCAGGTCCATCAATCTGTATATTTAATATTGGTAAAGCTTAATTATGTTTCCTGGTAAAATGATATAAAAAGACTTGTTTTTTAGCAGACTATATTATTTTAAAAGACTTTCAGTGCAAATCACTTTACATTCTAAATGAACATGCTTAAATGCATTGGTGAGCTCACAGGAAAATAAAAGAAATCCCCAAGAATAGCCACCAATAAATTGAAATCTAGAAAAAGTTATTTAGAGAGTATGGAAAAGAAAAAGATATTTTCTAGTAATAACTGAGAATTTCTTACAAACTTAACCCCCTGTAAATAACTTCTAAAGGATGCATTTAATTTTAAAATATCCTAGAAAATCTGAGCTATAAGAAATAATGGTGAGGGAAGATATTGTTAAGAAAGTGAACAAATATATATTATGTAAGAAGACAATGATAATGTCCAATATGTGAGGTTAATATTAAATAGAAGGCAAAATGAAACCAAAGTACTAGAGAGTAATATAAAGTAATTTGGGATGCAGCAATTAAATTTATGTACTAAAGAATTTATTCTAAGACTGTTAAATTGGTTGGGAGGACGATTAATGAAAGGAAATTTTAAAAATTAAGAATATAAGGTAAATTATCAAGGATTACTGTAAAGGAAATAAAAATAGATCATCTTGCTACTATATAAATAGAGGGAAAAGGCTGTTATAATGGAAAAAACATAAAATTAAAAAGCACATTGTAATCCATCCAAAAGAAGGAAGAAATTAGAAAAAGGTAGCAAAAAAAAGTAAGGCATGGGAATTCCCTATGCTTTAAGTGTAATTTTCTGTAAATCTAAAATCTTCTCTAAAAATAAAGTTTATTATTACAAAAAAAGAAGTATTCATACAGAATACGGAAGCCTGTAAGAAAGAGAAAATAATAAAAATAAATAAAAAAGTAGGGCAGTTAAAAACACAAAATGAAAAGGTAGAAAAATACAAATTTATCAGCAATCACAATAAATGTAAGTGAACTAAACTAATAAATGCATCAATCAAACTACTGATATTTCTGGATTAGATAAAATACCAACATCCAGCAAAAAAGATAAGCAAACAACTAATTGTAATGTAAAGGGTGGTAAAAAAGATATACCTAGTAAATATAAACCTAAAAGGCAATTATGGTTTCAGCCTTTAAAGCTAAAAGCACTTTTAAAGATAAGGGAAATCACTACACAATAATAAAAATTCAACTTACCAGGACTATACGATTCTAAACTTGCAAACACCTAATGAAATAGCTTCAAATATATAAAGCAAAACTTGACAGAACTATAAGGAGAAATGAAAAAATTTGTTATTATAACAGGAGATTTAAACACCTCTCACATTATGTGATATAATTTTATCTGAACAACGTAATGAGCAAGCTATTTTAGTGGACTTACAAAGAATTCTACATTCACCAATTATAGAAATCCATTTGCTTCCCTTTTCATGTGGGCAATAATGTCAAATGTGCTATGCAGCCAGGCAACATTTTAGATAAACTTGATTGACTTTTAATATTAACTGTTACAATGCACACTGATTGTATATAAAAACCTTATATATGACATAAATTTTAAAAAGGAAAAAAAGAAAGAACACCATTCTCTGGACACAAGACAATGAAATTAAGTTAGGAGTTTAAAGACCTCGCAAACATTTGAATAACACCTCACTTATAAATAATACACAAGTCTCAAAGAAGAAATCTTAATAGAAATTTGAAAACACTTATAACTGGATAACAACAACAAAGACTTTTGTTTGTCAGTTTGGGTCCTCTGAGAAGCAGATACCAATAGTGAATTAGATGTTCAAGAGAAAATGCTTTTGAAGGACAAAGAGGGAGGGAGCCATGGGAGGCCAGGGAAGCCTTCAGGCTGTGATGCAGGGCTGATATCTGTACACAGAGGAAAAAGGAGGAGGGACTGAGGGGACCAACTTCCCACAGATGCCCAGTTCTGAGAAAGCCTCAGTCAAGCTGATGGGCGTTCCCAACCACGGTTTTCCATTAGAGGAGACCTACATGGGGCTAAAATGGCCTTTCTCTAGTATCCTGGCTGTGTTCAGTCATTGGCTATGAGAAGTAGGGCAAGTGTAACCTTGGCAGATGCCCACCACAGTAGATCAGAAAGAGCAGCAGCTGGAGGTTGTCTAGCTCTGTCCCCTAAGTAGGTACCCTTAAAGGGAAATCTGAGCTGTGCATCTCCATGGATACCACAATGCATACAAAAAGAACACACCAAAACTTGTGGAATAGAGCTAAACAGTGTTTTGTTGGAAATGTAGGGCAATAAGTGCTTATATTAGCATAAAAACTTAAAATGAATGAGCTGTGTTCATCATAAGACAGAAAAAAAATCAATAAAACCAAACAAAATAGAAACAAGGAAATAATGAAGATAATAGCATATAATGAAACAGAAAATAAGAAAAAACTAGACTACACAATGTAAAAAAATTCTGAAAAAAGTTAGTAAAATATGCAAGCTATTGGCAAAACAGATCAAGAAAAAAGAAAGTATAAAATATTGACAGAAAAAGACATAACTGGTGTTGTAGCAGAGATTTAAAATCATATAAAGAATAAGTTGAACACTGTTAAAAATAAGCATGAAAATTTTGATGAAATGGATAAAATTATTAGAAAATATAAAATAGCAAAAGTAACTCAAGAAGAACGAGAATATCAAATAACACTAACTATTGCAGAAATTAAATCAATATTTTTAAATCTTCCCACAAAGAAAATACCAAGCCTAGTTGATTTTATAGGTGAGTTCTATCAAATAATTTAGAGAAATGCTCATTCCAAATATATGGACATGCTTCCAGAAAATAGAACAAAGGTAAACACTTCCTATCCCATTTTATGAGACTAGTATAAGCATTGGTACTCATCTCAGACAAGGAAAAGTATGAGAAAAAATTATAGCGCTATCTTATTCATGAATATAAATGTTAAAATTCCAGCATTAGCACAGATCCAAATATACAAATCCCACAACCATAATTAAGAAAACAACTCTAAAGTTATACACAGCTTGATATAATTTTTAAAATTTTAAAAACAAAAAAGCAAGAAATCTATTGCTTATAAATATACTCATCATTCATGGAAAATATAGAATAATGGATATTTCTCTGGGGAGGGGAGGGGAGTATGATCTCTGAGGGCATAAACAGAGATTCAGTGTAATTGGTAATGCTCTCGACATGTCTTGGCCGGATGGTGGCTATTTGAAATAATTTTTGAAGCATCAAACACTTGTAGAGTTGGAAAGGACCTTTGAAATCATTAAGCCAGATTTCTTACTTTACTCATGAACAAACCAGGCTCAGAATTTCTAAATGCTTCACATATAGTTATTTAAAATCACCTGACTCTGTTGCTATTGTTTTTTCCATCAAAAAAACCCAAACGAAACAAAACAAAACAAAACAAAACAAAACAAAAAAACACTGATAGAAACTGAATTACTCTCTTGTTTGGAAATATTTTGTCTAGTAAAATTGTCATTAGGCATGCATTCCTTATGATAAACATTAAATAATACCCATTACTTGGTTTTCACTTTTTTAATATTTATTTATTTATTTTCAATATGATATTGAATTTTTTTTTAAATAATGAAAAGAATGGCTCTCTTTCATTTATATGTTTATCCCTATGTGTTTATCACTGTGATAAGTTCTTTTTTTTTTTTTTTCAAGGAGAAGCTACCAGTTGTGTTTATTACAGCAATCAGACACACAGCCAGCCAAGACATAGCAGCAATCTTCACATATGTGTGCTTACCATTTATGTTATACACAGAGTTTTATAGGACTTATAATCTGGTTACTATAGCTATCAAGGTCCAAATATATATATAAGCTAAGACTTCTGAAGTATTTTCACCAAATTCTTTACTTTTCTTTATTATTCCCCCTGTGGCATTTTCTCCAAATCTAATAAAATGAATAATTATTTAATCCCAACAAGCTTTTTCCTTTCTTTTTTTTTTTTTTAATTTTTAATTTATTAATTTTTTATTGTGGGTAAAAATCAAAATTTTCACAATACATACCAATATTTATAAAATGATATATAAATATATATGCATATATGTGCATTTGCTTACAAAAATGTTATTTATATATATATAAATATATTTTAAGAGGTGCTTAGATAACCTAAAATATTACACGGAACCCACCGGGATTCTCATGTTGCCCACCTCCCACACCTCCCACCGCATCCCACACAAACATCTCCCACAAGTGTGGCCCACCACCCTCAATGGACTTACACAAACTGGGGCCTTGCCACCACCCATAGACCACAGTTCGCATCGTAGACCACACTCTCTCCCACACAGTTCTGAGTGGTGTGTGCTGATTTAAAATGGCCTACATCCGTTGCCACAAAGGTACTCAGGACAACCTCCAAATCCCAAAGAAGCCCATATATTTCAACTGCTCATCCCCTCCCCTGCCCAGAAAGTGTCAAGTGGCCACTGACTCCACCTCATTGTTATAATTTCTTCCATTGCTAGACTCACCATATGTGTACAACAGAATACCATCAAGTCCACTCTAGTCCATAGTTCTTCCCCCAATCCTGAGGGGACTGGGATGGTGATGTCCACTCCACCTCCAAGTGAGAGAGGGCTTATATCCCATGGATATGGTGGGTGGGATGATCCTGCCTGCAGATGCAGGCCCTCTCCATTCCCTGGGCTGGCCATTGCCCATCATTGTCTCCTCTCCAGGTGACTTGGATGAGTCCATTGAGCTGTAGGGTAGGAGTTGCAACTCTGCCGAGATTCAATGCACACCTGGCACATAGGTAGGCCAGAGGCTCCAGTCTCTGGAAGTATACCTAAAAACTCCAGCATCACATATAGGTTTGAATAGAAGGGACTGATGAACCATGTGCAGGGAGGACCCATTTGAGTCCAATTCTGTCACTCTCAGGAGCACAGACTCCAAAACAGAGCCCACTGATAAGGTGTCAGTCTCCGGGGCTATCCCCCCTTATATAGGACCTGAGTGTCTCCAGAGCTCCCAGGAGCCCCTCAGTGTGGGGTGATGGGCACTTTGATGTTCTATGAGCTCCTACTGAGGTGTGTGTAAGAGTCACCTCTGGGATGACCTCCCGACTCTGTTTGAAGTCTCTTAGCCACTTGAATTCATTTGTCTTTACCTTTTCCCCCTTTTATTCAAAGTCTTTTTCCAGTGGTGTTGCCAGTTGGCACTTGGTATTAATCCCTCATTGCCAGGGAGGCTCATCCCCGGGAGTCATGTCCCACGTTGGGGGGAAGGTAATGCATTCATATGCTGAGTTTGGCTTAGAGAGAGGCCACATTTGAGCAACAAGGAGGCTCTCAGGTGGCAACCCTTAGGCACCCCACAACAGCAAGCTAAGTCTCAGTTACAAGAGCAAAGACTCACAAGGGTAGTCATCAATAAAAAGAACACATCAGTGGGTCATCCTCTTTTGACAGACACTATCCCTGCACTCAGAGGACTATTGCTGCTCCCTTGGAGATTGTGGCAGAGCTCTCCAGGCTAGGAATTCAGATTCCCTCATTTATTGTGTGATTGTCCACCCATCGTGACCATGCCCCATCTTTTGGTCTTTTGAATAATTTTGTATATCTTTCATGTATATTCGGATGAACTAACTCCCATGAATCTCCCCTCCCAGACACCCCCCACCAATAATCCCCTGCAGTACCCATTGTAACCCTTCTGTGATCCAAATCCTCCATGAACATGTAGTCCGTAAAATAATCAAATACACTTAATAGGAAAAAGAAACAACAATGATAAGCTTACATGCAAGAGAAAAACATAACGAAACTCAGGGAAAAAAAACAAAAAACAAAACAAACAAAAAACAAATAATCAAACAAAAAACAAAACAAAACAAAATATAATTAGCGGATTGAGACATTCAAAAAAATGGGGAAAAAAGCAAAAGAAATGCCTTAAAATATATATATATATTTATTCTTTTTTTTTTCCTTTTATCATTGTGTTATCGGATGTCCAGTGTGCCATGACACCTTCCCCCTCTCAATCCCCATTGTCTCCCAAATTTTCATTTAATTTTCAAAGGAGTTTTAGGTCACAGCAAAGTCACACACAGAGTACCAGAGACTCCCAGACACCAAACCAACCCCCCTTCCCCACCCCATATTAAACCTCCCCCTTTTCTTTTTTGGATGTTAGCATTGTTATAACTGTTATACAGATAGCAAAATATAGCAACTAAACATTGTCAATGATTTACAGTATAGTTTACAATTTAGATGATACAGTTTAATAATTTTGATGATATTTACCATATCCTGTGTCCATTAATGTAAGATAATGAAAAACCTTTCCCATGACCACCAAACACCCCATTATATCTTGACTGTTCCCTGTCCCCCAGCCCCCCAGGGCACATGACACCACTCTATCCCGACCCATGGAATGTCAAGATTCACAGTTACATGCCCTGGGAATTTGAACCTGCCCTTCCTAATCCACCCACCCGTCAGCACTGCACCACCAAACCCAGGAACACCACCACCCATCTGCCTCTTCCCCCAACATGCAACCACACTCTATCCCTTTACCATAGATTATGTCCATATGGGTGATGGCTCAAAGCCTTCTCTTCTCTTACTCTCCCTTGTTAACCTATCTTTCAGACAATGGTTCTCAGAGACTGCTCACTTTCCTCAGTTCAGATCAGTGAAGTCATATACTGTTCATCCTTCAGGGCCTGGCTTGCTTCACTCAACATAAGGTCTTCAAGATTCATCCACGTTATTCCATGTGTTAGCACTTTATTCCTTCTTACAGCTGAGTAATATTCCATTGTATGTATGTACCACATTTTGGTTATCCATTCGTCTGTTGATGGGCACCGGGGCTGATTCCAACTTTTGGCAATGGTGAACAATGCCGCCATGAACATTGGTGTGCATATATCTGTTTGTGTCTTTGCTTTCAGTTCTTCTGGGTATATACCCAGCAGTGGAATTGCTGGATCATACGGAAGATCTCTTGTTAGTTTTCTGAGGAACCGCCAAACTGTCCTCCACAGTGGCTGGGCCATACCGCAGTCCCACCAGCAGTGGATGAGAGTTCCTATTCCTCCACATCCTCTCCAACATTTAGTGTCTCCTGTTTTTTTTTAATAGCTGCCATTCTGATGGGTGTAAGATGGGTATCTCATTGTAGTTTTGATTTGCATTTCCCTGATAGCAAGCAATGTTGAGCATTTTTTCATGTGCTTTTTAGCCATTTGTATTTCTTCCTTGGAGAAGTGTCTTTTCAGGTCACTTGCCCATTTTTTAAATGGGTTGTTTGTCCTTTTATTTTCAAGGTGTAAGATTTCTTTATATATGCAGGATATTAGGTTCCTATCAGATATATGGTTGCCAAATATTTTCTCCCATTGGGTAGGATGCCTTTTTATTTTTTAAATAACACCCTTTGAGGTGCAGAAGTTTTTAATTTTGATGAGATCCCATTTATCTATTTTTTCTCTTGCTGCTCGTACTTTGGCTGTGAAGTTCAAGAAACTATTTCCTGTTACAACGTCCTGTAGATGCTTCCCTACATTATCTTCCAAGGTCTTTATGGTTTGGGCTCTTATATTTAGATCTTTGATCCATCTTGAGTTGATTTTTGTATAAGGTGTGAGATGGTATTCTTCTCTCATTCTTTGGGATATGGATATCCAGTTCTCCAAGCACCACTTGTTAAAGAGGCCATTCTCTCCCAACTGAGTGGGTTTCATGGCCTTGTCAAATATCAGATAACTGTATATGCGAGGATCTATATCAGAACTCTCAATCCGGTTCCATTGGTCAGTAGGTCTATCCTTGTGCCAGTACCACGCAGTTTGGATCACAGTAGCTTTGTAGTATGTTTTAAAGTCAGGTAGTGTGATACCTCCAACTTCATTTTCTTTTTCAATATGTCTTTGGCAATTCGGGGCCTCTTGCCTCTCCAAATATATTTTGTGGTTAGTTTTTCCAGTTCCTTAAAAAATATAGTGTTGACTTTTATTGGGATTGCATTAAATCTGTAGATTAGTTTGGGTAGGATAGAAATCTTGATGATGTTTAGTCTTCCTATCCATGAACAGGGAATATTTTTCCATTTATTTAAGTCTTCTTTGATTTCCTTTAACAGTTGTGTAGTTTTCTGTATATAAGTCCTTTACATCTTTAGTTAAATTTATTCCTAGGTATTTGATTCTTTTAGTTACTATTGTAAATGGTATTTTTTTCCTGATTTCCTCCTCAGTTTGCTGGTTATTGGTGTACAGAAATGCTACTGATTTCTGAGCATTGATGTTATATCCTGCAACATTACTGAACTCCTTTATAAGTTCTAGAAGCCTTGTTGTCCATTTCTCAGGGCTTTCTATGTATAAGATCATGTCATCTGCAAATAATGAAATTTTTACTTCTTCTTTTCCAATCTGGATGCCTTTTAGTCCTTTTCTTGACTCAGCTCTCACGCAAGTACTTCTAAGACAATGTTAAATAGGAGTGGTGATAGTGGGCATCCTTGTCTAGTTCCCGATCTCAGAAGGTAGGCTTTTATTATTTCACTGTAGAAAATGATATACCCTTTATCATATTCAGAAAGTTTCTGTCTATTCCTATCTTTTGTAGTGTTTTTATGAGGAAAGAGTGCTGTATTTTGTCAAATGCTTTTTCTGCATCTATAGAGATGATCATGTGATTTTTTTTCTTTCAATCTGCTTATGTGGTGTATTACATTGATTGATTTTCTTATATTGAGCGATCCTTGCATCCCAGGATGAAACCCACTTGGTCATGGTGTATAATCCTTTTGATATGTTGTTGAATGCGATTAGCAAGTGTTTTGTTGAGGATTTTAGCATCTAGGTTCATTAGAGAAATTGGTCTGTAATATTACTTTCTTGTGGTATCTTTATTTGGTTTTGGTAGTAGGGTAATGTTGGCATCATAGAACGAGTTAGGCAATATTCCTTCTACTTCTCTTTTTTGGAAGAGCTTAACTGGAATTGGTGTTAACTCTTTCTGGAATGTTTGTTAGAATTCAGCTGTGAAGACATCTGGTCCTGGACTCTTCTTAGTTGGGAGATTTTTGATGACTGAGTCTATCTCTTTACTTGTAATTGGACTATTGAGTTTATCTATTTCTTCTTTCATCAATGTAGGCTGTGTGTGGGTTTCTAGAAACTTGTCCATTTCCTCTCAATTATCATTCTTGTTGGCATATAATTTTTCAAAGTATCCTCTTATAATACTCTTTATTTCTGTGGGGTCAGTAGTGATATCCCTTGCTCATTCCTTATTTTATGTATTTGCATCTGTTCTCTCTTTTTCTTTGTTAGTTTGGCTAAGGGTTTGTCAATTTTATTGATATTCTTGAAGAACCAGCTTTTGGTTTTGTTTATTGTTTCCAGTGCTTTCTTATTCTCTATTTCATTTAGTTCTGCTCTAATCTTTGTTATTTCCTTCTTTCTACTTCCTTTAGGTTTAGTTTGTTGTTGTTTTTCCAATTTCTCCAAGTGTGCAGTTAGGTCTTCAATTTTAGCTCTTTCTTCTTTTTTAATATATGAATTTATGGCTATGAACTTCCCTCTCAGGACTGCTTTCACTGCATCCCATAGGTTCTGATATGTTGTGTTGTCATTTTCATTAGTTTCAAGGTAGTTACTGATTTCTTTTGAGATTTCCTCTTTGACCCACTGTTTGTCTAAGAGTGTATTGTTTAACTTCCATATCCTTGTGCCTAACCTGTTTCTCTGGCCCTTATTGATTTCCAACTTAATTCCGTTGTGGTCAGAGAAATTACTTTGTATAATCTCAATCTTTCTGAATTCATTGAGAGTTGTTCTGTGGCCTAGAATGTGGTCTAATTTGGATTATGTTCCTTGTGCACTCAAGAAGAATGTAAATCCCGCTGTATTTGGGTGTAGTGTTCTGTATATGTCTATTAAGTCCAGGTCTTCTAATGTATTGTTGAGTGCCTTAGTTTCTTTATTGATTCTCTGTGTAGATGTTCTGTCTAATTATGATAGTGGTGTGTTGAATTCCCCTGCTATAATTGTAGAGACATTTTTTTCTCCTCTTAGTTTTTCCAGAGTTTGCCATACATATTTTGAGGCACCCCGATTAGGTGCGTAAATGTTGATGATTGTTCTCTCTTCTTGAAAGATTACTCCTTTTACTAATATGTAGTGTCCATCTTTGTCTCTTACAATAGTTTTTTATTTAAAGTCTATTTTGTCTGAGATTAGAATAGCTACTCCTGCCCTTTTTGGCTATTGTTAGCTTGTAAAATGGTTTTCCAGCTATTCACTTTCAGCCTCCTTGAATCCCTGGGTCGAAGGTGGGTTTCTTGTAGACAGCATATAGATGGATCATATTTTCTTATCCATTCTGCCAATCTGTGTCTTTTGATTGGTGAATTTAATCCATTAACATTCAGTGTTATTACTCGTAATGAATTTCTTACTTCAGCCATTTTTTCTTTGGGTTAATGTATGTCATATGTTGTTTTGTTTCTCTTTTTGTCTTTTCAGTTGTTTTTAAACTCTCCTCCAACTCCCTCTCCCTTGTTTTTTCCTTTCAACTTGTAGAGATTCCTTTAGTATTTCTTGAAGTGCTGGTTTCTTCTTGACATACTCTCTTAAATGCTGTTTATCTGTGAATATTTTGAACTCTCCATCATTTTTGAATGCCAATTTTGCTGGATAGAGAATTCATGGCTGCAAGTTTTTTTCTTTTAGTATTTTGACTATGTCATACCACTGTCTTCGTGCTTCCATGGTTTCAGCTGTGAAATCAGCACTTAATCTTATTGTGCTTCCCTTGTATGTGATGGTTCTCTTTTCTCTTGCTGCCTTGAATATTTTCTCTTTGTCTTGAGCATTAGACATTTGACAAGTATATGTCTTGGAGTTGGCCTGTTGGGATTTATACTATTTGGGGTGCGCTGTGCTTCCTGGATCTGCACATCCATCTCTCTCAATAGAGTTCGGAAATTTTCAGCCATTATTTCCTTCAACACTCCTTCTGTTCCCTTTCCCTTCTCTTCTCCTTCTGGGATGCCCATAATGTGTATGTTTGTGCATTTTTTATTATCGGTTAATTCCCTGAGTCCATGCTGGATTTTTTCTATCTTTTTGTCTATCTGTTCTACAATCTCTTTGATTTCAGCTGTATTTTCTTACATATCACTAATTCTTTCCTCTGCCTGTTCAAATCTGCTGTTATGTGAATCCAGCGTCTTTTTCATTTCTTGGCTTGTGCCATTGTTCACCATCATATCCATTAGCTTTTTAGGCATGTTTGCTATTTCTTCAGTATGTTCTCCCAGTGTCTTCTTCATATCCTTAATCTCTTCCTTCAGTTCTTTAAGTTGGTCCATGATATTTGTTTGGATAGCTTTGATTAGTTGTTCTATGTTCTGCATCACTTCCTGATTTTTATTTTGTTCATTGGACTGGTCCATGTTTTCCTGTTTCTCACAGTCATTTGTATTTTTTTGTTGCCCTCTGGTCATCTTATTATCTTGATGGGTTTGTTCAGTTGATTAGCCTTTCTCTATGCTCTAGAGTTTTATTTAGCTGGTGGTTCTGCATGTGAGTTATGTTTTCTCTTTGGCAGTTTTTCTTCTTATTTTATTTCCTTACTTCTTTCTGTGTTCCCTTGAAGGCAAAAGGTTAGGGCCAGAGGAATCAAAAGATGTAAGGAAGGCAAAAGGATAATAGTAATATTGTTAAAAGTTAGAAGAGGGGCAAAATGAGACTTAATGAGATGAATATTTAACTTGTGTAGGCAGTGTAGAGTAATAGGAAAAAAAGTGGAGCTCCTACAATGGACTGGGAAAGCAAATGGAGGAATACATATATAGTGATTTAGAAGGCTAGAATTATGAGAAGGGAGAGAAATAGTAAAGAAAGTGCTGAAAGGAAAAAGTTAATACTAATAAAAAAAAAAGAAGAAAACACAATAGATGGAATAGAAATTGACACCCTTAAGTTGTGGGTCTTTGAATAAATGTTGTATCTAAGAGCCACAACAGAAAACAGAAGGCAGAAAGATGAAGGAAGGATAAGCAATAGTTTATAATACAGAATCAATATAGACAGCGAGTGGAAAATTACTGAAGAAGCAGCACAGGAAAGAAGTGACAAGCTAGCAGCACCTAATTAAAAAAAAATGAAAGTAAAAAGAAAGGGGTGAGGAGAGAGGAAAGAAAAGCAAGAGACCAGAAAGAAACAGTGAGAAACCAAATATCCACACAGGCAAGCAATCAAACAGAGCTAAGGAGGGTCAATGATTCCCCTAGGGTCCACGTGGATCTTCTCTGCCTACTTGTGTTTATCAATCAATTTCCCCGCAGGGTTCTATATTCAGGTCCTGAAGCAGCTTTTAGCTATTAAACTAAATTAAAAAAATTATTTTTCATTTATTGAAGTGACCTTCTCACATTTTTTTTAATTTTTAAATTTTTTTTTAGCGAAATACAGGACCCAAAATAATTCCTCCTCTAGACCAACCCCCTTTCGGACGGGACCCTAGCTGGGCCCGTGGAAATTAATCAAGCATGTCCCACTTCCTGGACTCCCCAGGGTAGCTGTCGCTCTGATGTTAGTCAGTGCAGAGTGCTAAAGACGGCCGATTCCACCCCTACTGGAGCCGAGCACCAGCGTCACCGGGTTGCTATATAAATCAGTTTGACTGCAGATTCACATCTGCTCTCAGCCTGATGCTGCTTCAGATTGGCTTATCTGCTCCCCAAAGCTATGGGGTGATGCAGACAGCCAGATCGATATCGAAAAATAAAAATGAAAAATAC
Organism: Tolypeutes matacus; assembly: GCA_026826555.1. Taxonomy (NCBI): domain Eukaryota; kingdom Metazoa; phylum Chordata; class Mammalia; order Cingulata; family Chlamyphoridae; genus Tolypeutes; species Tolypeutes matacus. Next base: position 1,004,279 of record JAKSZT010053767.1, on the reverse strand, counting down.
CCTTCCCTGTCCTCCAACAGAACTCTCCCTCTTTTTGGGAGTGTCCCTTCTTCCTGGATCCGCGGCGGCCCTGGTCTTATCCCTGGGCAGCTAGGCAAATCAGCTCTGTCCCCCGACCAGAATCCCTCCTCCCATTCACCGGGTGCCACTTAGCTCCGGCTGTTCTGTTCACACAAGGTCCAAGGGGCGCTAGGCCGCCAGATCCCCAGAAAATAAAAGTTTCTCGCCCCGCTCCCGGCTACAAGTGACCATTTTATTTTATTTTTTTTCTCCCTAACCACGGGGCTCAGCTGTCTGTGCCAACCACCACCGGCAGGCTTAAAACTCACGAATCTCTACCGTTCCGTCCACGCCGTTGATCCACGCAGATAGATGTCCCAAGCTTCTCACTCCATTGCACAGCACAGACCCCCGGGCAGGACCCAGTCCACAATCCGCCTTGCTCTGGGAGCTCGCAGTGTGTGCCCTCCTATACTAATGCCATCTTGGCCCCCTCTCTGTGATAAGTTCTTTACATATATTATCATATAATTTGATGTATGGTTTTATTATGTTTAGATTCCAAGTTTATTCTTGGGGAGAATTTCTCTAATTGCATCGTGATTAACTGTAATATAGTAGTTTAATTTGCAGAAATAATTGGGAGATGTCAGGAAAGTTTTCCCAGAGGAACATGATGAGAAGGAGTCAAGTAAGCAAGAAAGGGAATTGACTTTGGCAGTGAAACAGGTGAGGGAGGAGAGAGAAAAAGAAAAGAGAGAGGGAGGAGAAAGAGAGAGATATGAGAGAGGGAGAGGGAGGGAGTAAAGGAGAAGGAGGAGAGGGAGAAAAGTTTTATAAAGCTGCAGAGGTCAACAGGGTCATATGAAGATATCTGAATTGAATTTTATTCTAGATGCTCGGAAAAGCCATTAAAGAGATTTATGGAGGGAAGTGATGGTATGACAAGTTTCACATTTTAGTAAACTGCTGAACAAGTACAGAGATAGAAAGTTTGGAGAAAAATAAGCCTTAAGACAGAAAGGCCTAGTAAAAGGAGGGTATGGATATATAAGCCTGATCAAAGAGGTTGCTATGGATCATTTGAAAATTAGGTTATTGAAAGAGGTAGAAAGGAATGCAGAAGCAGTAAGTCTTGGTAATTGACTCAGTTTCAGATGGGGTGAGGAAAATGGAGGTGTCAAATATGCTGCTGCTGATTTGGCCCAGGTAACTGGATGGATAGTAGTGCCATTCATTTTGATTAGGAACATAGGAGGAGGAGGTTTGGATGATGAAAATGTTGAATTTAAGTGTATGGACTATTTACACACCCACTCCTGAGTCCTCACACACCTTTAAGAGACTTTTAGAGTTACTTCCATCATGCCTCCCATCCTTAATTGCTCCAGTCACTACCAGAAGTGCAGGCTGCTCATCCAACTATCCATTTTCATCAGGCTGTTGTCCCCATTCTATTTACATCCCTTTATCTGACCAAGTGCCACCCTTCCTCTCTCTAAAGCCACTGCATTGTGCTATGATCATCAACATTTACTCCACATTACCCCAGCCCCACCTCATTTCACTGACCTAATTTTCTGATTTGCCTTACAGAAAAAAAGAATAGTTTAAATTCCTTGCCCCATTTCTTTGCCTCCTATTTATTTTTCAACCATTTCCAATCTGGCTCCTACCCTGAAAATGTCAATGAATTTTCCTATATCTAGGTCATTGATGACTACCAAGTTGCTAGATCTAATACATGCTTTTATGTCCTCCTCACACTTAGCAACAGTTTTCAATACACATGACTACTTTCTTCTTGAAGCTCTTTTTTTCTTGTGATATTTATTCCAACTCAGATATGCTTCCTTCTCTACTAGCTGCTCCTTCTTGGTATTATTTTCCAGTTCCTCTTCCTCTTGTAGCTGATCTCTAGTGGTTGGATTCCCTTAAAGCTCCCTCCTTGACCTCCTTCTCTTCTTTGTCAACATTTTATTCCGGGTCAGGGGTCTCAATTACAAATTACTTCTTGAACCAAATAAATGACTTAAATTTGGGTCAATTGGGTGAGACAATAAGGAGTAATGAATCTGTGGATACGTGGATATCACTTGTCTCTTCTATTTTATCAAATAAAATAATAATAAATAATACAATAATAGTACAGACCAAATAGAACATCTGTCAGCTCTTGGAAAGCTAGTTTATAACCTTTTCAGCCCAGATGATTTCTTCTATTTCCACTGTATTCTGGGCACTGCCCTTTGAACAGACCCTTTGTTTCACAGACACCTCAGACTCAAATGACAAAAATGACATTTCCTGGTTTGTTTCGGTTTACCCCATATGAAGTACAGAGACTAATACCCACCCAATTCACTGGTCAGAAATTAAGCAGTATGGATTGATTTTCTTTCCCTCAACCCTCCATAGTCATTCCATTAGCAACGTTAGCCTGCTTCATCTGCAAAATGGACAAAATTTCCTCAGCCTACTTTGCTTCATTCTACAGTAATTTCTCATCTGTACTATTGAGATAACTTCATAAATGGTCCCCTATTTCTACTCTTGCCACTCTCCAAGCCTGTCTCTGTAGCAGTAACAAGGAGCTTGAAACTAGGGTAAATTATATCTGTCAATCCCCTGGTTTAAAAGTGTTCAATGATTTCCTATTATATTTACAATAAAATCCAATTGAATTTCCCAACAGTTGCATTGTCCTACATAATCTCCACTCAGCCCTCTCCCCCAGTCTATCTACCTGCCTCCCATTCTTTTATTACATTGGCCTTTTGGTATTACCTGTAATATATCTTTTTTTCTGTCTTGGGGGTCTTTATATTTTTGAGCCTTGATGCCTGGGCCACTTCTCTTCTGGCTTTTTTTTTTTTTCCTCGCTGGCTCTTTCTCATTATTTTGGTTTTGGCTCAAATATTTCCCTCCTTAGAGTGGACTTCCATGACTAGCTTATCTAAAGATCATTACTCTATCACTTTCCTTCATGCCTTTTTTGTAGCATTTGTCACAATCTGAAATTATCAGAATATAATTTCCTTATAGCACTTTCACAAAGGGATAGTTGATATTTAGTTGATCTGTATAGTGTTTAGAAATAGTAAACTTCTTGTTCATTATTTTGTCCCAAGAATCTAGAACCTAACTCACAGTAGTTGCTCAAAAACCGTATGTTGAATGAATGGTTGCCCAGTGTGCTGTTCAATCTGGGTCAGAAACTCTGAAGGGAGATCTTCCCTGCATTGAGCAACATTGCAAGGATGTTTATGAGATAAAGAGGATTAATTATCTATGATTTTATTCTCACTTTATTCTTCCCATTTTTCTACCTATTCAAGCAGATAATTGGCCCAATATATATTGCCTCAGAAGTGGACTTGCAGAGGCAGAAAACAAAAGTTGCCCACCTAACTTTTCCTGGTTTCTATTTTAAGAAGTCTAAGCTTCAGAAGATAAGGCTATTCTCAGAAAAAAAATGAATGTCCTTCCTATAAACAGAAAAAAAAAATGAAAGTATTTCCTCCATATTAATTTCTTCTTCATCAAAAAAATTCTTCTCTGGGAATGAGGGAAAAAACAAAAGGAGAGGGTGAGGGGGTGGGTGGGACTGCCTCTAGGAGAAACTTGAATCCTACAGGTAGCAAGACATAGTTCAAAAACAACAAAAAAGCTATGGATACTGAATATGGCATGTGGGCTAGGCTGGGGGATGTCAATGCAGAAAACTTTGAGGTGATGGATATGCTCTTTATCTCCCTGTCCCAACCGAAATGCTTTAGCACTGCCTAAGAACTGCAGCGTTAATTGGGGGACTCCTAGAAGGACAAAAGTCCTCTTTCATCTGTCTATGGAATGACATCTCTGAATGGAAATGAAGAGTTATAATTCTTCACTATATGAATTTGCAGATTGTGTTCCAAATCCACAAAAGGTACTTAATATATGATAAAAAATTGAAGCCATAAGAATGAGAATGAAGCAATGAGAAGCAGAGGATGTCAATAGAGACCTTAGAGACACCACTAGTTAAAATAGCAGGGGAAGAAGAGCCTGCAACTGAAGTTGGAAGAGCATCCAGCAAACCAAGGGGAAAATCTGAGGAATATGAAGTTATAAAAACTAAAAAGAAGAGCATTGCTAGAATTGGGGATGTGTTTAATGAAGATAAAGGTTAAGAAATGAATGCTGGATTTAGTGACAATAGGGTAACTTTTTTCTCTGGAATTCTTGGGAATAAACAGATGGCAAAATGTAAAGGAGAATACTGAGGAAGAGGAGTCAGCCAGGGTACATAATAATGTCAAAATGTTTGACTCTAGACAGGTAATAGAGATTGTGTGATGGTAATTTCATGCATCAACTTGGCTATAACTTAGTCCACAGTTGGTGTTCAAATGACTGGTTATGGTGTTCAGTTGTTCGGTTGTTTAGTCAAGCAAGCATTGGCGTAGTTGTTACTGAGAGGGTATTTTGTGGATTTAAATCATTGGTCAGTTGATTGCATCTAAGGCTGATTGAACATACATTCAACAAAGAAGGTTGCCTTAAGCAATAAGAGCAGTCCCTTCCAATATGTTGAGGGCCTTAAAGGGAGAACTGATAATTCAGCAGTCAGAAGGAAGAAAATCGATTTCTACAAAAATGATCTTCAGCTAGCCAGCTTCTCCTGGGAAGTTCATCAAAACTTTCACTGGAGTTCTCAACTTGTGGCCTGTTATATGGAATTCAGATGTGCCAATCCCCATGGTCACATGGGTCAATTCCTATAATAAATATAACAATATTTTACATATATGTACACATCCCATTGGTTTTGTTTCTCTGGAGAACCTTGAGTAATACAGATACAATATAACGGGAAGAAAATGTGGGGAGAAGAGTTTTCTTGTAGAATGAGTGAGAGTGAGAATGGTTAAGAACCAAGGAGATAGAATAAGGGTAGAGAATGGGGAGCTGATGCTTAAATTGTGCCGAATTTTTAATAAGATTGGTTCTAATGTTTGGAAATGGATAGAGGTGATGGTAGCACATTATTGTGAGTGTAATTAACAGCACTGAATTATGGATGTGATTGTGGTTGAAAGAGGGAAGTTTAGGTCCTGTATGGCACTAGGAGGAAAGCTAGAGGATAAAACATGAGACTGTAGAGCATAGTGAACCCTTTTGTGGATGATGACTGTGGCTAATAGTACAAATATAAGAATATTCTTCCATGAACTATAACAAATATACATCACTATTACAAGGTGTTAATAATAAGGTGGTATATGGGAAAAATGCAACTAATACCAACTATGGACTATAGTTAACAGTAATATTGTACCATTCTTTCATCAGTTTTAACAAAGGTACCATAGCAATGCTAAATGTAAATAATAGGGGGTTATAAAGGGTAAGGGATTTTTCCGTTTGAAGCAATAAGAATATTTTCAAATTGATTGTGGTCATGAAGGCACAACTTTGATTTTACTGAGAGCCATTGATTGTACACTTTGAATGGACTGTCTGATGTGTGAATAAAACTAGTTTTTTTTTTTTTTAAAGAACCAAGGAGAAGCAGGCATAGGAGCAATAGGGAATTAACTGATGGCATGAAATCAGAAAGAATATGGAAAGGGACAGAATCAAGAAAAGAAGTAAAGAGACTAGCCATAGAGAAGAAGAGGTGTATAACTTTGGTGGCAGAACAGGAAGCTAAAATATTCTTTTCTGGTAGATCTATTTTCTATGTGAAGAAGAAAGCGAAGTCATCTGCCATGAGTTGGAAGGGAGATTACAGCTTGAGAAACAGTGACTCTAACCAGTGGGTCTTAGCCTAGGCTGTTCATTGGAGTCACCTGGGGAACTGTCAAAACTCTCCATGCCCTCAGGCAAATTAAATCAGAATGTCTGAGGGTGGGACCAAGACATCAGTCCTTTTGAAAGCTCTGCAGGTGATTATTCTGTACTACCAAGGTTGAGAACACCGTTCTAAGCCACGGGTGCCTATAAGAATCCTCTAGGGAGTTTTTAAAATTACTGATGCATCTCATAACCAGAGAATATGATTTTATTCATATCCAGATGCCCAGATATCAGCAGTTTAAAAAAGTTCCCCAGGTTTCTCATATATAGCCAGGGTTGAGAAGCCCTGCTCTAAATGGTGGGCTGGCAGCGCTGAGGACTCAGCAAAGGTGGCAAACCTCAGGTTTGTAATAACAGCAGCTTATACAAATCACCAGTGGTAGTACTTAGCAGTCCTGGTATAGAATAAGAAAAAGTGGATGGTTGGATTCATCTGAGCCTAGGGTTTTGTTAGTTACTACTCTCATAATGAAAACAAAGAAAGATACTTGCATGTATTGACGATAGAGGGGTTGAAATGAGGTATTATGAAATTTAAGCTGAATAAGAAGGGAAGTAAAGATAGGAAGGAGTCAATAAGGAAGAAGTAAAGGAATGCTGAGGCATGCCCCTGATCCTGTGAGGTTGAAGAACAAATGTGGAGCAAACAACTGCATGAAAAAAAGTGGTAAGGTTAGCTGAGGATAGTCTAAGATCAATTTCAATTCTTATTTTTTCCTTTGTTGTTTATTGACATCATTGACCTAGGCTAATGTTCATGCCAGTAGTTAAGAAAGAGTGATTGAACAGGAAAGATATACTGATATAAAATACTACATCTAGATATTTAAATAATATCTAGAGAGTCTTGCATTTGTGGATATATTTTGGAAGTGTTGATTCATATTTGGCCTTAGCAGCTAGAAATGCAGTTAAGACAGATGCTTGAATCTGATGCTGTTTTAAGAGGTTGGCCTCCTTTATATAAACTATCACAGGAATTTCAAAGGCTTTAGATCTTTCTGGAGATGTCTCTGTGTGGCTTTACACATGACATTTAGCTGGACCACACATTCTCACTGTTTACCCTGAAATTGACCTTCCTTTAAGGGATGGCTCACCTTGTGAGCTGCCTCCAACATGCCTGCCTTTTGGGAATCCATTGCTGTCTTGTTTACATGTCAGCTCAAATGATGACACTATTTCTCCCAAAGGTTAAGAAAACAGACAAAACCTTCTTTTTAAAAGAAAAAAATTGCAGAAAGTAAAAAAGTAAAAAATACTGATATTTCTAAAGACCAAGTTTCTGACTGTACAATAATTTAACTCTAAGCTTTTGAAGGCATTGGTTGGGCTTGACTCCCTCTCTGCTCCTTTGAGAACTTATATAATGTGTTTACCTTTATTTCTGGCAATGTGAAGAATTTTCTAAGGAATCTGGAACCCTTTTGAAGCAAGATTTAAAGCATTTGATGTAATTCTTCTAACATTCTGAGGCTATTCTGTTTAGATTTCCATCTCTTAGAGTTGATGGCAGGGTACTCACATTTCAAGGTAGACTTGTCTATTGCCCTGAACCCAAGAATTATCTTTATCCATTATAGATCCCCTAATATACTTAGTTTATAATAACTTAAACTCACATATGTTAATAATTACAAATACGTATTGAACATTACTATGTATCAGACACATGTCTGGGCACTAATGTTTAATATGATCTTCATAACAGTCCCTCATTTTACAGATGACACTGAAGTAAATAAGTTTCTCAAGATTATGCATATAGTACAAGGTTGAATTTTAGTTTTGATTTTAAAATTATATAGACTCTGGTAAGATGGCAAACTAACCCAGGCTGCTGGCTGCCTCCCCCAATTCAACATAGGAGAAACCAGGGTAACAAGAGAAGATTGGGGTACCTGAGTTAACAGAAAACTCATGATTTGGTTTTATCCAAGTGTGGGGTTGAAAAGCAGTCTAGAAGGACTATCAGGCATCATAGATTGTGACGAGCTGAGGGAGTGCCTTCTAGATAGGTCTTCTATCCTTTTCCTGAGGGAAGTTTTCTATCCATCACCACTGCAATGTAGAATGTAGATAAACAGCATCATCAGCAAAGAGTCAGGTTGCAGAGGGGAGTTATATTAGGATAGCTATGGAGTTCAGCTGAGAATAGGTGCAAAATATAAAACCACAGATAGACAGGGTGGCCCATGGGTGTCCTCTCCTCCAAAGGATCCCTCACCACACCTAGTGGATTAGATGGTTACAAAACACATGTTGAAAAATAGCACTTGGGGAAAAGTTGTGCCATCATGGATGTCCAAGGGTGTATGTGAAGGGGCACAGTCACTTGGAGGTGATAGTGAATAAATGGAGACAGTAGAATCCAGGTCATAACAGCAGTTTCTCCATCCTGAGGAATATTTCCCTTGGTGCAAATTTATCTTTCTGGAAACTTCCTAATAGGAGCATGTTTTAGTTTGCCAAAGTCTGCCAATGCAATATACCAGAAATGGATTGGCTTTAACAATGGGGATTTATTAGTTTAAAAGCTTACAGTTTCAAGGCTGAAAACATGTCCAAATCGAGGCTTCATCAGGAGATGCTTTCTCCTCAAGATACAACTGTGCACAATCAGGTACTTGGCAAGGCACCATGGTACCTTCTGCCAGTCTCTACCTTCTCCTCAAGGTTTCATTGCTTTCAGCTTGTAGCTACTCCATCTGTGGTTTTTCTCTCTCAGCTTCAGTTTTCTTTCTGTATTTCTGTGTCCTCCTTTCTCTTGTATATAAAGGACTCCAGCAAGAGGACCGAAACACCCCTGGGCTATGTCCCCCTCAAGCAATCCAATCAAATGGCTCTCAACTGAATTCAATCCAATCAAAAGGTCCCACACTCACAGGAATGGACCAATTTAAGAACATATTTTTCTGAGGTCCACAAAAGACTCAAACTACTACATCCCACCTTCTTGATCTTATGTTCTTTCCATATGCAAATACATTCATTCCATCACAATATCTTTAAAAAGCCTTAAATCATTTCAGTAACAGTATTAAGTACAAGTCTCATAAAAAAATCACTTATAGACATATAGTCTGTCCTGGGTCAAAATTCATCTCAGTTTTTTGATCTGTGAAACTTAGAAAACAAGTTATCTGCTTCCAAAATACAAAGAAGGGACAGTCATAGAATAAATGTTCCCATTGTAATAGGGAGAAACTGGAAGTATAAAACAGGGTCACAGGACACAAACAGTTCCAAAAACCTGCAAGGCATACTCCCTTAGATTTTAAAGCCTGAGAGTCATCTATAGAACCATGGTTTCTTCTCCTTAGGGCCTAATGGGGTGTCAGCCCCACCCTTTCCACTGGCTTGCTCAGCGGCCATGTTCTCAGCTCCACTCTCTTCAAGAATCTGGGTGGTGGCCAAACTCTAAGCCCCACTCTCTGAGAACACTGGGGTGACAGTCAACTCTATCCAATCTCCAGGGCACAATTTAACCTCCTCAGAACAGTGGGGTGGTGGCCAAACTCTCCTCAATACCCTGGGATTGTGCTCCACCCTCTCTGAAGTCTGGGATAACACTCTCCCTGAACAATGGAACAGAAAGGTGTCCTTCTCCAATATATGGGACATATTCACCCCTTCAGCACACATGAGAAAATGTTTTTTTTTCTGTTCAGACTTCAGCTTCCACAGTTCTGCCTTGATGTTATTTTTCCTTCAAAATCTCCCATTTCTGTCCCATTTAGTTCAGGCTGCAGTGGTTATGATCTTACAGATCTCACAAAATCTTGGTGGTTTTGCATTCAGGATACAGGAATCAAAGCCATCAGAGAGTAAGACTTCCCACAGATCCTTCCTGGATAACTGCATTTCCATCCTGCCTTAGACTGAAATTACTGGCTGGTTCCATGTTCAGTTAAGTCCTCTCATGAGGCACTGTTCTCTGGGAACTCACTTTCTTGAAGCTCAGAATTTCTCAAACCATTAATTCCTGGCTTCTTTGTACCCAGGAGTTCACTTCTTATCCCTTTCTTCTCAATTTGACTAAAAGCTGCAAGGAGAAGTGTATTAGTCAGGGTTCTCTCGGGAAACAGAATCAGCAGGAGATTATCTGTGAATAATATGGAACTCTAAAAGAGTCTCTCACGCGACCATGGGGACGCACAAGTCCAGGTTCCTCAGGCAAGCTGCAAACCAGGGGCTCCGATGAAAACCCGATGAAAGGTTGTTGATGAGTCTCTGGGAGAAGTTGCCTGTCCAACGACGAGCTGGGAAATTCTCTCTGAATGTTGAAATCACTTCCACTTTTAAGTCATTCAACTGATTGGATAAAAGCACCACCTATTGATAATGTAATCTCCCTGATTGATGCAGATGTAATCAGCCATCCATGCAGTAAACTCACTGGTGATTGAAGTCCATAAATGCTCTTGTATTACAATTAGCCCAGTGCTTGCTGGAACAAACACCTGGACACAACTACTTGGCTGAGTTGACACATTAGCCTAACCATCACAATCCACCCCTTGTCAACTCAGCAATCATACACATTACTCTAAACCATACTTAGTCTCTAAGTAAAAACAATAACAGACAAGCATACATATATATTTCCGCCTAACAATATTCAACTCCCCTGCGTACAACCGGAAACGCATTAATTCCCTACAGAACAGGGTGCAAGTCCTTGGATGATAGTCACTCTTAAACTCGACATCCTTAAATATTATGATGTGAGATTAATACAAATTTTCTTAATAGGGGAAAAGATTGGGGAAGAAAACAAAGAAATTCATTTTGTGTACATATACAATCATACTCATAACGAAAAATGGAAGAAGGGTTCATGACCATTACAGTCCTCGTTTCTGTAACTGGTCACATGGTCGAAGTTCATATTTATCACTACCTTCTTCCACTACCCATTCCATGTTCCCATTACCTGCAGCAAGCACTTCAGCTGGCTGTGGTTCTTTGCCTGGTGGGGTGACCCAAACTTTCATTCCCGAAGAATCTGGGCCATTGTTAGTCCTGCTTGAATTGCTTTGTTGCAATTTTCCATTGACTTTAATCACAGGGCATGGCAGGACTAGGAGACGCCCTAAAGGATCGCCTGCATTCCAGGCAAACTCTTCTTTACCCCCATTATGTAGATGTAGTCCTATTTCCCCTTGATAGTCAGGATCAACAACCCCAGCCAGTTCAGTAATTCCCTTCTTTGCCTGTTGATTCACAGGTAAGAGGAGCCCAAAGTGGCCAGGTGGCAGTCTTAACTTCCAGTTCAATGGAATCACTGTTATGTTCCCAGGTGGTAGCACTCCTCCTCTTAGGACTAAAACCTGTAGACCAGCAGAGCTTAAGGTTTCAGGGACAGGAAGCAAAAATTTTCCTAGTGGGTCACTAGGGGTAATAGTGAGTGGTGCCACTCCCATTTCCACCCCTTGATTTCCTGGACCCATGAATCCTGGCTATGGGAGAAACAGCACCATAGAGAGGACGCTGATTCAGAGCATATACAGCCTCCAGGAGAACATTGCCCCAGCCCTGCAAGGTATTGCCACCTAGTTGGCGTCGTAATTGAGTCTTCAAAAGGCCATTCCACCGTTCTATTAATCCAGCTGCTTCAGGGTGATGGGGAACATGGTAAGACCAGTGAATTCCATGGGCATGTACCCATTCCCGCACATCATTTGCTGTGAAATGGGTTCCTTGATCAGAAGAAATGCTGTGTGGAATGCCATGGCGGTAGATAAGACATTCGGTAAGTCCACGGATGGTAGTTTTGGAAGAAGCATTGCATGCTGGAAATGCAAACCCATAGCCAGAGTATGTGTCTATTCCTGTTAAAACAAATTGCTGCCCTTTCCATGATGGAAGTAGCCCAATGTAGTCCACCTGCCACCAGGTAGCAGGCTGGTCACCTCGAGGAATGGTGCCATATCTGGGGCTGAGCATGGGTCTCTGCTGCTGGCAGATTGGGCATTCAGCAGTGGCTGTAGCCAGGTCAGCCTTGGTGAGGGGAAGTCCATGTTGCTGAGCCCATACATAACCTCCATCCCTACCTCCATGGCCACTTTGTTCATGAGCCCATTGGGCAATGACAGGAGTGGCTGGGGAAAGAGGCTGAGCATTAGCCACAGAGCGGGTCATCTTATCCACCTGATTATTAAACCCTTCCTCTGCCGATGTCACCCTCTGGTGAGCATTCACGTGGGACACAAATATGTTCATGTTTTTTGACCACTCAGAAAGATCTATCCACATAGCTCTTCCCCAGACCTCCTTGTCACCAATTTTCCAATCATGTTCCTTCCAGGTCCCTGACCATCCAGCCAAACCATTGGCAACAGCCCATGAATCAGTGTACAAACGCACCTCTGGCCACTTCTTCCTCCAAGCAAAATGAACAACTAAATGTGGGGATTCTGCCAGTTACTGAGTATGTCTATTCCTATTATGCATTCTGGAACTGGAGAAATAACCACAGAATGGGTCTGGGAACCCACTGGACCCACTGTGAGACGGACCTGAGCTAAAACTCCATCAATCACCTGACCTCCATAAGCCCCTACTCTGACTAGTGGACCACAGTGATGTTTTGGGTCTCCTGGAATTAATGTGACTTCAGAGCCAGTGTCTAATAATCCCCGAAATGTCTGATCATTTCCTTTTCCCCAATGCACTGTTACTCTGGCAAAAGAGTAGGTCTCCCTGGGGAAAGGTGGGAGGAAGATTAACTGTATAAATTTTTGGCAGTTTAACAGGATCCTTCCCCAAGGGGACCCGGCCTTCCCCTCATTCAAGGGGCTCTGGGTCTGTAAACTGTCTCAAATCTGGGAACTGATTAAGGGGCTGTGATTCTCTGCATCTGTAATTAGAGTTAGGATTTTGTTCATTTGACCTAGAACTCTTCTTCTTATACAGATCCAGAAGAAATCTAGTAGACTGCCTGTGTATTTCACTTCTGGGTACCCCATGATCTATTAACCAATGCCATAACTCCATGCGACTCAGACTATTCTGTGTGCTGTTTTGAATTTGTCTTTCATTGCTGTAGCCACGCCTACCTTGGCTTTGGTGATTAACTGCTGATACTTGACTTTTACCGGGCCTTGATCCAATCATCCCCATAATATTTAAGGATTCCAATTCCATTACAGCCCCCCCTACAGTAATATCTGGACTGCAGAGAAGAGCAACCACAGAGCTCTTCAGAGAAGATGGAGTTAGTCTTACAAATTTATTCCTCACAGTCCTGGTTAAAGGTGTGTCCTCTGGACATTCCTGGGGTAGGTGGGCAGGTCTCAAGTGGTAAATCCATTCTAGCATTCCAATCTCTCTAAGCATTTGAATCCCCTCATCTACTGTATACCACGGCAAATCAGGCATCTCAACATCAGAAATGCTAAGCCATCGTTTGGTCCATGCTTCAGTCAGCCACCCAAACAAACTGTTAGAGCCCTTTCTAACCCCTCAAGCTACAGCGTTGAATCCAGAATTTCTGCTTAGTGGGCCCATATCAATAAATTCAGCCTGATCCAACTTTATATTCCTTCCACCATTATCCCACACCCTTAGTATCCATTCCCACACATATTCCCCTGATTTCTGTCTATATAAGTTGGAAAACTCATGCAGTTCTTTCAGAATATAGCGTACTTCCTCATGGGTCACACTTTGTATTTCACCTGTGGGGGCTTGTTGTGATTTTAATCTAGTAATAGGTCTCGAAGACAAGAGGAGTGTGGGGTCTGGGTAAGGAGAAGGATTAGAGATGTCTTGCAGGCTACTGACCTGAGGGCATTCCTTTGCATTTTCTTCTGGTGAGACAGGATTATTCTCTTCAGGCAGGGGTTGGAAGACAGATTCCTCAGGGCAGACTGGAAGTTGGACCATGCATGCTGGAGATTGGTTGGTACCTGCCTCGTGGCTGGCAGGAGGTACAGACTCTGTGGGGCAAGGTGGAGACTGGGCAGTGCAGGCTTCCATTTGGCTTGTACCCACCTCAGGGCCGGAAGGAAATCCAGACTCCCTGGGGCAGGCTGGAGGCTGGATGATACAAGATTGAGAAGGTGTGGTCTCCACAGGGCAGGCCATCACAGGTTTATCTGGTAAAGTCTCAGCAGAATTTAGGGTTCCAATGTCCCCACCAATATCATCATCACCCCATATGTCTCCGTCCCAATCCTCGGGATTCCACTCCTTTCCAATCAATGCCTTCACTTTAATTGCAGAAACCCTGCAAGGTTGAGATTTTAGTTTCCTCTAATTATGCTACTCGTACAATGAAAGACTGGGTTTGATTCTCAGATATCTCAAGTCTGTGGCTACAGGAGACAAGATTTTCTTTCAAGGCACACGTAAAAACTTTCATATCATTCATGCGGCATTTAAGTTTCAAAATTGAAGACTTTAGCTCATCTCTTTCTTTTGTAACTGTATCCAGAGTATCTAGGAGGAGCCAGCCAACATCATTATATTTTTTTACTCCACAAAATTCTGTTAAAGTGTTGAAAACACTCTCACCCAGACCTTGCTTCTTATAAGCGTGGAAGTAGGGGAATCCAATGATGCTATTTTGCGTATCTCTATTGCCAGCTCAAGCCATGGACTGTTAGCAACCTCATTATTGGAAAGGGAGTCATTAGTACCCGTGAGTCCAGTTAGAGTGGAGAGCCACCTCAGACATCCCATGTTTAAGACTCTGTTCCTCAAGAACCACCCCACTCCTGGTACCAGCTGTATTAGTCAGGGTTTTCTCGGGAAACAGAATCAGCAGGAGATATCTGTGAATAATATGGAACTCTAAAAGAGTCTCTCACGCGACCATGGGGACGCACAAGTCCAGGTTCCTCAGGCAAGCTGCAAACCAGGGGCTCCGATGAAAGCCCGATGAAAGGTTGTTGATGAGTCTCTGGGAGAAGTTGCCTGTCCAACGACATATGATCCAACAATCCCACTACTAGGTATATAGCCAGAAGAATTGAAAGCAGAGACATAAACAGATATATGCATACCAATGCTCATAACAGCATTATTTAGTAAAGCCAAAAGTTGGAAGCAACCAAAGTGTCTGTCAACAGATGATTGGATAAGCAAAATGTATAAGAATATTACTCATTCTAAGAAGGAATGAAGTATTGACACACATGACAAGATGGATGAATCTCAAATATCTTATGTTGAGTGAAGTAAGCTAGTCACTAATGGTTAAATATTGCATGACTTCTCTGATATGACCTAAAGATATTGAGTATACTAACAAATTAGAGTCTGGAAGATAGTTTACCAGGAAATAGAGAGGGAGTAGAGAGTGCTGAGCTGATGCTCAATCTGGGTAGAACTTATGATAATGCAGAAGGGAGTGTTTTGGCACTGGATGGGGGTGGTGGTAATAGTGGTACAGGGATGTGAGTGAGAATTGGAGGTACTAGAGTGTGAGGATGAGCAGGGTTGGGAAGGTAGGTTGGGCTACCCATGGAACTGGGAGGGAGGATGGAAGAAGGAACAAGTGACTTGTGGGAAGGTGGAGGTCTGAGGTTAAAAATACAATTATGAGTATGTTCTTTCAGCAAATATAGCAAAGGAGGGTCAATTGTGCAGTGGGTTGGTAGTGGGGAGATGTGTGGGAAAGTGTGCACCTTGGGCATGCTTCTAAGGAATATGAGTGTGTTCATCTTGTCAAAGGGTGTTATCTCAGTGGGTGGGACCCACAAAATACACAAGAAGATATTAAAACCCCATCCTGGGTAGTCCTGCTACTTTCTCAAGTAGAGGGACAAGGGTCTCTCGAGTACATAGGCTGTGCCTAATAAAAGAAAACAGACCAAAATGCCCAGACCTTAATATTAAGACATATGACTATGAATCTTATTCTTGGTAAAATTGAAAGTTAGCCTAATAATAACTATTGCCTAAGTATTACTTCCTGAAATCCTTCTAGTTACTCAAATGTGGCAAATTGATTTGCTCTCTAAGCAAAATATAGCAAATAAATTCACTACCTTCCCCTCAGCATAGGACATGACTCCCAGGAATAAGCCTCCCTAGCACTGAGGGATTAATACCAAGTACCAACCAGTGATGCATTTTGAAAAAGAACTTGACCCAAAGGGGAAACATCACATAAGAAAGAGTTTTTACAGCTAACAGATTTCAAAATGAGTTGGGATGCCATTCCAGAGATTACACTTATGCATGTCTCAGGCAAATCTCACTAACTACCACTGTGAAAAAGCCTCAAATATGGGGCTCTTGTAGGTTTTAAAGCCATCCAGACACTATAGGCATGGCATGCATTCACTAGAAATCAGCATCCTGTTTGTGGGCCTTACCTTGGAATATATGATAACCTATTTCCCCAAAGTAACAAAGTTAGACTCATTTATAATTTCTCAAACACATGATTCTTCTACCCTTTTTATTTGAACTTATAATTAACATTATACCTGTTAAATATATATCTCAGAGACTTAAATCTTCAGTCTGTCCATTTGCCAATAGAGCCCTGAATCTCAGAAAAGTTGCGGCCAACCCCTACCAGTTCATTGGACACACTCAGGACAATGAACAAAATGATTATGATGTAAACAGAGAGTATCCACAACTGCAAGCAAAACAATTCCTTCCTTCTGTTCCATAAGATCTAAGCCCTCTCTCAAACTGAGGCAGAGAAGGCATCACCATCCCCAAATCCTCAAGGTTGAGGAATGAACAAACTTAAGGGGGAATGCAACCATGGACAAGGTAAACTTATTAATATTGTAGTAATGGAAGAACACGTAACATTAACATAAACATAATGGTTACCAGAGGTTCTGAGGGGAGGGGCAGGGAATAATAGTTGGAACATAGGGCATTTTTAGGACACTGGAATTAACTGTAAACCACAATGTAACTAACCTTGGTTAGCAGAAATGCTTCAATATTTATTCATCAGTTGTAACAAAAGTACCACACTATTGTTAAAGGTTATTAATAGGTGAAGATGTGGTAGGGGTGGGAGTAGTGTATCTGGGAATCCCTTATACTTTCAATGTAACTTTTTTGCAATCTAAAGCCTCTTTAAAAATAAAATCAATTATATTTAAAAGTAGAAAAATTATTTAATTCATTAATCAAAAATAACTCTGTAATTGAATTAAAAATAACCTTCAAAAATTATGAAAAAATTAAAAGATAACAGAAAAATGAACCAAAATACAAAAGAATCCTGGAGTAACAATTTTAATATCAGGCAAAAGAGAATTCATGGCAAACATATCAGAAGGGTGTTAAACATTGATTTAAAAAGCATGAAATTAAGAATTTTTAAAAATCATGAAACACATGTACCTAATAATATATCCTTGAAATATAAAAACAATTGAACTTTATAAAATACTGAAGATCTATGTGCAGAAAGATATATATTATGACTGAATTTTTTTATATAATATTTAAAGAAACAGATCAATGTAAACAAAAATCAATATTTAGAAGATTTAAATAACACAATTAATTAGCCAAAACCAATATATACATCAGAGAGAGAGAGAGGGAAATTTTCATAAAGGATCTGAGTCCACTTTTGATGTTTGCTTGATGACAGCTTTCAAGTTATACCACTCCCTCTTCCCCTTTGCCCCACATTTGAGCAAGGGGGAAAGAAAGCTCTTATGCATTCTCCTTTGACACCAGCGAGAACTCTGGCTTCCACGAAAGCCTCAGCAATGATCAGGAGTCCTCATATTAGCCCCATGCCCTAACCATAATAAAAGCCAAGCCAGTGTCCTTTCCCTTCTCTCAAGCTGTTTTAAGACCTGTTTGGCATGAATAATAAACTTTTCATATACATATGTTTGTGTAGCATAAACTTGGTGTGTGTGTAACATCTGTACAAAATTTTTGGTGTATTTGGATCCACACAGAAATGAAGAAATTTTACAGGTAAACAAGAAAAATTATACATTCTCTTCGAGCAAACACAGAATATTTCAGAAATTAACTGCATAGTTAGCCACAAATAAAGTCTCCATGAATTCCAAAACAGCCAAATTATGCAGGTTCTGTTTATTTATAATTCAATAAAATTAGAAATCAATAGTATATGGATAGATTAAAATTTTCACTCTACCCAGAAGTTAAATAAGTATACTACTAAATAATATTTCAGTTGAATATTGTAAAGAGAAAACACTTAGTCCTAAATGACCTTGAAAGTACAACCTATCAAATTCATTGAACTAGAATAGGCACTTAGAGGAAAGATTATTACTTTAGATATACTTATAAATATTGAAAATAAGTGAAAGGAGACATCAATAAATACATTTAGAAAAAGAATGGTATGCTAAACTCATAGTATGCTGTGATGGCTAGGCTTATGTGTTAAAGTGACCAACGAGTCTGCCATCCAACCTCTACTTGAAGAGATCTATGACATTGGCTAATAGATCATGGGGTACCTAGAAGTAAAATAGATGAGCAGCGTACTAAATTCCTACCTGATCTGTATAAGCAGAAGAGTTCTAGTTAACAAAAGTTTATCTTGAATTACAGAAACAGAGATTCATGGCCTCTTAATCAATTCCCAGACTGGAAGAGAGTTTACAGACCCCGAGCCCACTGAATGAGGGGAAGTCAGTTCCCCTTGGAGAAGGACCCCATTACAGTGCAAAAAATTTATACTGTTACGCATCTTCCCAGCCTTTCCCAAGGAGACTTATGGCCTTTTAACAGGGTAACTTCATTAGGGAAAAGGAAATGATCAGACATTTTGGGGACTATTAGACACTGGCTCAGAAGTGACATTAACTCCAGGAGACCGAAAATATCACTGTGGTCCATCAGTCAGAATAAGGGTTTATGGAAGTAAGGTGATCAATGGAGTTATAGCTCAGGTCCATCTCACAGTGGGTCCAGTGGTCCCTGGACCCATTTTGTGGTTACTTCCCCAGTTCTAGAATGCAAAAATGGAATAGACATACTCAGCAACCGGTAGAATATCCAAATTGGTTCCCTGACTTGTGGAGTAAGGGCTGTTATGGGAGGAAAGGCCAAGTGGAAGCTATTTGAATTGCCCCTATCTAGTAAAATAGTAAATCAAAATTAATATTGGATCCCTAGAAAGGATTGCAGAGATCAATGCCACCATCAAAGATTTGAAGGATGAAGTGGGAGGTGATTCCCACCACATCTCCATTCACCTCTCCTATTTGGCCTGTGCAGAAAACAGATGGATATCGAAAGATGACAGTGGATTATTGTAAACTTAATGAGGTGATCTCTCCAATTGCACCTGCTGTTCCAGATGTGGCATCATTATTTGAGCAAATCAGTACATTCCCTGGTAACTAGTATGTAGCTATTTATCTGGCATATGCTTTTTCCTCAGTTCTTCTTTGCAAGGATCACCAGAAACAGTTTGCTTTCACCTGGCAAGGACAGGAATATACATTGACTTTCCTATCTCAGGGGTATATCAACTCTCCAGCCTTATGTCATAATATTGTCCGCAAAGAACTTGATCATCTCTCCCTCCCACAAGACATCACACTGGACCATTATATTGATGATACCTGCTGACTGGACATAGAGAGGATGGGAGGTACTTCCAACAAAAATACAGGGGTCTCCCACCTTGTGAAATTTCTAGGTGTCCAGTGATATGGGGCATGTCAAGATATCACTTCTAAAGTGAAGGATGAGCTGTTGCATGTGGCCCCTACTATGACCGAAAAGTTGGCCTCTTTGGAGTTTGGAGACAACATATTCCTCATTTGGGTGTTCTACTCTGTCTCATTTACTGAGTGACAAGAAAAGCTGCTAGTTTTGAGGGGGACCAGAATAAGAAGAGTCTCTGCAATAGGTCTAAGCTGCTCTGCAAACTGCATTGCCACTTGGGCCATATGATTCAGCAGATCCAATGGTGCTGGAAGTGTCAGTGGCAAATAGAGATGCTGTCTGGAAGCTTTGGCAGGTTCCTGTAGGAGAATCACAACACATACCATTTGGGATTTGGAGCAAATCTTCTGTGTATAGCTGTTCTCCTTTTGAGAAACAGATTTTGGCCTGCTACTGGGCTTTAGTAGAGACCAAAGGCTTAACCATGGCCTTCACGTTACCATGAGACCTGAGTTGCCTAATGAACTGGGTATTGTCTGACCTGCCAAACCATAAAGTTGGGTGTGTATAGCAGCACTCCATCATAAAATGGAAGTGATATATAGCATATAGGGCTCAAGTGGGTCCTGAAGGTACAAGTAAATTACACGAGGCAGTGGCCCAAATGCCACAGCCACCACTCCTGCTACATTACCTTCTCTTTTCCAGCCCACAGCTATGGGCCTCTTGGGGAGTTACCTATAATCAGTTGACAAGAAGAGAAAACCTGGGCCTGGTTGGCAGATGGTTCTGCAAGACATGCAGATACCAATGAAAAGTTGAAAGCTGCAGCACTACAGTCCCTTTTTGGGATGTCCCTGAAGGACAGTGGTAAAGGGAAATCCTCCCAGTAGGTAGAACTTCAAGCAGTGCACCTGGTTTTCCATTTTGCTTAGAAGGAGAAATGGCCAGCAGTATATTTGTATAATGATTTGTGGACTGTCACCAATGGTTTGGCTGGATGGTCATGGGCTTTGAAAGAATATGATTGGAAAACTGGTGACAAAGAGAGCTGGGGAAGAGGTATGTGGATAAGCATTTCTGAGTAGGAAAAACCATGAGGATATTTGTGTCCTACACGGATACTCACCAGAAAGTGACTTCAGCAGAGGAAGATTTCAATAATCAAGTGGATAAGATGACCTGTTCTGTGGATACTAGTCAGCCCTTTTCTAGCTACTCCTGTCGTTGCCCAATGGGCTCATGAAAAAAATGGTCATGGCGGTAGGGATGGAAGTAATGCATGGGTTCAGCAACATAGATTTCCCCTCACCAAGGTTGACTGGCTATAGCTACTACTGAGTGCCCAAACTTCCAGTAGCAGAGACCCACACTCAGCACCCAATATGCCATAATTCCACTTGGGGATCAGTCTGCTACCTGGTGGCAAGCTGATTACATTGGATCACTTCCCTCATGAAAGGGACAGCAATTTCTTCTAGTTAGAATAAGCACATACTCTCGATGTGGATTTGCCTTCCTTACTCGCAGTGCTTCTGCTGAAACTGCCATCCATGGACTTACAGAATGTCATGACATTCTACACAGCATTGCTTCTGATCAAGGAAGATACTTCAGAGCAAATGATGTGTGGGAATGGACACATGTTCATGAAAGTCACTGGTCTTATCATGTTCCTGATCATCCTGAAACAGCCGGATTGATAGAACGGTGGAAAGGCCTTTTGAAATGTCAGCTATGGTACCAATTATCTGGACAATACCTTGCAGTGCTTGTGTAATGTTCTCCAGGAGGCTGTGCATGCTCTAAATTAGCATCTACTCTATGGTGCTCTTTCTCCCATAGCCATGATTCATGGGTCTAGGAATCAAGGAGTGGAAATGAGAGTGGCACCACTCACTACTAAGCCTAGTAATCAGTTAAGAAAATTTTTGCTCCATGTCCCTGCAAACTTAATCTCTGCTGGTCTACAGGTTTTTGTTCCAAAAGAAGGAGTACTTCTACCAGGAGACAATAACAAATCCATTGAAGAAGTTAAAACTGCCACCTGGCCACTTTGGTCTTCCCATGCCTCTGAATTAACAGGCAAAGAAAGGAATTACTGTACTGGCTGACATAGTTGATCCTCCTATTAAAGGGAAATAAGACTGCAACTACAGAATGGAGGTACAGAAGAGTTTGCCTGGAATCCAGTAGATCACCTAGGGATTCTCTTAATACTACCATGCTGTGTGATTAAAGTCAATGGAAAATTGCAGCAACCCTATCCAGGGCTGATTGAAAATCACAGTGATGGTGGGGACTGGCTTCTTTCCTCTCAGATCAGATTGCAGCCCTAGCATAAGTTCCAGGCCACCTCTGGCAGGGAGGAAGCTAGGGGAAACTGCACCAGCCTCTCTGGGCAACTGCAGATGATTTTGGCTGGCATAGAAGGGGTAGCTGGACACCTGGGTCTCTGTCTCCAACCCCCAAAAGGGGAGATGTGTTTCCTCAGCCTCTCTGTAGAACTGCAGGTGCTTTTGGTCCACACAGACTGGTTTATTGAGTGCCTTCGATTCCATCCTCAACCCATGCCATAGGATAGGAGGGGGCTGGTGTTTCTTCAGCATCTCTGGGCATCTGCAGGTTCTTTCAGCCTGCACAGACTGAGTACTTGGACACCTGTAGCTCCATCTCCATCCCCCAATAGGATAAAAAGGGACTGGTGTTTCCTCAACCTCTCTGGGCAACTGTGGGTGATTTTGGCCTGCATGAACTGGACAGTTGGGTACCTGTGGCTCCACCTTCACCCTGACAGACCAAGAGGTGGTGGTGTTTCCACAGCCTCTCTGGGCTACTGCAGGTGATTTTGGCCCACACAGACAGAATAGACAGATACCTGTGGCTCCCTCCCTGCTACTCAACAGGATAGGAAGGGAGCCATGTTTCCTCAGCCTCTCTGGGCAATGGTAAGCAATTTTGGCCTCCATGGATTGACTGTTGAACACCTGTTGCTTCATCCCCACATTCCCCAATAGGATAGGAGGGGCCTGATGTTTCCTTAGACTCTTTGGGAATTGGTAGGCACTTTTGGCCTGCAAAGACTGGACTGTTGGGTGCCTGTGTCTCTACTCACACCCTCCCAATAAGATATGAGGGGAGCTGTGTTTCCTTGTTCTCTCTGGTCAACTGCAGATGCTTTCAGCCCACACAGATTGGTTTGTTGGACACCTGTGGTTCCATCTGCACTGCTTAAAGGGCATAAGAGACAGTAGTACCTCAGCCTCTTTCAGCACACACAGATTAGAGTGTTGGTTGCTCTGAAGGGTCCATCTCTCCCTGGAAGGGGAGGAGGGGGCTGGAGCTATGTTATGCTCCACTGAGCATAACATATGTTATGGTCAACTGAGGTCAGTTTTGACCCACAGGACTTAGTTTGCATTAAAGGACATAGATATCCATATCTATGAAGTAAAGTACTCACCTCTGAATAAATTCTGAGTAGACCTACTCCAAGACACATACTAATCATAATGTCAAATGCCCAAGACAAAAAGAGAATTCAGAGAGCAGCAAGAGAGAAGCAATACATCATATACAAGGGATTCCCAATAAAATTAAGTGCAGCCTTGTCATCAGAAGCCATGAAGGCAAGAAGACAATGATATGATATAGTTAAGCTACTGCAAGCGAAAATCTACCAGCCAAGAATCTTATATCTGGCAAGACTGTCTTTCAAAATGAGAGCAAGCATAGAATATTCACAGAAACTGAGGGAGTTTGTAATCAGAGACTGGCTTTGTAGGTAATACCAAAGGGAATGCTGCAGCCTGAAAAGAAAAGGCAAGGGAGAGAGGCTTGGAAAAGTATAGAAATGAAGATTATATTGGTAAAAGTAACTGAAGCTATAAAAAGAGTGGTGAAAATAAAATATGAGAGATGAAACCCAAAGGTCAAAATGGGTGAAGTAAGAACTGCCTTTACACTAATAATATTGAATGTTAATGGATATACTCACCAATTAAAAGACACGGACTGGAAGAATGGATAAAAAAATATGAGCCATCTATAAACTGTCTACAAGAGACTGACCTTAGACTCAAGGATACTAGTAGATTGAAACTGAAAGGCTGGAAAAAGAGATTCCATGCATTCAGTAACAAAAAATAAATGAAAATAAAAATAAAGGTGGAGTAGCTTTACTTATATTAGATGAAATAGATTTTAAAAGCAAAACTGTTATTAAAGACAAGGATGGACATTACATATTAATAAAGGGGGCAATTAACCAGGAAGAAATAACAATCATAAATGTATATGCACCTAACCAGGATTCCCTAAATAACATGAGGCAAACACTGGCAAAACTGAAGGGAGAAATAAACATCTCTATTAAAATAGTTGGAGACTTCAATACACCACTCTAAGCACTGAATAGAACATCTGGGCAAAGGATCAAAAAACAGAGATCTTGAATGATATGATAAATGGAGTAAACCTAATAGACATATACAGAACATTGCACCCCCAAACAGCAGGGTATACATTCTTTTCAAATGCTCATGGATCTTTCTCCAGGATAGACCATATGTTGGTTGACAAAACAGATCTCAATAAATTCAACATGATCAAAATTATACAAAGCACTTTCTCTGATCATAATGGAATAAAGTTGGAAATCCACAACAGGCAGAAAAAGGGAAAATTCACAAATATATGGAGATTAAACAACACATTCTTAAATAATCAGTCGGTCAAAGAAGATATTGTGAGTGAAATCAATTAATATCTCAAGATGAATGAGAACACAACATACGAAAACCCATATGGGACACTGCAAAGGCAGTGCTGAGAGGGAAATTTATAGCCTTCAATGCTTACATTTAAAAAAGAAGAAAGAGCTAAAATCAATGAACTAACTACACAGCTGGAGGAGCTAGAAAAATAACAGCCAACAATTCCCAAAGCAAGCAGAAAGAATGAAATAACAAAGATAAAAGGAGAAATAAATGAAACTGAAAAAAAGATAGAGAATTAACAAAACCAAAAGTTGGTTCTTTGAGATTAACAAAATCGACAAACCCTTAGCTAGAATGACAAAGAAAAAAAGAGAAGACACAAATAAATAAAATAAAAATTGAAAATGGGTACATTACTACTGACCCCACAGAAATAAAAGAGATCATGAGAGGATACTATGTACAACTGTATGCCAACAAACTAGACAATGTAGATGAAATAGAAAAATTTCTAGGAACTGACGGACAACTTACACTGACCCTAGAAGAAATAGAGGAGCTCAACAAACCAATCACAAGAGATTGAAACAGTCATCAAACAACTCCCCCAAATAAAAGCCCAGGATTCACAGGTGAGTTCTGTCAAGTATCCAAAGAAGATTTAATACCAATCTTACGTGAACTCTTCCAAAAAATTGTACAAGAATGAACACTATCAAACTCATTCTATGAAGCCAATATAACCCTAATATCAAAATCAGATAAAGATATTATGAGAAAAGAAAATTACAGACCCATATCCCTAAGGAATACAGATGTAAAAATCCTCAACAAAATACTTGCTAATCTAATCCAAAACACATTAAAAGAATTATTCATCATGATCAAGTGGATTTATACTAGGCATGCAAGCATCGTTCAACACAAGAAAATCAATCAGTGTAATAGACCACATTAATAAATCAAAGAAGAAAAATCACATGATCCTATAAATTGATGCAGAAAAGGCATTTGATAAAATACAGCATCCTTTCTTGATAAAAATAACACAAAAGATAGGAATTAAAGGAAATTTTCTCAACATGATAAAGGGCATATATGAAAAACCCACAGCTAACAATTGTACTCAATGGTGAAAGTCTAAAAGCTCTCCTATTGGGATGGGGAACAAGACAAGGATTCCCACTGTCACCACTGATTTTCGATGTAGTGCTAGAGGTTCTTGTTAGAGCAATCAGGTAAGAAAAAGAAATAAAAAGCATCCAAATCATCAAGGAAGAAGTAAAACTTCTGCTCTTCACAGATATTATGATCCTATACCTAGAAAATTCTGAAAAATCTACAACAAAGCTGCTAGAGCTAATAAATGATTTCAGCAGCATGGCAGGATACAAGAATAATACACAAAAATCAGTAGTGTTCTATACATTAGTTTTGCAATCTGAAGGGGAAGTCAGGAAAAAATCCATTTATAATAGTGACAATAAGAATCAAGTATTTAGGAATAAATTAACCAAGAGTGAAAAGCACCTGTATTCAGAAAACTACAATGCACTGCTAAAAGAAATTTAAAAAGGTCTAAATAAGTGGAAGAACATTCTGTGCTCATGGATTAGAAGACAAAATATCATTAAGATGTCAATTTTACTCAAATTGATATATAGATTCAATGCAATACTTATAAAAATTCCACGAGCATTTTTTAAACAAATGGAAAACAAAATTATCAAATTTATTTGAAAGGGTTAGTGGCCCTGAATAACTAGAAAGATCTTAAAAAGGAAGAGTGAAGTTGGAGAACTCTCACTTCTGTGTCCAGAAGTGAGTAAATCATATTACCTTGCTACTGTGGTAAAAACATCTGGTACTGGTATAAAGGTAGACACACAGACTAATGGAACTGAATTGATAATTCAGAAACAGACCCTCGCATCTATGGTCAAGTCATTTTTGACAAGGATGTCAAACCCACCCAGCTGGGGCAGAACAGCCAATTCAACAAATGGTGCTGGGGGAACTGGATATCTGTATCCAAAAGAAAGAATGAGTACCCCTATACCATACCTTATACAAAAATTAACTCAAAATGGATCAAAGACCTAAATATAAAAGCTATAACCATAAAGCTCCTAGAAGAAAATGTAGGGTAACATCTTCAGGACCTGGTTCTAGGTGGTGGATTCTTAAACCTTACACTGAAAGCATGAGCAAAGAAGAAAACGTAGATAAATGGGACCTCCTCAAACTGAAAGACTCTTGTGATTCAAAGGACTTCATCAAGAAGGTGAAAAGGCAGCCCAATCAATATGAGAAAATATTTGAAAACCACATATCGGATAAGGGCTTGATTTCCGTTCTATATAAAGAAAGCATACAACTCAACAATAAAAGAGAAAGCAGTCCAATTAAAAAATGGGCAAAAGATTTAAATAGATTTCTCCAAAGAGGAAATACAAATGACCAAAAAGCACATGAAAACATGTTCAATGTCACTAGCTATTAGGGAAATGCAAATAAAAACAATGAGATATTCTCTCGCAATGCAAAGAATGACCATTATTTAAAAAACAGAAAACAATAAGTGCTGGAGAGGATGTGGAGAAATAAGAACACTTCTTCACTGTTGGTGGGAATGTAAAATGGTGTCACCTTTGTGGAAGACAGTTCGGCGTTTCCTCAGGACGCTAAATATAGAACTACCATAAGATCCAGCAATCCTACTACTAGGAATATATCCAGAGGAACTGAAAACTGTGATACGAACAGACATTTGCACACTGATGTTCATAGTGGCATTATTCAGAATTGCCAAGAGATGGAAACAAACCAAATGTCCATCAACCAATGACTGGATAAACAAAATGTGGTATATACATACAATGGAATACTATACTGCTGTAAGACGAAATGAAATTGGAACACATATGATAACATGGATCAATCTTGAAGACATTATATTAAATGAAGTAAACCAGACACAAAAGGACAAAATTGCATGGTCTCACTAATATGAGGTAAATATGAAGAATAAACACATAGAGTTAAAACCTAGAGTATAGGTTATTACGAGATAAGAGGAGGGCTGAGAAGGGGTATTGATAATATGTGTAGAAATTTTAATTGACTGTAAAAGTGTGGAAATGGATGGAATTTCATGGTAACACATTATAGTGAGTAAAACTAATGTAGCTGGTTTATAAATGGGATTGTGGCTGAAAAGGGTAATATAGGGATGTAAATGTCAATTGACAGAAAGCTAGAGAATAATCTAGAGACTGAAAAAAAAAGTGAACCCAGAGGTGGATGAGAATTGTGGTTAATAGTACAAATACAAAATGTTTTTCTATGAACTAGAATAAATGTATATCACTATTGCAAGCTGGTAAGAATATGGAGATACATGGAAAAATGCAATTAATATAGCCTATGGACTATAGTTAACAGCATTACTATAATATTCTTACATCAATGCCAATGATGTACTGTGTTAATAATAGAGGGGTATGGAAAGAATATATCTAATGTATGCAGTGGACCATAGTTTGTGATAATATTTTGATGATATTACTCATAATCTGTAACAAATGTTCCAGAGCAATGTAGTGTGTAGACAGAGGAGTGTTGTGTGGGAATTCCACACATGTACATGGTTGTTTTATATGTTCACAACTTCTCTGATAAAATATATTTTTAAAAATTCCAGAAGTATTTTAATCAGAATATTGGCAAGCATTTTACCTTTTTGAAAGCCTATAGGTCCTAAAAGCCAGGAGAACTTTGAAAAAAAGTAAAGAGTGAGGTTTAGCTGTACCAGATATTAAAGCACACTTCCAAGTCAGAGTTTGGGTATCAAAGCCCTAAAGAACCAACATGAAAGGTCAGAAACAGATCTGATCTATACTGGAATTTGGTTTATAACAGGAGCAATACCTGAAATAAGTGGAGATATAACAGACCAAAATGTAAAGGGTAAAATACTAAAGTTAAAAGAAAAAAAATTATGTGGGAAACGACTTCAGCTCTGTGGATGGCAAGGGCTTAAAAACAAGGAAGGCCTCGACTTTAAGCAATAAATTAAGTGATTAAGCCATATCATAACTAGAGACTTTTCATCAAGGAAGGATGAATATACAAAGTTAACTTACAGATGACAGATGGAAGAAGATGTTTATAATGTATAAATCTGACAAATGAATAATATTTAGAGTATAAGGAATTCAAATAAAACAATAAGAAAAAAATTTGGAAAACCAATAGAAAAGTGGACAAGTCACAGAGGGAAATTCTGGATGAATTGCAAGAATATTACATGATACTTTCACTTCCGCAGGAATCAGGAAATGCAAATTAAAACAAAAATTAGATATCTGTTTGTAGTCATCAGATTAGATCAAATTAGAATACAGGATAGCATCAAATATAGAGGAGGTGGAAAACAGAAACTCTTCTGAAATGGTCGTAAAGATGCACAAACCTTTTGAAGAAGGCAGTAGGTGAATAATGTCCCTCCATCCCCCCAAATTAAGATGTCCATGTTCTAATCCATGCAACCTGTGAATTTGTTAGGTTATATAGTAAAGAGGAATTAAGGTTGCAGAAGGTTCTAATCAGATGACCCTAAAATAGGGAGGTTTTCCTGTATATCCATATGAACCTAATATTATCATAAGCGTCCTTAAATGTGGGAGAGGGAGGCAGAAGGAGAGGGCCAGAGAAAGATGTAACTGTGAAAGACAGGCACAGAAATATGCAGTATTTCTGGCTTTGAAAATGGAGGAAATGTCACACTAGCCAAGGCATGTGGAAAAAGCAAGGAAATTGATTCTTCCCTAGAGCCTCCAGGAAGGAGCATAGCCCTGCTGACACCTTGAATTTGGTTCTGGGAGACCCATACTGGACTTATCACCTACAGAACTGTAAGAGAATAAATTTGTATTGTTCTAAGCCACCAAGTTTGTGGTGATTTGTTACAGCAGCAATAGGAAACAAATACAGGGAAGAATGTGATGGTAGTAAAATTAATATATCCCTTAATGATCCATTTATCCTGAGTGTATATCTTAGAGTAACTCTTGCCCTAAATTACTAAAACAATATGTATGAGGCAGCCTAAGTGTCCATCATTTGAGAAGTGGATTAGTAAAATACTGTTAATGCATACTATAGAATACTATATAGCAGTTAGAAAATATGATCTAAACAACATATAATAACACAGATGATCTTAAAACAATAATACTGAGTAAAAAATATAAAAAACCACTTATATAAAATTTAAAACACATATATACATTTAAATATTACATATTCTTCAAGGATACTTGTACATCAAAGGCATGTATTTCACATTTTGAGTTGGCGCCTATAAGATTGGAAGGGGAATATGAATTGGGATTGGCCGCAAAGAGAACACAATACAAAATAATAAAAGGATCTCACAAAGACAGATGAAGATAGTTTGCCATGAAATGTGAGTCTTTTTGATGCATTTAACTCAACTTTCTTACGTGAGATCCTCTCCTCTTCCTGTCCAATGTAAAGTATACTTGAAAATAAAATGATTATATATGTGCAGCAAATAAAATACATTAGGAAGATAAATCTTTGTCCAGAAGTATACTGCTCATGAAAGATTAACTTTTTCAACAAATATGAATTTAGCACTTAGAGGGTGCCTGGCAAATTCTGGGTGCTGAAGATAAAATGGTGAATTATATATATAGAAACAGTCCTGCTCTCACAACATTACTATTTTAGGTGGAGAAAGTGCTCTAAGCTTCATGAGTTTTGCTTTATTTGTTATCTTATTCCCAGTACCTAGAGCAGTACTTGGCACACAGTTAAGCATTAAATATATATTTTTTGATTGAGTGAATAAATGATTAATGGTACCTTGGTCTCCTACATAAAGGTGATTTTTGGTGACTCCAGCTGAGTGTCAGCCAGAATAGGTTAGTGAATGTTCTCCTGCTCCCATCTCTGTGATTTCCAGGCTTTTGTTCAAATGTCTAATTTCACAGAAATATTTCAAAAGGTTACTGTGTGATGTAATTATTTATTTAGAGTTTCAAAATCTGGCTTTGTCACTCACTGTGTGTGCTTTTTCAATTAAGTTGAATTTTCTGATGCTCAGTTATCTCAACTGTAAAAGTAGAGTAATGACAGTTGTCCCAGAGGGTCTTCTGAAGTTTAAGAGTGATCAAATCGACATGTACAAACATGCACACACATACAGACACACAGATACATTGCTTGGCATGGTTCCTGGCATGGAAAGGGCACTCTATCAATGATAGTCATTATCAATAATTATATTTTGTTAAATGACATTGCTTATGATTGAATCACAATGGAGAAAACAATGAAGTGGTGGCCCACTACTGAACATTTCTTAGCACAATCTGCCCTTCAAATCTGTGGATAGATTTCCTCTTCTATGAACCATTCCATCATTCAGTATCCAACCAAGAAGATTCTAATATACATGAAAATGCCAGTGCTTTTGTGAAGTGTTATTTGATAAAGAAATATAAAGTTAATCAATTCTTTAATACAAACTTTCAAACATACGTTGGGAAGAGTGATTTGGGTAGACTGAGTTTTCCTAATGCAGTTTTTTTTTTTTTTTTTTTTTTTTTAAGACTTATTTATTTATTCACCCTCCCCCTGCCCCTTGTTGTTTGAGCTTGCTGTCTACTCTCTGTGTCCATTTGCTGTGTGCTTTCTGTGTCTTCTCATCTTCTCTTTAGGAGGCACTGGGAACCAAAACTGGGACCTCCCATGTAGGAGAGAGGTGCTCAATTACTTGAGCCACCACAGCTGCCTGCTTTGTTGTATCTCTCATTGTCTTTGCTCTTTGTGTCTTCTTATTGCATCATCTTGTTGCATCAGCTCGCCACACCTGCCTGTTGAGCCAGCTCGCTTTCTTGCTCACCTTTTCCAGGAGGCACCAGGAACCAAACCTGGGACCCTCCCATGTGGTAGGCGGGAGCTCAATTGCTTGAGACACATCTGCTTCCCCCTAATGCAGTTTTAATAGCTGTGTTTGCAACCATATTTCCCCATGTAATGTCTAACTCTAAAGGTAACATGTAATTACTTTCATGAAAAGGATGTTTATTTTTAATTGAAATAATTTGGCTAAGTTGCAAGAGATCTGCAAGAGATATTTTGGGTTTAATCCCATTCCTAGTGTTGTGTCTGTACATTCATGAATTACTGAACACCAGAACCAGGTCTCTGGGTCAGGAATTAAGCTTCCTATTCTAATTCCTCTGGCTTAGCCTAGCTTTACCAACAGAATAATTGTAGATAGTTTCTTTGAGGAAATGACTGCACTTTCTTGCACTTCCAAGCTGTGCTTGCATGTATACCTGGTGGGTCTCTTTAAAAACTGCCTTGGAAGTCTTGTGACCCACACAGCATGCCTTTAGTTGATTGTTGGTTATTCTAAGCTTGTCTTTTCTTTTTTCAAGTTTCTTAAGATGTTACCAAAACGGTTGCTAGTGGAACATTATCTTCCTTTCACTTCCAGGCTGTCTATGAATGAGTGCCTGGGGGTTCCCTAGAAGGGTTCCATGCAGTAGAGCCAGAGAAGCCCCAGAGCATAAAGCAAGTGATATTCAGCATAGCTGAGACAAGGGAGGGGCACAAGTCCAATCTACCCTTCTTTCAAAACCCTTTTAAAATATGGCCTTCCATTTTGGATGCTACTACAAGGGCTCCAATACACCTGTACTGTCATAGAACCATAGACCATTAGAGCAGAAAATAACTCGGGAGGATTTCCCTTCACCACTGTCTTTCAGATTCACCAGAGTGGGGCTGAATGACTCAGTGGTCCATATTTGACTAGGACCAACATATGTACTTAATCAAATGAATCTGGTCCACATATTTTTTTTTCTTTTCTGCCATTTGGTTGTAGGTAGTGCTCCATAGGTTTTTGGTATTAGTTGAGGGAAAGTATTGGTGCAACAGAGATAGGAGACATGAGATTCTGGGCCCATAGTTTTACATCACTTCCTGCTTGAACACAACACATCATATAACTGCCTCATTCACTCTAATTTATGACCCAGAGATTAGGATTATAGTCAGCTCAGGATTGGCAGATATGATGTTATATTGACCTATGACCCATGGTCAGGTATTGTTCTTCTGTATTCCTCCAGTTCTTGCTGTTACATATTAGCCAAGTATTATAATTACTTGGGTGTATATATTCCCTCTGAGAACAGGAACTGCATTTCCTGCTCTGGCCATATTGCAGTATGATCTTAGTTATTGTTCTGGAGACAATTAACAGAATTGGTGTGGGTCTTGAAGAGGGCAAGCATCACATTATTAATATAAGTAACTTGCTTCAGGGTAGGATTTTGCCTTATCCAGGCAAAAAGCAGGTGGAAAGAGTTCTTTCTGCCAGTCTAGATAATTCTAGGGAATCTGAAGGTATGTGACCCTCAGGCTTATCCAACAAAATGCTTCATCTCAGGTCTTAGAATGCCATTTATTTATCTATTAGGTCTGTGATACTGAAATAGGAATGCTACTTAACCCCTGCACTCAGTGCCCTTTGTATATGTGCTACCCTTACAGATAAGCCCAGGGCCTAATTTTCAGCACAGTTTGTCCTGAGGATGCAGGGGACAAGGATGTTCTTCTGGCTTTTATAGCATTACAACTACTCCATTCCATTCCAACTCTGGGGATAGCCTAAATAATGATGGCACTGCAAGTGAAGAGTTAACACCACCTCACCTACTAAAATGTTGGGGTCTTTCCCTCTGCCTATTTGGTGAGTGATCCAGTTCCAAAACCATATTCTGAGGGTCTGCTTTCCAGGGTCACTTGTTTCTTAGCCTGGGAACCACTAAAAATCTATAGTCTGAATAAGAATTTGTGTTTAGGTAGTTTATTTTGGGAAATGATCCCAAGGAACTGTAGAGGTAGGTTAGGAAGCATGAAATGTAAGGAGGCACTGGGCACCGAATCTGGGAACGTCCATGTGGCAGGGGAGAGCTCAAACACTTGAGCCACATATGCTTCCCAAGAATGCATTCTTGAGTTGGTTACCACTGTGGGGAACTGGGACTTGATCCCACTGGGAACCTTTGAGAAGCCCTATAGAATCTCCTTAGAATTGTCCCCCTGAGGGACAGAAGGGGAGGTTGTCCTCTGCATCTTGTATCCCATTGATAAAAAGCTTTCCCCATTGGTCTTTAACTTCCTTTTATTTCCAGGCTACACATGCATGAGTGTCTGATGGGTTCCTTCAGTAACCCCACACTGTGGAGTGAGACTACAACTGAGGGGAAACTAGATGCTGCAGTAATGAATAAGTGAAAGGTGGGTGAAGAGGCTGTAAGTTGGGCACAAGAGGTGACTAATACATTCCCTTTGTTTTTCTAACTTTCACCAAATCTGATCTTGCATATTGGATGCTGCTCCAGGTGCTCTCACTAAACTTCTTCTGTCATAAAGCCATAAAACATTAGAGCAGAAAGAAACCTCAGAAAATTATTAGGACTGCATTATACAGATGATGATAATGAGGTACAGAGGCTCAGGAACTGTGCCAACTCTCATAGAAAGGTAGCTGCTAAGATTAGACTTGGAACCCGTGACCCTTGGTTATCTTTACTTGTATCCTGAAGCTTCCAACCTCTTGGAGTTCAGGATGTTATGTAATTGCTAATATGTGAATAATATACAGATTCAGTTGTGGTCCTTGTTCTCTGAGAATAACTTTAGCAATGCCATTTAGCTTCATCAAATACTTTACATTCTGCCAAGCAATTTTGTATGCCTCAGCCCATTTAATACTCACAGGAACCCTATGTGAGCTGTGTTGTTGTCACTTCATAGATTAAGAAATAGAAGTTCAGAGATTCAGTTAGTTGTTTGCCTAAGGTCTCACAAAATAGAATCTATCTTCCGAGAAAGTTAGAATTCTGTCTTCTGAAATCATTTATTATAAGCCATGGAAAAGAGCTTTATAAATGCTAAAGGACTGCATGCATATAAAACAATACCGCTATTGAGCAATCTTTAATCTTTTGTGGAAAAAGGGCAGAATTCAAATATAAGCACACATAAACACAGAATAATAATAGTTTAAATATATAAATATATAAAGCTCCTAGGGTCATGCACAATATAATTGTTGTTTTCTATATTCATTCATTAATTCATCCATTTATTCATTAAGATTTTTTTTGAGTACTCATATGCCAGACATTGTTCATGGCACTGGAAATTATAGTCAGAACAGATAAAGCCTTGTGTTCATGTAGGTTATTATTTATAAGAAAATCAACACAATTCTTATTTGTGTCTATGTGGTAGAACCCAAGCTGACTACCTGTCAGTGATATTTTAATTGAAGGAAGTTATGAAAGAAGAAACCACTTTAGTGCCTAGAACAGATAAGTGAACTGGACTACACATTCTTTACATCATGGATTATTTTCAAACTTGCTTCCCCATGATTTGGGCATACCAGCAAGTGGAAATAAGGAGAAAAAAGAAGTTTCTGCTTCGAACTGAGAGTTTAATTATTCATGACATCATTTTCACTGAGGTAAAACTATGACACCCTCTTCTCCATTTTTGTTAAACCAAGTTCCCAACTCTGCTCAGCCATCAATAAAAGCACTGTCCTCATTTCTAAGTTTCCACACTTGTCTACTACTTTTGCCAGCTTGTAGTTACCTATGGAAGACATTTTATGGACTGAAAATGCCTGGCTTAAGAAGTTCCCCCCCTTCCCCAAATATGCATAGCAAAACTGATGGCAACATATGGCCCTATAGTTTTTCCCTTCTTGCCAGTTCACTAAAATAAATTTACTTTCAATTTACATATTCTTGTCTACATTTCAGAGCTTTAAAATATATTTATAAGGTCTGTCCTGTCTATCTTTTTCTGAGATTATGCAACAGCTTTGCATGCTGTTTAGGAAATAACAGGAACTTTTATGATTTTTAGAATCTTTCATTTCCTAAAAAATTTAGAAAAGTTTATGATACAAGGAAAAGAAAGGCCAGAATGTCTTTAGAAGTATAAACTCAACTATAATAATTATTTCTCTAAACTAGGTAGTAGTATACCTTTCAACTTTGAAGACAAATCTGCAGCCTGTAGAACTCTAAATAAAAATTCTACTGGAGAAAAAAATTTTTTTTTAAATAAAGGGAGCAGATATGGCTCAAGCAGCTGAACACCTGCCTCCCACATGGGAGGTCCCAGGTTTGGTTCCTGGTGCCTCATGAAAAAACAAAAATAAAAAACAATCAAAACAAAGGAGAAAACCAACTCAGGGAAGCCATTGTGACTCAGTGGTTGAGTGCTGGCTTCCCACATATGGGGTCCAGGGTTCAATCCCCGGCCCCCCTACCTCAAAAAAAAAATTCTATTAGATAAGTGTGGGCTGCCATAATAGTAAGTTTGAACCGTTTAAGGAAATGCCACAGTTTTGAAAATCATAGAAATAAGAAAGGACTTATGGTAGGGATTTTTTAATGAAGAAAAAACTAGTCACAGATCTTTGAATTTGCTAAAATGGAAATGGAATGAGTTCTATCCAAAGACAAGACTACTCCATTTCTCTGTGAGAAAAACTGGCAGTCTCTAAAGGAATGTCTCAAAAGTTTGACTTACCTCTCCTTGGGCCCAATTTCAACCACTTGAGAGTTTCCTCCATGGAGTATTTAATGTAAGAAAGAATGGTACAGGAAAAGAGTTTGACATGTCAGTAACAAGAATGTTGCAAAATTGAGGTGGGGATACTAGGCCTGTTTTTTGGGTGTAGTCTAGATTCTATTGAGGAGAACAGAGCTATGACTGGGTCTTCATAAATATTTGACAGGTCATCATCTCCCTTTCCTGAACACTTCTTTAAGGGGATGATAGCCAATGATGCCTACATTCTTGGGCTCTGATCATTATTAATGGGTCATGGATATGGAGTATTTAAACTCTAGAGACCCTTGTCCTTGCCCTGTCAGGCAGCACTTAGTATAGTAAGGATGCCTATGAGGTCAAGAGTGAAGTGAGAAATTTTAAGATTTTTAGGGCAGTGGTTATCAACCAGGAGCAGTTTTGCCTCCCAGGGTACATTTGGCAATGCCTGGAGACATTTTTGTAGTCACAGCCTGGTAGGGAGCTACTGGTATCTGGTAGACAGAGGCTCGGGATGCCACTCAGCACCCCATAATGCACAGGACAGCCCTCCACAACCAAGAATGGCTCGAAATGCCAATAGTGCTGCTGTTGAGAAAGCTGTTTTTTTCTGTTTTCTTTTAGTTTTGACAGTCATTTTGATGCCCCAAACAGCCACGTCAAGATATAAATTGCAGCTTATTGCTACCAAGATATAGGCAAAGGCACTCTTTATCTTATATCATCCCAGAGTCTATCTCATTCCTCCTTTCTATGCTGAGCTTCGCTTCATTCCTCATAATACCCCTGAAACTCCCTCCATTCAGATCACCATTGTATCTCATTTTTCACCCCATCTCCAAGTATCATCTCATCCTTGAATTTCAACTAAGCAATTGGATTCAAGTATACGTTGTGGTTAAAAAAAAACAAACAAACTTGAAAGTCAAATGGTTTAGTTCTCCGGGCTGCAAAATGGCCTTATCAAATATGATGTACACAAGCAGTAGTTCCCTTCAGTCCATTTTACCCACAACAACCAGGGGACCCCTGACTCCTTTTTTCCTGATGGTATTTGATATTGTAGAGTAGACATCCTACGATGGAAAAAATGCATACTACCTCCTCCAAATTTTCTGTAAACATTCATATCTATGTAGGCCATGGAAAGAAGAAAATACAAAAATAATTAATAATGAAAATTATAAATGATCATTTTATCTAGAAAGCAAAAAATATGATAAACTATTATTAACATTTTCTTTTTTGCATAACCAGCTAAATAACATAATGTTATCAAACAGAAGTGGAGTGGGATTACTTGTCTAAATTTTCAGAAAGGTATATGTTTCTTAAATTGGTAAGAACTATTTGAGAGTCATGAGCAAGAAAGTTAACATTAATACAAACCAGAAGAAAAATTATAGGGCTGGATGGTGATTTGATATTGTAAAAAAAAGTTTTACATTTAAATTATACAGAAAAACGTGGAAAAACACGATGAAAGAAGCAGGGAAGGAATGGTAGTGCTGCATGTGTGCTCAATCAGGAAGGTTTGAAAACAGTAAAATTAAGCTTGAGCTCTCGAAGACAGCAGTGTGTCTGATTGTGGGGAAGAGTCTTGTGAAAAATGGAGCAGATGTTCATTCTTATGAGACATGGAAACAGAGATGTCTGATTTTGAGAGATCAATACTTTATGATTATGGAGTTTCACAATCCTAATCTGACTTTAAAAAAAAGTAACAACAAAACTTTCATATAGAATGACATTCTGTTCCTCTTGGAAGATGAACTGCATTTAGAATGTAATTTCTTTTTTGGTAAGGAGAAAATAATAATTATCATAAGATAAAACAATTCTTCTCTAGGCGTTTTCACCAGATTGTCATAAAAAAGCAGAAATAAAAGAATATTGAGAGTTAAGAGTCCATTTTGCTCTGAAAATTCTTTTGGAAATATGATCTCACTTCTGATCTCAGTGATAAATCACAGAGGATTTCTTCATCTCAAATTAGAATGTATCGCCTCTGTTAACCCATTTGACCACTTCTGTCTCCACCAAAAACACATTCTTTAAAAAGGGAAAGACAATATATGCATTTTAGCCAACAGAGTATTTTTAATTTTAATTTTATTTAAAATTTTCTCTAAGTCACTTTTTGTTATTGCTTACTTCAAACGAATGAGTCCAGCCAATTTTCCTGAGAACAGAAACGCTTCATGTCCTGAGGACTTTCTGTCTTCCACAGAGAGTTGAAATTTGGCATCACACAGCCAAGAAATTAAGGAATTTTCTATTCCAATAGCTAGCTGAACTCAGAGATGTTAGCCTAATAGGAATGTGTGTGTATAGTCAATAGCACCTAGGACTGATAAGAAATGGGACATAAGAGAATTCTTTTAAAAATTTGCTGCAGCTGCTGTGTTTCTGCTGGCAAGTAAATAACAAATATATATATATGCATTTTCTTTAGGAGAGCAGCTGCTCTGATCAGTGCTGTTTGAGGGCCTGCCTTGCCAAGACAGGAGTTGTAAATGACAGTCTTAGTTGATGCCACCTACACTGATGTCCTTGGTAGACTAATTTGCCAACGGAGAACCCAATTCTCCCAAGTTGAATTCTCTAGATACACTTCTAGTCTGACACTAAAAATTATATGCCATTTGGAGAGTGATAATATGTGTCTTTTATGTATTTTCCTCGTCGTTTACCTTTTCTGAGCTGAGCCAGGAGGGAATCTACTGAGGAGAGGCACATGATTCCCATGCCCTCATTCTACCCTGCCCCCCCCCCTTTTTCCTGCCAAACAGGCAATGAAAACATTTTGCATAAACAAATTCCCAATCATAACTAATCATATGAAAACTGACAAAAGTATGTTATTCTGCACTATGAAAATACTAATCAAAGCAGCTTGTCAATTGTTAAAGTTAATGATTTAGATATGCAACACTCCGACTAAATTTAGTAGGTAATTACAAAATTATGCGCAGGTTAACACAATCAAAAATAGCAATTGCCTCCTCAATCTTTATGCTATCAGGGTACTGCAATCCCATTTTGTAGATGACTGCATATCTCAGGATATTTGGGATCATAGATATGGAATCAGTATATGATCATTTGGGTTCAACTTTCTAGAGGTTTAGGATAAAAAGGGAACTTGTCTGTTGTTGCCCAATCAAATTTGCTATTGAAAACATTGTATTTACAAGTTTCTACAGAATGACCAGGCTTATTATTAGTTACATGGTGACCCATTCTAGACCTAGGACCCTCCCCTCTCCCATCATCAGTACCTAGGATATAAATACAAATATCTGCTAGTTTATAGATTTGAGTTGTTTCAGAAGAATTTCCTGCAAAATGAATTTCTGTAGTGCAAACTCTTTCTCTTTATTGATTTCTATTAGTCTATTAAAACCATGTTTCAGTCAGAAAAAAACAGCCCTCCAGCGGACTGACCGAAATATCTAGTATAGAACATTGAAAGACTGGGATGTTTTTTAGAACTTTCAAAGATATGTAGCATTATTTAGTTTGGACTTTCCTTCAAATCCAAGACTTGAGGAGAAAGGAAGAATGGAGGGAGACATGAGCATGTCATTCTTTCTCTTCTCCTCCCTCTTCACCTCTTCCTATTCTCCTTTGTTACCTTTTATGGAGTGCCTATCATGTCTCAGGAGCCATAAGATATATTGGGAATATAAAAATATAAGCAACACAATCTGAACATTTAGGGAGTTCCCAACATAGTTGGGAGAAGCCAAGGAGGCATATACGTGTTGGAATAGAAGTATAAAGAAGAGATTATCAAAGTAGGAACAGGGACACTTAATTCTGTAATGGAGAGGTGGGACAATTGGGGAAATTCACAAAAAAAAGAAGGCCCATTATCTGAATCATGAGTATTCAAGATAGGAAGGTGGGGGAAGGGCATTCAGGCAAAATGAATAACCTGGCAAAACAATGGAAGTCTGAGAGAATTATGATGTTGTGCTTGGGGAACTTTGGTATACTGAGAATTTATGTGTAGGAATGTTAAAGGAAACCTTTGGAAAACTCTTATGCGGCCTAACATTTCTGGGACCACAACAGAATGAATTTTTTCCCATTTCACATGAACATACAGGATTAATAGAAAATGACTATTTTTCTAAATCAATATATGTCAAAGTCTTCTTGTCCTTTCCAAAAGACAAAAAGAATGTAACACCTGTAACATCTGTAACTATCCCCTGGCCCCTTCCTTGAAACCTTTTGTTTGTACTTGTTGCTTCCTTTACATTTCTGAAAAAGAATAAGGATAAACTTGCTCCACAGTGTTCTAAATGAGTTAAAAATGTTTGATTGGATATTTTCGTGGGCCAATAATTACTGCCCATGATGGTATTTAATCAAAGTAATATAATTTTATCCGGTATCCTCTCTTAGCCTTAAAAAACAGAATCTGAGGCAAAATTTACATGCTAATGCTTAAGTGTGGGGTACAATTCAGGGGCAGAAAGAATGGAGGGAACAGAAGGGTGAGGAAGGATCAAAGGGAATGTGATGTGTCTCTAAGCTGGCCACAGCTTCCAAAGAAAGCACGGACATTTACTCAGTCTTTAAGGCTCGCTCTGGACAGCCACATGGACCATGGCCTCTTGAACAATCAGTAAAGGGGAATTTATCTTCTGGCTCCTTCTGTTTATGGTTCAAATCATGCTCCAGGGGGCATTAATTCCCTCACCCTTCCAGATGGTGTTAAAGGTGTGTGCATTTTGTGGCCATGCTGTGTCCTCATTCCAGAAGGGGAACATATGAAAGATGGTGAAACCCAGTTCATAAAGGTAAGAGTTTGCTGAGAGGGAAGGAACTGCCTGTAGAGTTTCAGAAATGATTCTTCCAACAAGAAGCAGTATTACTGAATACTATCAAGGAAAGGAAGAACTAGTCACCTCTAGTGGTCTACTTAACTTACCAATCATATGTGTTCCCAAAATTTCTAGGTCCTTAGTCCTTAGGGTGCCATTGTAGATTACCATAAATTGAAGGGAATGGAATACTCTGAATAGACCTAATTACCATGGGGCACGGAGAAGATTTGAACTATAGCTCATGTGTCTTTGACTCCGTGCTATAAGGCTGAAGGTTACTTCCAATCTGATGATTAATATTAAGAACATTTTCCAGAAGGACTTTTTCCTTTGTTAAGCTCATCATATGTCCTCCCTTTTTTTATTTTTAAAGAAGCTTTAGATTACATAAATATTACATAATTTCCATATACCCTACTCTCTCTCCCTCCCACACTTTCCCACATTAACAACATCCTTCATTATTGTGGTACATTTGTTTCAATTGATGAACACATATTGAAGCATTGCTACTAACTATTGTCTACAGTTTACATTATAGTTTACACTCTTGCACAATTCTGTAGGTTATGACAAAATATACAATGGCCCATATCTGTCACTATAATGTCATGCAGGACAATTCCAATGTCCTGACAATGTTCTCAAATTATACCTATTCTTCTTTCCCATCCTGGTGGCCACTGCCGTTATATCAATGATAAGAGTTCTTCCATTGCTAGAATACTAATAAGTCTATAGTAGAATAATAATAAGTCTAATTTAGTCTTTGTTCATTCCACAATCTTGAGGATTTTGGGATGGTGATGCCCACTATGCTTCCAATTGAGAGGGGGTTTAGATCCAATGGGGCAGATGGTTGGAACTATCTTGCTTGCAGTTGCAGACACTCCTTGGGATGGCATTGTCAATCATCATCTCCTTGTTGGTTGTCCTGGGTGAGTTCAATGACCTGAAGAGTGTTGCAACTCTGCTGAAATTGAGGGCTCAACTGACACATGAACAGACAAAAGATTTAAGTCTCTGGGACATATATTTATCAAGTATAATGCTAATTATAGGTTCAAATAAAAGGGGCAGAAGAACATGTATAGAGAACTTGTAAATGAGTCTAACTGTTATACTGCAGAGCATAAATTTCAAAGTAAGGTCCACTGACAAGGTGCCGAATTCCTGAGCTGTCTGCCCTGCTTATAATTTCTGGATGTCTCTAGAGCCCCCAGGAGCCCAGCTAGTTGAGGCATTGTTTACTGTGGCAGTCAATGAGATCCTGCTGAGACTTGCATAAATGTAACCTCTTCTGGACTGACCTCCCAACTCACTTTGAAATCTCTTAGCCATAAAAACTCATTTGTATTTACCATTTCCCCCTTTTGGTCAATGTCTTTTTCCAGATGCATTAATAGCTGGTGCTTGGTAAAAATTCCTCAGTGCCAGGGAGGCTCATCCCTAGGAGTCATGTCCCATGCCAGGAGGAGGGTAGTGCATTTATATGCTGAGTTTGGCTTAGAGAGAGGCCATATTTAAGCAAGGAGGCTTTCAGGAGGGAACTCTTAGGCAATATATAATACTAGGCTAAGTTTCAATTTCACAAGAAAAGCTTTATAAGTAAAATCATCAATATCAAGGGCCAGGCAAAATGGTCTGTCTTCCTTCACTAGGCACTGCCCTTGCACTTGGAGGATTCTTGCTATCCTATTAGAGAATCCTTTTAAATCTCTGTGTCTTAATTTAAAACTTTTAGAATATACTTCTAAGTTTCAAAATTTACAGTAATTTGTAAATAACTTTACAATAATAGGGTGAATTTTCAATGCAGACTAAACAGTTCCTTCCAGCACAATTCCTGCAAAGTAGGTGGTTGATCCTAAGTAGACAGTATTAGCCACAGATTGATTTAAAATTTAAATGTTATTTTACACACAGATATAAAATTTATAAATACATATAATATACATTATATAATAAATAATATAATATACATATAATATACATTATATAATAAAGACAAATATTTATGTATTTTTTAATATATATTTTTTATTTTTAAAGAAGCTTTATATTGCATAAATGTTACATAAAATGTTACATGAAAAATATAGGGGATTCCCATAAATCCCATCCCCACTCCCTCCCACACTTTCCCACATTAACATCGTTCATTAGTGTGGTACATTTGTTACAATTGATGAAGACATATTGAAGCATTGTACTAGCCAAGGAGCACAGTTTACATTATAGTTTACACTTTGCCCCTCACAATTTTATAGGTTTTGACCAAATGTATAATGGCCTGTATCTGTCATTGTAATGTCATGTCGGATAATTCCAATGTCCCCCAAAATGCCCCTATGTTTCACCTATTGTTCCTTCTCCCTCCCCTCAGAACCTCTGGTGGCCACTGCCTTTATATCAATGACACAAGTTATTCCCTGGCTAGAATAATCATAAGTCTACTTTAGTCCATAGTTGCTTTCTACCTTTATGATTGTTCATTACTCAGTCTTGAGGATTTTGGAATGGTGATGCCTACCCTGTCTCTGATTGAAAGAAGGCTTAGATCCCATGGGGCAGATGGAAGGAACTGTATTGCTTGCAGTTGCAGACACTCTCTGCTTACTGGAATGGACGTTGTCCATCATCATACTTTTGTTAGTTGTCTCTGCTGAGATTCAGGGCTCAACTGGCACATGAACAGAACAAAGTTTTAGGTCTCTGGAACATGAATTTAACAATTATAGTGCTAATTATAGTTCAAATAAGATGAGCAAAGAGTCATGTGTAGGGCAATTATAAATAAGTCAAACTCTGTTACATTGGGGAGCAAATATTCCAAAGTAACGTCCATTGACAGGTTCCTGAATTCTTGATATTGTCTGCCTTGCCTATAGTGTCTAGATGTTTCTAGATCCCTCAGGAGCCCTGCTGTTTGAGGCACTGTTTATTGTGGCAGTCATTGAGATCCTGCTGAGACATGCATAAGCGTAAGCACTGAACAAGTTCCCAACGCACTTTGAAGTCTCTTAGCCATAAAAACTCATTTGTATTTAGTATTTCCCTCTTTTGGTCAAGGTCTTTTTCCAGATGCATTGCTAGTCTGTACTTGGTAATAATCCCTCAGTGTCAGGGAGGCTTATATCTGGGAGTCATGTCTCATGCTGGGGGCAAGGTAATATGTTTATATGCTGAGTTTGGTTTAGAAAGAGGTCACATTTGAGCAACAATGAGACTTTCAGGAGGTAACTCTTAGGCAATATATAATACTATGCTAATTTTTGGTTTTACAAGAACAAGATTAATAAGTGCAATCATCAATATCAAGGTTCTGTCGTAATGGTCTGTCCTTTTTCGCTAGGCACTGCCCATGTCCTCATGGAATTCTTGCTGTTCTATTAGAGAATGTAACAGGATTTCCCAGGATAGGAATTCAATATTCTTTTGGTTATTGTGTAGGACTCTACCCACCGAGACAATGCCCCATGAGCTCTTGTACATATTCTTATGCCATAAAGGCAAACCCCAGGTGCTCCCCTCCCTGCACATCCCCTCATCACTGACACTCCACACCAGTGATCCTCCCCTGCCACAGTTGTGACCCTTCTGTGATCCAAAACCTCCACCAAAACAAAAAATAAACAAATAAAAATAATAAGAAAATAAAATAATAATTAAAATAATAATAAAATACAAAATTAAAAAATAAAAATAAAATAATAATAAAATGAAATATTTTTCCATTGTGTCTTTCATCACTGTAAGATTTGTTATCTTTTATGTACAGTGACAATTTCTTCTGTATGTTCCCCCAGTGTTTTATTTTTTTTCACTTTATCTTCAAAGAATTTTTAGGTTACAGAAAAGTCACATAGAAAATATAGGGGATTCACATATACCCAAACCCCTTCTACTCTCCCACTCTCCCCCACTAAAAAACATATTACATGTGTATGTACATTTATTGCATTTGATGTACAAATATCAAAGTATTGCTGCTAATCATAGTCAGTGGTTTACATTAAGGGTTACATTTTGCCTATACACGTTTATAGGTTTTGACAAAATTTAAAATGGCCTGTATCTATCATTGTAAGATCATGCAGAACAATTCCAATGCCCTAGAAATGACCTATGTTCCATATATTTTA
This sequence comes from Tolypeutes matacus, assembly GCA_026826555.1. Lineage (NCBI taxonomy): Eukaryota > Metazoa > Chordata > Mammalia > Cingulata > Chlamyphoridae > Tolypeutes > Tolypeutes matacus. The sequence continues at coordinate 959,450 of JAKSZT010053767.1, read as the reverse complement.
TTCTTCCCTCCCCCTCCCCCTGAAATCTATGGTAACCATTAAGTTTCAATTTTGAAGAATAATGTTCATAGCTACATGCAATAATATTGAGGGCTTGACATATAGGTCTGTTTTCTTTTATTAGGCACTGCCTATGTTTGCGAGAGATTCTTGCGCCTCCGAGAACATAACAGGATTCCCCAGGATGGGAGTTAAATATTTTCTTGTTTATTGTGTGGGTCTCCACCCTCTGAGATAATACACTATGACAAGATGAACACTTTCATATTTCATAGAGGCATGCCCCAGGTGTGCCCTATCCCGCATATCCTACCACCTCCTATGCCCTGTACCAGTAACCTTCCCCTGCCATATTTGCCAGAAGAACAGTCCCACCATTGTAATTTTAACCACAGACCTGCAAATCCCGAGTTCACCTGCTCCTTCCTCTAACACTTTCCCCAATTCCATTTTGATGCCTTCTCTCTAATATTTTAATTTTTATTTAGGACATAAAAAATTTTAATTTTCACCTTTGCAAATTCTATTTAAATGTCAATTACTTATGTTTGGGAAGCAAGACTGAAAGAAATACCAATGCCTACATGCAACTGTGTTTTTAATCTATTTTTAATTTCTGTTTCATTCAAACCTGGAATGTTGATCTATTGCTCTTTCTTTGCATTGCTATGAACCTATTCTCTACTCTGCTCATAAGCTCTAACACTTCTGTGACACACAGAGCCTGGCTCCTGCAGCTTTTGCTTCAGACATCACCTCATTATTTTTCTCAGCTCCTTATTAGAGAAAAGGCACTGACCTCTTACCTGGGTCTCTCTATCCATTTAGTACTTGTGAAATGGCAACTTATCTCAAGGTCCCTGTGTTCCTACCATGTTTCTAAATTACTTTATATTCTTATCTTTTCCATTTCCATCTCAGAATAGATGTGTATAGACCAAGTACCATCTTTCTGCTCTTTCTTCCCTAGTTATCAGAGCCCGTGATAACTTACCTCCGTTTAAAAGATGGCTACCTTCAAAATGTTATGGTGATGAATAGAAAATGTCCTAGTATTTACCCTCTCTCTCTCTTTTTTTTTTTTTTTTTACCACTTCTCTTGCTTAACTTTTCCTTTTTAATGACTACTGACTAGAGTTACTTAGCAAACACTCTTCAGTTATTAAATTCCCAGTGTGTTTTTCAGAAACATGGTTTCATTCACCTCACTCCCAGTTTTAAATCAGTTCTTAGAGGACAAAATTTTTCTTCTTACATTTAAACATATTTTGAACACAACGTGTCAGAACTGTTTTTAAACGAACTGTTTGGTCACAGCAACAAATACTGAAGTCTTTCTATTAATGGCAATCTTTCCCATGGCCCAAACCTTCAGAAGCTTTAAAGCTGATAGAAGCAAAACACTATTACAGAACCTGAATTTAAGATATTTCCATACAAATTCAAACCAAACAATTTTCACAGATGACAACAAATTTCACAGTTTCTTTTTTTTTTTAACGTCTGTGAGACTGTGATTTATATAAAGTCTTTTAGTTTGATCCAAGACCCTGACGAAACTCCTTCTACCACTTGACATCCATGCTCCTGACCAGGTTTGACGATAGGGCCAAAGGCCTGTGTACCATATGAAATGAAAACATCAGTGTATCTAGATGATAGTTTTACAATGTGTGCTCTATCAAAAGCCAAACTGCATACCACTAAGGGATAACACCAAGAGATGAGATAGGAAAAGTTGCAGGAAAAAGTGCCTTAAATAATAAGAGAAAAAAAGGTTTATTATAAATGACTCCAAGAGGATTATTTTTGCATGGCATATTATTTCTTAAATCTACATCATCTCCAATTTTGTCATTCAAAAACAGGGTAAAGGCAAATGCTAAAATTGGATGATGTAAAGCTTACAGTTTACATGGAAGGAAAGGTGCTGCATCAGGGACTTCTGCTCCTTTTGTGCCATTTTTTTCAGTAGATATTCTTTTGTCCAGAGACGTCTTCCTCATTCTTCAAGAATGTTGGGATTGATGGAGAGAATGCATATTTCACAAAGTATCTGCATATATGAAATTTAAGAAAAGAAAATGTATTTTAAATAAAAAACCCTTCAAACTTAATTACATTAATGTCCCATTCTTTGTATGAAAAATGAGGCAGAACATCAGAAAATACATTGAGGAGAAAACTATTTTAATTAATGTCACTGATATAATCCTTGTGTTTGTGCTTATAGCAGTGTTGGTCACAAAGCAATTTTTCTATCAAATGAAATTATATAGTAAGACCTAAGAGAGTCATGACTTGGTTAAACATTAATGAAATCAGAAATGAAAAAAAACACACAAAAAACAAATATATGCGATTTGCTAATCTAGATTCTGAAGGCTAGCATATCAATCATCTAATGCCAATTATACAGTTGATATTATCTAATGAACATCTGCAGGATATTTTCTTTTCAAAGGTAAGAGGTACCCAAACTAGTTCCTACCCACTTAGTCACGATCAGTTCTGGAAAAGCCAGAGAAACGGAGAAATAATCCCAGACCCCTTCCTCTCTCTCATCCCTAAAACTTCAAACCAGTCATTATCCATCCCACATGCTGCCACCAAAGTTACCTTTTTCACATTTCATGCCTACTTAAAACCCTTCCATGGACACCCATTATCATAAGATGATGTACAAGGTCTTGACTAGAGTGCAAATTCTTTTATTATATACTCTTGAGGAAATAAATGTGTGAGTTTCTCAAGCCACTTCCCCTGAAATGCACCATGCACCACAACTGTTTGTCTGTGTTATGTATAATTCCCTAAACATGACTTTTGTGCATGCTTTCCCTGAGCTTGGATGCTTTTCTCAATATTCTTTGTATGACTCTCAGGTTCCTACTTAGTTTTTGAAAATCAGTTCAAGCTCTCACCTTCAGGAGAAGTTGTATGTATAGAAATCTGCATGTTTCCATAATTTTACTTACCCCACTAGGTTGCAACAGTCATTTTACTTGCCTGTCTTTCACACAGCAAACACATTGAGGGCAAACATGAGGCCTCATTCATCTTGCACATAAGTGTTTAGCTTGATGTCTGGTGCATAAATTACAAGATGGAAATTTTTTGTAGTAAGAGTGAATGGATGACTCTAGGTACTATAATTAAGTCATAAATAGTTTATGGAAGCTATTAAGTCCACTAAACTTAGTTTGGAAAATGGTTTCCAATCCAAATGTTAATTTTGGATTTAGGACAACTCTAGGGCAGGCTTGGAGTTCCTATCTTCAGAGTGGAGAGAAACTTTACACAAATCCGTGACCGCCTTAGCTGTCAATGACGGAGGCAGTAAGTTTGATATTGTTGATGAATGTAAATATACTTTGTCCCAAACCATTGGTGTTCCCTGCCGTATTTTTTTGGAAACCCCTGAACAAATATTTTGACTGATTACTTAATTTTGAATTGGTTACGTGTTTTAAAGATATACTAATTGCTGTATAAAAAATTGACACTCCTAGTAGTACTTTCTGCAAGGCACTGATACAACTGGTAAAACCACTGACCTGGATAAGGTAGTTCTTAGTAGAAATAGGAAAGATGTGACAAGTGATTGTATAAAATTAAAATGAGAAGAGAGGAGCATTAGGAGATGACTTATTCATCTTGCATTTTCACCACCTAGCACAGGGTTTGATACTTAGTAGAAGCTCAAAATAGTTTTGTTGAATAATTGAATGACAATGAATGAACAAGCTAAGCAAAGAGAAGGAGGGAGATATGAAGAGCTGCCATATTTGGGCAAGATTTGAGTAGGAGAAGATTACAGAATGAAAAAAGATCTACTCTGATCATGAAAAAATAGAGAAATATATGAGGTATTAGGAGGAGGTGAAGAGAACAAGGCTAGACTATTTTTTTTAAAGATCTATGTATGTATGTATAATTTACCATAAAATCCACTGATTTAAAGTGTACAATTTGATGGAGTTTTATTAAATTTATAGAGATGTGCAATCAGCAACAAAATCTAATTTTAGGATATTTTCAATACTCCAAACAGTTCCTTCATGTCTACTTCTGGTATGACACTCTTATACTGATTTGCTCTCTGTCACTATAGTTTTTCCTGTTCTAGAAATTCCGCAAAAATAGAATCATATATGTAGTCATTTGTGTCTAGCTTTCTTCATTTAGTGTAATTATTTTGAGTTTCATGTTATATGTATCAATGGATAATTCCATTTTTATTGCTGAGTGGTAATAGATCACATGGATATACTGCATTTTGTTTTGCTATTCACCTATTGATGTACCATCTGGGTTGTTTCCAATTGTTTAAAATTATGAGTAATGTTGTTACGAGCATTCATCTAAAAATCTTTGTATGTACATATGCTTTCATGTGGGGGAAGGATGGATAAATACCTTGGAATAGAAGTGTTGGGTCAAAAGTAAATGTACATTTAACTTTTTGGGAAACTTCAAACTACTTTCCAAAGTGCAAACCTGCATCTAACATGCTTTTTTTTCCATCTGAAATAGGAGTAAGAAGTTGAGGATAGTTGGTCATTATTATTGAAACTGAATTTTCTCTTAAAATATACCAATAAGTAATTAGATTTAACAATAGAATCAATTAAGTCACTTTTTCTAAACTTGTAAGCAGAGATGTAAGAGTCACTATAATATTTTGTTGTTGTTGTTGCCAGACAAAGCAAAGCAAAGAAAAACAAAACAAATCCAAGAGCAAGAATGTAACAAGGCTTATATAGCTATAAGTGTGCAAACTTTAAATCTAGAGTCCATTTTCATTTAATAAATCTGATAACATCATATGAGGTTGAAAATGTACTCTGTACCTTACATGTCCTTTCTTTAAATTGTATTTCAAATATATATATATTTAATTTTAGTCATTATTTTAGTTTCCCTGGGCTGCTCAAGCAAACACCAATGGCTCATCTTAAACAATGGGGATTTATTTGCTCATGGTTTTGAGATTAGGAAAAAGTCCAAATCAAGGCATAATGAAGGCAATGCTGTCTTCCTGTAGACTATGGGCTTCTGAGGCTGGCTGCTCACAATCCTTGGTCTGTAGCATATCATATGGCAAGGCACATGGTGTTCTCTTCTGACCTCTCCCTCTGTGGCTTTCTCTCTCTTTGTCTGAATTTATTTCACTTATAAAGGAATCCATAAATAGGATTAAGACCCATCCTGACTGAGGTGGACACACCTTGACAGAAATAGTCTCATGAAAAGATTCTGTTTACAATGGATTCACACCCATAGGAATGGATTAAGTTAAGAACATGTTTTTCTGGGGGTACATATAGATCCAAAACACCATATTTATGTTCTGCATTAAATTTTACTGTTGCATTTTAATAATTTTAGAGAAAGTATTTGCATGGCGTTATAACTTACTTTGTATTAAATTTGAATTAATTGTGAGAGAGAAAAATTATTACTACTAGTCCACATAGTCCAGTGCAAAATAATAGCAGTTTCCTAAATTACAAGTGGTAATCTACAGATGATGCCCCAAAATGTGATAGAATTTTATGGGTAGAAAATGTTTCAGTTGATGAAGCTATACAATTCTGTCATTCTCAGTTAAAAACTCTTTCTTTTGGTTTACATATTCATTGTAATGTGAAGTCACTTTTGAACATTCAGTGTACAACTTGTACCAGGTTTTTCAAGAAGTAAAGATGAAAAGATTCACTCTCAACTGCAAGGGAATATGGTTTGGTTAATTGCACAAAATAACCCATGATTCATTGTGAGTCCTGCATGTATATGAATGTCTATATAAGCATATATATGAGCAAGAACCATTAATATTTTCCAGGTTTTGAATTTTACTAATGATATGAAAGTAAGAACATTGTCATACAAAGGCATGTTAAATAAAATGGCTGCTTTTGGCTTGGGAATCTATTCTCATAAGATGCTCTCTTTCCAGGGTTTATATTTCATTTCTCATAACCATTGTACACATGGGAGGAGACAAAATGGGCTGCAAACATGTACGAGAAACTAAAAGCAGATTCTCTTCTTTGTCTCTGTGCCTCTCTTCAAAGTACACTGGGCAGTGGGAGGAGGAGCGGTGAGTGAGAGTGGAGGTGTGAGATGCTCAGTCATACACGTGGCTGCTGAACAGCCGGGCCAGGACTGAGCATCCCTCTCCTCAATACCAGCTTCCCTCTCAATGTGTGCAGAGCTCCAGTGTCTCGAGGGTGTGTCAGTCAGAGCCCCTGCTCTGGTGTTCCTTACAATGTTTGTGTTAGTTCTTGTGTTCTACTCTCCACACTCAAGCATTAGTGGAATCAAGGACAAAGACTGCATGGGCCTTGGAGCATGGTGGTTAAGACCACCTGGATGAAATCCATGCTCAATCACTTTTCTAAAAGGAGGAGGAAACTTAGGGCAGTCGCTAAATCTGCTTGTATCTTGGTTTTCTCATCTGTAAAGTGAAAGTAATAACGTAGCAAATAGGGTTATTTGAGGACTAATGAAATAACGTTTATGTATATAAAACTCTTAGAACAGTGCCTGGCCATATTAAGGGTTAGTTATTAGGTTTCTATTTATGAATTATGCCATTTACAAAATCAGCATAGGCTTTCTATTTTTCATCTCTTGATAACCTGAATTGTATTATCTTTTTTTTTTTTTATTTTTTTATTTTTTTTATTTTTATTATGGGTAAAAATCAAAATTCTCACAATACATACAAACATTTGCATAATGATATATAAATATATGTGCATATATGTGTATTTGCTTACAAAAATGTTATTTATATATATATATATATACATATATTTTAAGAGGTGCTTAGATTACCTAAAATATTACACGGAACCCACTGGAATTCCCATGTTGCCCACCTCCCACACCTCCCACCACATCCCACACAAACATCTCCCACAAGTGTGGCCCACCAACCTCAATGAACTTACACATGCTGGAGCCTTGCCACCAACCATAGACCACAGTTCACACTGTAGACCACACTCTCTCCCACTCAGTTCTGAGTGGTGTGTGCTGATTTAAAATGGCCTACATCCATTGCCACTACAGTACTCAGGACAACCTCCAACTCCGAAAGAAGCCCCTGTATTTCAACTGCTCATCCCCTCCCTACCCAAAAACTGTCAAGTGGCCACTGGCTCCACCTCATTGTTATAATTTCTTGCATTGCAAGAATCACCATATGTGAGCAAGAGAATACCATCAAGTCCACTCTAGTCCATAGTTCTTCCCCCAATCCAGAGGCGACTGGGATGGTGATGTCCACTCCAACTCCAAGTGAGAGAGGGCTTATATCCCATGGATATGGTGGGTGGGATGATCCTGCCTGCAGATGC
>JAKSZT010053767.1:857442-951680 GCA_026826555.1 Tolypeutes matacus | reverse complement strand
TTATTATTAGCCAAATGCAGGACCCAAAATAATTCCTCTTCTAGACCAACCCCCTTACGGAAGGGACCCTAGCTGGGCCCGTGGAAATTAATCAAGCACGTCCCACTTTCCGGACTCCCCAGGTTAGCTGAAACTCTGATGTTAGTCAGTGAGGAGTGCTAAAGAGGGCGGATTCCGCCCCTTCTGGCGCCGAGCTCCAGCGTCACTGGGCTGCTCAGTAAATCAGTTTGAGTGCAGATTCACGTCTGCTCTCAGCCTAATGCTGCTTCAGGTCGGCTTATCTGCTCCCCAAAGCTATGGGGCTGTGCAGGCAGCCAGATCACTGTCTAAAAATATAAAATATCCTTCCCTGTCTTCCAACCGAACCCTCCCTTCTTTGGGAAGTGTCCCTTCCTCCTGGCTCCGCAGCTGCCCGGGTCTTATCCCTGGGTGGCTAGGGAAATCAGCTGCGTTCCCCGACCAAAATCCCCCCCTCGGGTTCACCGGGTGCTGACTAGCTCGTTTGCTCTGTTCACACAAGGTCCAAGGGGCGCCAGGCAGCCAGATCCCCAGAAAATAAAACTTTTTCGCCCTGCCCGCGGCTCCAAATGGCCGTTTTATTTATTTTTTTTCCGTAACCGTGGGGCTCAGCTGCCTGTGCCAACCTCCACCGGCAGCCTCAAAACTCACGAATCTCCGCCGTTCGGTCCACACAGCCGATCCGTGCAGAGAGATGTCCCAAGCCTCTCACTCCACGCGTGCACAGCACAGACCCCCGGGCAGGACCCCGTCCCCACTCCGCCTTGCTCTGGGAGCTTGCAGTGTGCGCCCTCCTACACCAACGCCATCTTGCCTCCCTTCTCCCTTGTCTGTCTGAATTGTATTATCTTAATGGTTCTAATGTATTATAAGGGAACTAAAATATTTTTTAAAAGTCAGGAATAAACACAACTGTATTAGTCATCCAAAGGGGTGCAGATGCAAAATACCAGAAATTGGTTGGTTTTTATAAAGGGTATTTATTTGGGGTAGAAGCCCACAGTTACCATGCCATAAAGCATAAATTACTTCCTTCACCAAAGTCTATTGCCATGTGTTGGAGCGAGATGGCTGCCGACGTCTGTGAGGGCTCAGGCTTCTTGGGTTCCTCTCTTCCCGGGGCTGTGTTTCTCTCTGGGCTTAGCTCCTCTGTTTCCTCCACAAGGTCAGCTGTAGACTATGCGACTCTCTAGGCTTTGCCTCGCTCCACAAGGCCAGCTGTAGATTATCAGGCGAATGGCTTGTCTCTATCCCGGGGCCTTCTTTCCTTCCTCACTACAAAGCTCTTCTGTCTGCTCACCTCCCCAGGCTCCAGCCTCAAAACTCCAACATGAGAACTCCAACTCAAAAACTGCTCCAACTCTGTCCTTTGCTGTGTCTTTTATATTTGAAACACCACCCACCAAGAGGTGGGGCTCAATGCCCTACTGACAAGGTCCAATAAAATCCCTGATCATAACTTAATCATGCCCAGATTAACAGATCAGTTTACAAGTATAATCCAATATCTATTTTTGGAACTCATAACTATGTTAAACTGCCAAACTGCTACAACAACTAACTAAAAACAAGTAAACAAATGCACAAGTCCATTTAAGCAATTAATTAAACCTCTTTTACACTAGGATTTTCAGCAGCCTTGTTAAGAACACTCCTTCCTCTTGTCTAGCTTTTTCTTTAGCAAGTAAACTCATTGTTCTCTGAGAGCAAAGGCATATGTAGTCTGCTTCTACAGTCCCCATCAAGAAAGTTGAAGGGTATTTGTGCTGAATTTTCATCATACAAGAAGGTTTTTTTTTTTTCTTTCTTTCTTTTTTTTTTTAATACAAGTATAGCCTACAGTAAAATCTCCTATATCTCAAGTCCCCTGGAGTACTTTGTGCATGTGTCAAACATTTGGCTTAAGATGTATTGCTTTATATAGTTAACTAGCTCTGCTTTATCACCACAGAGAGATTGGAAGCTCTTTGAAGCTGGGCATGGTTTTATACTCCTTTGTGCAAGAAAATACAAGGTATATCTACAATCAACTTTGGACAGATTAAATGATTCAATGAATGGTTTTAACTCTGTAGTTTTTATGTGGAAAGTGATGGAAGCTAAGGAAAAAATCTGGTATAGTATGATGAAGAAAGATCCAGAGTCTAAACTAATTCATTAGCAGATAAGAAGCTCTGGATTATTGAACTTTAACCAAAGGTATTGGTTGGTTTGCTTGTTTTAGAAACTCAAGGTTAAAAACCTCTTATAACATTAAACAACAACAACAACATATTAGTTTCAATCCCATTATTCTGTTTGTGTCTAAATTAGAAAACTGAGGCTTAAAGAATGGATTTTTGATAGATATATGTGCCCCTTCTGCTTGGTCCAAACATCCTGAACCTGGAAAATACTTGAGGGTGCCTGTTGCTTATAACTTCAAAAGAATAGCCCTAGAGGTCTTTTTTAGTTTGCAATGTGCTATGAGCTTTACTTAAACCCTGAGAAGTTGTCAGACCAGGGATTATTGTCCCCATATTACAGATAAGGAAACTGAAGTTCAAAGAGGTTAACTGAGTTGCATAAGGTCACACAACTTTTAACAGCAAAGTCGGAATTAGAACCCAGTTCCTCTGATTTTCAGCCCCAATGTCTATCTGTTGTGTATTGGCAGACAGCCTGAAAGGTTATCAATGCAAGGAAAGAAAGTTAATTCAGCTGCAGATTGATTAACCTAAAGGGGGATCCAATCAATGTTGGTAGAGGGCCAGGAGACACACTCATTTCTATACTGATGTTTTTACCAAGGCAGCAAAATATTTCCCATCTGGATCAGAATCAGAATTTTAAATATCAGAACTAACTAAATTACTCTTCACTCTCTGTAGTTGTATCTGTCTTTTTGGGGGTAGTTATATATGTTGCTAAAATTTCTAGCTGGCAGCTTGGAGTAATTCTTTCCATTATGCTGATTTTTGTGACTGTCTCCAGCATCTTTCTGGAGTTTAGATGTGGACAATGAATCTAAAAATGAATAGTCATATGATTCAAAATGAAAGTGCTACAGCAAACTCGGAGTCAGCTTAGAATTTCTGTAGGTCAATTACCATTCAGGAAAATATGTCTGCAGCAAAACTTCCTCCTTTGAATGGAATACTGGCTCACATTCAGGAAATGACATTTTAAGTGTGGCTGTGCCGATTAAAATGAGACCTTGTTTTGCTTAACTACCCAAAGGGAATCAAGATATAGGTAACTCCAGGAAGGTGAGGTTTTATGATTACTATGGGAATACAAAATGTGTGTGTTCCTTTCACTTTCATAATGAATAAAAAGCCATAATTTAAGGCATCTATCTGTTGCAATTTTGCTTGGTGTTGCTGTGATACCCTTATTTATTTATTTTTTTATTGTCCAATTTCTCTTTGTGAAGAGAAAAGGCTGAGTATTCATTTTGTGTTAATTAGAATACAGTTGATACTTTTAGAAGAAATATCTGTTTTTGTTTATTAGAATAATCAATTCTTTTTCATTAAGTTTGAAAACCATATCACTTTACTATTCTACAATTTCAAAGTATTTTACAGTATGCAGTTGTACATTCATTATGGCATTTGATTCTCACAACAGCTTTATAAAGTAGAACTTATAAAAGACATGGTTTGCCATTGCAAACCCATATAGGAAAATGTGCCTTTGTGATTTGAGGGAAATTTTATTTTAATTTAATTAGTCCATAAATTGCTAGTGTAAAAACAACTGGAATATTGATTTTATTCTTAAATTCAGATGGTTTTCCAGAAATGTTTATAATGTGAAAATCTAGATAAGTTCTATTTTTAGAGCAATGAGAAAAGGAATGTTAATAATTTTATTTAAGGGCAAATTATGGGCAACTTCATTTTTTTATCAATTTCCTGGAATACTATTCATTTTTTATTTGAAGAGATTTTCCTTTTTATTTTCAGTTTATACAAAGTAAGTTCAAGTTCTATTTTTATCTGAAAAACAACTACTGCCTTGTTTTTTTCATAGTGATTTTAGTAAATAATAACAGAAAAATGAAATAATTCTGTTAATAAATCTAACCTTTCTCTTTAAGATGTGCAACAAGGCCTAGGAGCAAAGAATCTGCAATATTCTTTATAATTTCATGGGGTCTTCTGAGGAAATGTGCCAATTTAATGGGGACTCGTAGGGAAAAATTTTGATTTCATGTGGATTTGAGTGAAAAGGTAAATTTCATGGGATTTCTAAAAATGGTTGGATTTCTCAGGATCCATGAAATCTATGACAGCCATGGAGAAAATGTGCCACTCTTGTCATGGAGTAAATTTTAGTGCAGTTTGGCAAAACTTTATTTCATATATACCTGCCATGGTGCACATTACACAAATACACGAATCACAGGACTCATCTGGTCACTTAAGGTGAGTCAAGTTCAGGATGGTGGTGCTCAGAGATTTGGGGATACTAATTAGGGAATGGAGGGAAGCCTCTCCTTCCCATAGTCAAAGTCTTCATTGGGTCATGGAATGTTAGGTTCGGAAGAGCTCTCATAGATCATCCAGTGTGGTGCTTCTCCAAAGGGGTTCCAAAGTCTAAACATCTGCAACAGAGACCCCTGGGGAACTTCCTAAAAATTCAGCCTCCTTGGCCCCACCCCAGGCTGTCTGACCTAGATTTTCAGAGGATAGAACTTGAGAGTCTGCCTTTTTTTTCCCATTAATAATTTTATTGATGTATATAATTCATACATGAACATACATTAAAAAATAAGTGTTTAGTAAAAGTTGTGAATGGACAAAACAAACATGCATATTGTCATACAAGGCTCCTGTATATCACCCTTCCACCAACACCTTGCGTTTTTGTGAAACATTTGTTACAAACTGTGAAAGAGCATCATCAAAATATTACTACTAACTATAGCCAATATCTTACAGTTGGTGTATTTTTCCCCAACCCACTCAAATATTAACACCCTGTATTAGTATTATATATTTGTTATAGTTCATGAGAGAACGTTCTCATATTTGTTCTGTTAACCACAGTCCATCTCCCACCACAGGATTCATTGTGTTATACAGTCCCATGCTTTATACAATCCATTCGACGTGTATACACAGTGGCTCTCATATTCATCACAGAGTTGTGCTGTCATCACATCAGTCAATTTTAGAACATTTTCATTACTTCAAAAGGAAAAATCCCATACCCCCTTATACCTCCCAATTGTCTTTTAGACTTGATATAATATCTTCTTTGCCATTGCTGCAAAAATATTACAATATTACTGTTAACTGTTGTCCAAAAGTTACATTAGTTGTAATTTGAGAGTCTGCCTTTTAATTCAACTCCCTGAGTAATTCTTATCTATTTGCACACTCCATTTTTAGAACCACCATTGGAATTCATTTTTCTTCCCAATTCAGAACTGTCTAATACATTGTCTTATATGATCTCCGGAGTTTCTCTGTGTAAGACCAGTCCTTACAGAGAGTAGGGCTGGGGCCAGGTGAGTTGTCATTATAATGGTCTTGTGGTTGGAGCTGGGGTGGATCATAGGAAGGCTGTTGGGGCAGAAGAGATATCCAAGTCAAAGTCTGGAAGCTTGTGCCTATACCCAGAAGTACTGTGACTACAACAGCTACTATAGCTGACTGATACATGTGTGTTGTATTGGTGAAAAGCAGTGTGTCCTTGTTAACATGATTTTCTGAATGGTGAAGAACTCTTGATAAAGTTCCGAAGGAAAAAAAACTACAATCTTTTCTCAACTTATATATTAATACAGTGAAAAACACTTTGTTTTAATATGTAAATGAGTTTTAGTTTCTAATTCAGATGATTAAAAAAGGTTTTTCACATACATAGATGTCTAATGGGACATTGGAAAGTAGTGTCAGACTTTTCCTTATTATCTGCCATATTCAGGACTACAGGCATTGCAAAATCTCCAAAATCCCTGTATCCCTGTCCACTAAAGGTTCATAATGCCTCCTGATCATCATGGCAACAAAAACTTTCCAAAATTTCCAAAATGCCTGCCTGGATGGTACTGTCCAGTTGACAACCATTTTCACTGGTTTTATTACTCTTGGCTGTACCATATGAATACCTTTCTAAAATGGATATCTGCTTATGTGATTCCCTTGCCTAAAGTCTTTCATGGTATCCCCATTCCTTTCAGGGTAAAGTTCAACAACTTAGTTTAGCATAAAGGAAGCATCCTGACCTAGTCGCTTTTACTCCTCCACCTTCATCACCCATGGTTCCAGCCACAATAAGCTAATTTATGCCTGCACGTCTTTAAAGGTGCATTTGTTTTTCCTACAATAAGTTCATCCAAAACGCAAGAATTACATTTTGGTAAATCTTCTTGGACAGTTAAGTTTGCTTCTTCTCTGTGCTCTCATAGTGGTAATGTATGGATACACTATACTATAATTATTGGTTTACTTAACCTCTGAAAGTAAGAACTTTGACATTTCTCTATAAAAGGTATATATTTCTTAGCATGGCCTGCAAAAAATCTACTTAACTATCTAGGCTAATCATTCATGGTTCTGCATTGACACCCAGTATTTCAGACATATCTAGAACTTGCCTTACAAATCCTAGAATTCACCTTTTTCTGTCGCCCTTACTCATGGGCTTGCCTGTATAACTTCGATATGCATGTCTAACTTTTGGTCATTTATAAGACTCAGTTAAGTTGTCATCTACTTCACTGAGAATCTATTTGGTGTCAGGAATAGTGCTGGGTTCTGAGAATACAGAAGAAATGGAGACACATCCCTTGTTTTTATGGAACCCCTAATCTAGCTATAAATCTTCTGTCTCTTCTGAGGCTGGATTAAGTGCCCTTCCTCTGTCCAATATCTAGCACAACACTTACCTCACAATATTACATTCTAAGCTGTAAGCTTCCTGAGGAAAGATAATGAGCCATCTTCATTTTGTGTGGTCAGGACCTGGCTTAATGCTTGACTCAGAGTTGATAAACTTATAGAGTGAGTGAAAACCTGGGGTGTTCACCAAATATCAAGGTACTCAATTCAATATTTATCATAACGTTCTTGAGTGACAGTTTTCAGGATACCTCTTTCATATTTTTTTTTTTATTGTGGGTAAAAATCAAAATTTTCAAAATACATACCAACATTTGCAAAATGATATATAAATGTATATGCATATATGTGCATTTGCTTACAAAAATGTTATTTATGTATATATATAAATATATTTTAAGAGGTGCTTAGATACCCAAAATATTACACGGAACCCACTGGGATTCCCATGTTTCCCACCTCCCACACCTCCCACCACATCTCACACAAACATCTCCCACAAGTGTGGCCCACCACCCTCAATGGACTTAAACATCCTGGGGCCTTGCCACCAACCATAGACCACAGTTCACACCGTAGACCACACTCTCTCCCACACAGTTCTGAGTAGTATGTGCTGTTTTAAAATGGTCTACATGGTGGAGCTGTAACTCCTAACCTACAGCTCAATGTACTCATCCAAGTCACCTGGCGAGGAGACAACGATGGGCAATGGCCATCCCAGGAAATGGAGAGGGCCGGCATCTGCAGGCAGGATCATCCCACCCACCATATCCATGGTATAGAAGCCCTCTCTCACTTGGAGGTGGAGTGGACATCACCATCCCAGTCCCCTCAGGATTGGGGGAAGAACTATGGACTAGAGTGGACTTGATGGTATTCTGTTGTTCACATATGGTGATTCTAGCAATGGAAGAAATTATAACAATGAGGTGGAGCCAGTGGCCACTAGACACTTTTGGGGCAGGGAGTGGATGAACAGTTGAAATACAGGGCCTCTTTCATATTTTGAGCTTGATCGTTATCATGTGCAGTATTTTGAATAAATCCTCATTCATTTTCCTAGAGCTTTTTCCTTTTCTTCTTCCTCAGTTCTCAATAGAGACTTCCTTCTTGGTAACAGCCCTGGAGCTCTGACGTGCCACTCCTGACCTCATCCAAACTTCTAGAAAGGAAAGGTCAGGGAAGGGGAAGGTAACATTTGTAGAGATCACCCTGTTCAGATCTGAGGTACAAGTACTGGGGGTCAGTTGTGGGTTCCCAGAAAAAAATTATTCAACAGGAAGGAAATGTTACTTTTTTAAACCTTTGTTTCCTATTTAACTCAAATTTAAAAAGGGAAACTGAACAACAAGTCTAGATCATGCAGACTGTATGTATATTTTTCTAAATTCTTCATGGAATGCTTTATTTTCCAGCTACACAACATCTGATTTAGTTTTTCTGTACCAGAGTAGGCTTTTATTAAACATGAAAATAAATTTCAAGATTCTGAGGAAAGGTCTTCAGGTCTGTAATTTTGATTTCAAAAACACGAGACTACTTTATTTATTTTTTAAATTTATTTTTAAAAATAAGCTTTAGATTACATAAAGTTACATCAGAAATATAGGGAATTCCCATATACCCCACCCCCTCCCCCTTCCACAATTTTCCCCATTAACAACATCTTTTGTTTGTGTTAGTGTGGTACATTTGTTCCAATTGATGTACACATATTGAAATATTTCTACTAACCATGGACTATAGTTTACATTATAGTTTACATTTTTTCCCTGTACAATTCTATAGGCTTTGACAAAATGTATACTGGCCTGTATTCATCATTGCAGTGTCATGCAGGACAAATCCAGTGTTCCATATTTTCCCTTCCTCTTCCCTCAGAACCTCTTGTGGCCATTGCCTTTATATCAATGATACAAGTTCTTCCATTACTAGAATAATAATAAGTCTACTTTAGTCCATAGTTGCTTCCCCCTTTATGTTTGTTCATTTCTCAACCTTGAGGATTTGGGATTGGTGATGCCCACTCTGTTTCTGTTTTAGAGGGGCTTACATCCCATGGGCAGATGAGTGGAATTGTCTTGTTTGCAGGGGTAGATACTCTTTGTTTTTCTTTTTTCTTTTTTTTTTTTTTTTTGCTATGGGCATTGTTCATCATCATCCTTTTGTTAGTTGTCCTGGGAAAATCCAGTGAACTATAGAGTAGGTGTTGCTACTCTGCTGAGATTCAGGACTCAAATGGCATATGAACATACCAAAGATTTAAGTCTCTGGGACATATATTTACTAAGTATAGTGCTAATTATAGGTTCCAATAGAAGGGATAGAAGAGCCATGTGTAGGGAAATTATAAATGAGTCTAATTCTGTTTCATTGAGGAGCATATATTCCAAAGTAAGGCCCACTGACATGGTGACAAATTCCTGAGATTGTCTGCCTTGCCTATAGTCTCTAGATGTCAGTAGAGCCATCAGGAGCCACCTGTTTGAGGCACTGTTTACTGTGACAGTCAATGAGATTCTGCTGAGACGTGCATAAGCGTAAATTGTGGAATGATCTCCTGACTTACTTTGAAATCTCTTAGCCATAAAAAGTCATTTGTATTTAATATTTCTCCTTTTGGTCAAGGTCTTTTTCCAGATGCATCACTAGTTGGTGCTTGGTAATAATCCCTCAGTGCCAGGGAGACTCATCTCCAGAAGTCATGTCCATGTCTGGCGGAAGGTAGTACATTTATATGCTGAGATTGGCTTAGAGAGAGGCCACATTTGAGCAACAAGGAGGCTTTCAGAAGGTAACTCTTAGGCAAAATATAATACTAGGCTAAATTTCAATTTCACAAGAAAATACTCATAAGTACAACCATCTATATCAAGGACCTGGTGTAATGGTCTGTCCTCCTTCTCTAGGCACTGACCATGTACTTGGGAGATTCTTGCCACTCTATGAGAGAATGTAGCAAGACTTCCCAAGATGGGAATTAAATATTCTCTTGGTTATTGTGTGGGTCTCTACGCACAGAGAAAATACTCCATGACTATTTGAACATATTCGTATGCCTTAGAGGAATGCCCCAGGTGTACCCCTCACCAGACATCCCCCCATCTCCATACCAGAGATACTCCCCTGCCACAATTGTGACCCTTCTGTGATCATAAACCTCTCCCTAAACAAATCCAAAAATATAAACAAATAAAAATAATAAGAAAATAATATAACAGTAGTAGTAATAATAAATAACAAACTACAAAAATAAGAACAAAATAAAATCAATTAAATATAATTTTTTTCATTATGTCTTTCATCATTACAAGACCTATAATTTTTTATGTACAGTGAAAATTGTTCTGTATGTTCCCCTAGTGTCTTATTATTATTATTTTTGTTTTATCTTCAAAGAAACTAAGTTACAAAAAAGTCACATAGAAAATATAGGGGATTCCCATATAACCAACCACCTCCCCCTCTCTCACTCTCCCCAATTAATTACATTTTAGATGTGTATGGTACATTTGTTACAATTGATGTACAAATATTAAAGCATTGCTACTAGCCATGGTCAATGGTTTACATTATGGTTAACATTTTGCACCGTATACTTTTGTAAGTTTTAACAAAATTTAAAGTGGCCTGTATCCATCATTGCAAGATCATGCAGAGCAATTCCAGTGCCCTAAAAATACGTTATGTTCTATCTACTCTATTCTTCCCTCCTCTCCCCTCAAAACTATGGTAACCAACATGTTTCAATTTTTGAAGAATAAAGTTCATATTAAATGGAATAATATTGAGGGCTGGATATATTGGTCTGTTTTCTTTTATTAGACACTGCCTATGTTCTCAAGAGATTATTGCTCCTCTAATTGAGAACATAACAGTACACCCCGGGATGGGGGTTTAATATATTCTTGTTTATTGTGTGGGTCTCCATACACTGAGATAACACACTATGACAAGATGAACACTGTCATATTCCATAGAAGCACACCGCAGGGGTGCCATATCCCACACATCCACCCACCCCTGATGCCCTGCACCAATAATGCTTCCCTGCCATATGTGCCAAAAGACCATTCCCATCATTGTAGTTTTAACCACAGACCTACAAATCCCCAGAGTTCACCTGCTCCTTTCTCCAGCCCTCCCTCTCAGTTCCATGGATAGTCAAACCCAATTCCCCACCCTACTCCATTTCACATTCCAGCACCATCTAACCCACTATCACCCCCATCCACTGCCCAAACACCCCTTTCCACTTTATCATAGATTTTTCCCATATTGAGTATCAAGTCACCACCCTCTACTCCTTTTCTGTCTCCTGTAAACCCATCTTCCAGATTCTAGCTCTATGAGCCTCCTCAATTTCCTTAATTCATATCAGTGAGGTCATGTAATATTTGTTTTTCACTGACTGGCTTACTTCACTCAACATAAGGTCTTCAGGATTCACCCATGTTGTCCTGTGTGTCAATACATCATTCCTTCTTACAACTGAGAAATATTCCATTGTATGTATATACTACAATTTGCTTATTCATTCATCTCTTGATGAACAATGGGGTTGCTGCCAACTTTTGGCAATAGTGAATAATCCTGTTATGAACGTTATTGTGCATATATCTGTTTGTGTCCCTGCTTTCAATTCTTCTGGGTATATACCCAGAAGTGAGATTGCTGTATCATATGGCAGTTATATAGTTAGCTTCCTGAGGAACTGCCAAAACATCCTCCACAATGGTTGCACTATTCTACATTCACACCAGCAGCAGATGAGTGTTACCTTTCTTCCACATCTTCTCTAACACTTGTAGTCCTCTTTATTTTTTAAATAATGGCCAGTCTAATAGGAGTAAGGTGATAATCATTGTAGTTTTGATTTGTATTTCCCTAATAGCTAGTGATGTTGAGCATCTTTTCAGTTTCTTTTTAGTTATTTGTATTTTTTCTTTGGGGAAGTATCTATTTAAATCTCTTGCCCATTTTTTTTTAAGTTTTATTTTTTTAAAGATACTTAGATTATACAAATGTCACATAAAAAATATAGGCGGTTCCCACATGCCCTGCTCCCCACACCTCCCACATTTTCCCAAATTAACAACATCCTTCATTAGTGAGGTACATTCATTGCAATTGATGAACACATTTTGGAGCATTGCTGCTAAGCGTGGATTAAAGTTTACATTGTCGTTTACACCCTCTCCCACTCAATTCTCTATGTTATGGCAAGATTTATAACGGCCTGTATCTGTTGTTGCAATGTCATTCAGGACAATTCCCTGCACTACACCTGTTTTTCTCTCTCCCTGCCCACAGAACCTCCAGTGACCACTGCCTCCACATCAATGATATAATTTCTTTCATTGCTAGAATCACAATGTCTATAGTAGAAAACCAATAAGTCTGCTTTAGTCCATAGTTCATTCCTCAATCCTGAGGATTCTGGGGTGGTGATGTCCACTCCACCTCTAATTGAAAGGGGACTGTGATCCCATAGGGCCAATGGGTGGGAATCTCTTGCTTGCAGTTGTAGACTCTCTTGGTTCCTAGATATGGTAGTTGTCCATCATCACCTCCATGTTAGTTGTCCTGGGGAGACCAATGAACTGGAGAGTAGGTGTTGTAACTCCTTTGAGATTCAGGGCCCAGCTGGTATACGGACAGACCAAAGATTTAAGTCTCTTGGACATACACCTACCAACTCTAGTACTAATTATAGGTTCAAATAGAAGAACAGAAGAGCCTTGTGTAGGGAAACCACAACTGACTCCAACTCTGTCACTCTGTGGAACCTACATTCCAAAGTATGGCCCACTGGCAAGGCACTAAACTTCTGAGCCACCTGCCCTGACTATAGTGTCTAGATTTCTCCAGAGCCCTCAGGAGCCCCGCTATTTGGGGTGGTATCTACTTTGGCAGTCAAAGAGATCCTGCTGAGATGTGCATAAACATAACCTCTGGAATGGCATCCCAACTCACTTTGAAGTCTCTTAGCCATATAAACTCATTTGTCTTTACCTTTCCCCCCTTTTGGTCGAGATCTTTTCCAGTTGCATTGCTAGTTGGTGCTTGGTAGTAATCCCTTGGTGCCAGGGAGGTTCATCCCCAGGAGTCATGTCCCATGCTGGGGGTAAAGTAATATATTTATATGTTGCATTCATCTTACCCATTTTCTAAATGGGTTGTTTATCTTTTTATTTTTGAGATGTTGGATTTCATTATATATCCTGGATATTAGGCTCTTATCAGATAACTGGTTACCAAACAGTTTCTCCCATTGAGTAAGCTTCCTTTTCATTTTCTTGTCAAACTCATTTGAAGGGCAAAAGTTTTTAATTTTAAAGAGGTCCCATTTATCTATTTTTATTTCCATTGCCCACATTTTGGGTATAAATTTATGAAACCATTTCCTAATACAAGATCTCATAGATGTTTCCCTACATTTTCTTCTAGGGGCTTTCTTGCCTTGGCCCTTTTATTTAGGCCATCTTGAGTTAATTTTTGTATCGCACATGAAATGGTGGTCATTCATAATCTTTTTGGTTATGGATATCTGATTTTCCAAACATATTTTGTTGAAAAGGACCTTCTGTCCCAGTTGAGTAGGCTTGGTGACCTTGTTGAATATCAGTTGACCATATATATGAGGATCTATATCAGAGCTCTCAAATCTGTTCTGTTGGTCAGTATGTCTATTCTTGTGCCAATACCACAGTTTTGAGCACTGTCGCTTTGTAGTATTTTTTAAACAGAATACTACTTTATACAACCAGATGTCCCCACCCCGAATAAGAGAAATTGAAAATGAAATTTCTTATATTTTATTCTTATACTTATTTTGAATGAAATGAAAAAAAAGTAGGGTCCTCTCTAGCATATTACATAGCATGGGAAAAAAATGATAGAGCTTTCTTCCTGGACTCAGAGATAGCTTTTAAATAACAGAAACTTAACTACCTTCTGTGCAAAAATATACAGAATGTATATTTAAAAAGTATTACTTGACATAGTTATTAGTCTATGCAAAATTTAAAAGTCCACTAAAGTTAAAAGAAATTTCAAGCTGTAAAATGTTTGCATAACAATATGAAATCACTCTTATCAAATTGCCTTCCATTAAATGCTTTGACTTTTGTCCCAGAAACATAAAATCATAAATTTGAAAAGTATGCTTCCTTTACAGTATAGAGCAAGTAAGAACATTACTCAGAGAAGAGGTTTGTGGGCCTGAACAAAAATACCTTTTAAAAAATAAAGAATTTAGTTGGGTACTTGGCCTATCCTCATTGCCCAGTGCTCTTGAGCAATACTTGAAAAACCAGAGCTATTGACTTCTAGTCCTAGCTTTATGTTCCATGTTGCTTGTCACTTTAATTTTCTGAGGCTCAATTTCCTCATCTATGATAAAGGGTATTTTACTTCACAGGATTGGGGTTATGTAGAAATGAGAAACTGTACTGCATATGATGAAGTATTCAAATAAGCTCTAAGATACTATACAGTAGTAAAATATAATTATATTGGATGTCTCATTTTTTTCTAATGTGACCTGTAATTCTAATTTCACTCTTTATAAAGACAGAAATCACACAGATATGCTTGACATATAGAGATACAAGAAGCTTTTAAAAAAAATCTTTCAGGATCCTTTAGCATTCATCCTGCAGGATACTTCATTCCATGACATCATCAATGTTTTCTGGTGACAGATTTCATAAATCAAGTCCTTAGATTTCAAAGGTAAACCATGTGGGGGAATAAATATTTTAAAAAGAGGATTTAAAATAAATTTCTTTAAAATCAGAGTTTAAAATTAATTTAAGAGTCTTTAGACATATTTTAATCAAATAAATCCAACAAAAATCTAAACATGTTACCAATACCTATCTCTATTTCCCTTCTAAAAGGGCCACGGCATGATTTTAAGAAAACATTTATTTTATACAGCTTCTTAGTTTGTGATAGTTGCTGTTTTGTTGCTCTCCTCCCTAGTACAACTACACCCATATTAAATTTTCTTCTAGAATCAGTTTCTATTTTTGTTAGCCCTGGTGCAGATTTCACTAATGCTTTCTGAGAATATCAAACTGGGCAATCAAAGAAGCTCATCCAAGGGCTTCCACCCCCTTGAGATATAAACAGGACACAGGGCTAAGTCTGGGGGTCCCTATTCCCACCCCTCAAATGGTGGCAGAATGAAGCCACACTTAACCTTCATACACGATTCATGACATTCCCGGTACTAGGATGGCTCTACACTGTATTAGATATGTGTAGGTCCAAGCTGCTCTCTACATAACTCAGGGCAGAATAGAGATTGCTTTGTAGGTACCTTGGCTGTTTTAAAGTTTTCTTTTAACCCAGTGACTTTGAAATTTCTCAGTATTTTTTTTTTTTTATTTTTTTTTACGTGAGTGAAAAGAGAGTCAGATAAAGGAGAGCTGACATTCCCTAGGGGCAAATTGTGTTTTCGGCTCCTCTTTATACCAAAGTTCTTCTTGCATTTTATCTTATATCTCCTCCTACAAGCTAAAGATTTGATTTCTTTACCAAATATAAGGGATGGATGCTTCAAGGACATGCACAGTCCAATAGATTTTAAATGTTTTACTCTATGTGTAGGACAATACAGATGTTTTCATTAACTTCTTCCATCTAATTTGACACTTGGGAATTTTTATTAGAGCTCCTGAATCCACAAATCCCAAGACATTTCTGGAGAATCATTTGAAATATAGATTTCAAAAAACAAATGATCAAGTGATAGTTTCGTAGTACATTGATAATTAGCACAAAGTGTATTTTTTTTTTAAGGAGAGGAGGGATATAGAGAGGGAAGCTGACTTTAATGTCCCAAGACCATTTGGGTACTCTACTACCATTTAATTAAATTCTCACAAAATTCCTAAGGAGTAGGTGCATTATAAATGCAATTTTACATGTGCAGGAACAGGCTCAGGAAAGTTAGGTGTCATATTGAAATCATACAACTGTTAAGTAGTAGAGCTACTACTTTTTGGTCTAATTCCACAGCCACTGCTTTTTTTGACTGGATCATAATGCCTCATAGAAATGAAAGAAATTGAGGTACCTAACCTAGTCAGGGAACACTAGAGATCCATATTCCAGTTCCCTGGATTCTGAACAATTCTTCCATGAAATGGTTATCACACCACCATAATACTTTTTCAGTGTTGTCAAATATAGTGGACATTGGGTAAGCTTTTAACTAAAACCAGTACAAAACTTAGCATCTCCACCTCTTGCCTACTCACAGTCCTTTGGAAACATCTACAAACACTCCTTCTCAAGAGATTTCCCCTATACTTTTGCTATGCATTAGCATTTCCTTGTTGAGACACCTGCTTTCCTACCCACTTGCTACTTAGTACAGTGAAAATAGAGAGGTGATTAATGTTTTTAGAGAAAAAAAGAAAGGGAACAATGATAGGTTAGTGAAGACTTAACTTCTCTTTGATTAAAAGTGATCAAAGGGGCATTTAGGTAATATGACTGCATAGTAACTTCTAGTCAAACAAACAAACACCCTGTGGAATAGATCAGAAATGAAAAGAACCACGTTCTCCACATGACTCAACTCTTAACTTTAGTCCACAATTGACTTAAGTCAGGTGATTTTAACTCACTTTTTATTTGCCACCAACGATAAAGTTAGCCATTATCTGGCTTGAAGCAAAAGGCAGGCATTATATTTTGTGGGGGAGAACTATATTTATATATTTATTTGGTCATATTTACTCAACCTTATTTTTTAGTAGAGGACTGTATTAGGGATTCCAGAAATGTTTAAAAGGAATAGAGTAGAAAAGTATAACATCCAAATTTTTTTTTTGTTACTGTCAGTTGTTTCTGAAGAATCTCAAATAAGGTTTTACAAGATTGTAAACTTTGTGATGGCATAGAATCATTTATTCACACAACTTGTCAGTTTGGGAATTTTCTTACATGTTAGGCACTGTTCTATGTCCTCGGAGTAACAGCAGCAAAAACAACAACAAAAACAGAGCTTTTGGTTTAAGTAGCTAGTATTCTCATGAGTCTGTGTACATGTGTGTGTAAGCTGGGAGACTGTTTAGATGTGTGTAGCAGAGGAAAACAGATAATAAAAAATATGTAAAATATACCTGCTGGTTATGAGTGCTATAAAGAAAAATAAAACTAGGGTAAGAAGTTAGAGGGTAGTTGAGGGGGCAGTTACTCCTGTTTTATATTGAGTATTGAAAAAAAGGAGGCTCTGATAGTTATTCTTTGAGCAGAGACCTGAATGAAGTGAAAGAATGAGCCATGAGGCTATCTGGGAAAGAACATTCCAAGCAGAGGAAACCAAGTTCCTGAAGCAAGAGCATGCCTGGCATTTTTTTTCAGAAACAGCAAGGAGGCCAGTGTAGCTGGAATTGGGGAGTGAGACGACAGGTATGACAAGCAGTGAAGGTTTAGACTCTGGGACTTTTTAGGTCATGGCAAAGATTTTGGATTTCTCTTTGAATGAAATGGGAAATATTAGTGGGGTTTGATCTGTGTTCAGAATAGCTTAGAGGAGCAAGCATGGAACTTGGTTATCTTTATTTACTTCCTCTGGATAAACTTATAGGGGTGTAGAAGGAGATTGTGAAATAATATGCAGAAAGGGCTAGCAAATGAGTTAATGCACCCTAACAGCCTAGAACTTAGAAGTACTCACTGTGTTACTTTGGGAGTCAGAATGATTAAATGGATAAAACATGGTCTTGAGAATTTCCCTGAGTTCAATCCTAACTACAGTTTTTACCCATTTAAGTCTGGAAAAGTTGCTTAACTTCAGTGTGCCTGAATTTCTCATTTGTAAAATGTGAATGATAAGAGTGCCTACTTCATAGAATCATTGTAAAGATTAAAATGATTCAATATCTGTAAAATGCTTAGAACATTATTTTATTCATAGCAAACACTCAACAGAAGTTTTCAGGTATCACCATGCAGCAATTTACACTTGGTTTCACATGCTTCATCTCATAAGAGCCTTATGAAGTAAATTGTTTTGTTTTTCCCATTATACAGATAATGATACTGAGGTTCAGGAAAGTGAAGTGACTTGCTCAAGGTCATCTCGCCAGAAAGTGGTGGAATTGAGATGAGCCCAGGTCTCCCCCTCCAAATTACTCTTTTCATTACTCTCTGCTGCATTTGAATATTTACCCATGTCTAAGAGAAACTCAAGGTTGGATTCCTAACTTTAAACTGATTATTCTTTCCTTTCATCATTGCTCTTAGAAAAATCTTTATATGTTGAATGAATACATGACTAAATATGCATGTTAAGAAAAGAAAGAAATGACATGAAGGGAAAACCCTTTAGAAAGAAGAAAACAATTTGAAATTACTAGAACATGAAGCATGGATTTAGGAGACTGGATACTAATCAGTTGTTGACACATTGTATAATTCTGAGAAAATTGCCTAACATCTTGAGTCCCTGGTGTCTTCATCTGCTAAATGAAATCTCAGTATATTCTCATATCTGCTGGCTAGAGTTGTGAAAATATATGCCAAGATAAAGATGGAAACACTTAGAAAAATTCTACATATACCACATGTGTTGCTACTATTAAACTTCTATAAGAAAATTCAGATCTAGACACCTCTAAAATACCTTCTGGAGATGGTTAGTAAGCATTTGCTCAAAAACTTGAATTTCTTGCACTTTTCTTTGGGGAGGGTCCATGTGGTGCTAAACTTTTTTCCTAGTGTCTTAAATTCCTGGCCAAGAATTTTCCCAGCCAAGTTACAGAAAGTTGTCCAGTCACACCTTCTTCATGTCTTGACTTTTAATAGTAGTAGAAATGACCTGGCCTTTTTTTCCCCAACTACCAGCACCCACTCCACAGGGAACAGTTTAAAAAACTGTTTATTGATTTTAATAAACATTTATGGAACATTTATTATGTACCAGTTACTCAACTAAGGATGGTGAAAAAAGACACCATACCTGAGCTAATGGAGCTCAGACTCTAACAAGGAAGACAGGCTTGCAAACTGTAAAGAGACCACACATGATACATCCTATAATGCAGGCATTTAAAAATGCTATGGGAGTATAGTCCAAAGTATACTTAACTCTGCCTGATGTTGGGTGGAGAAGAATGTATCAGGGAAGATGTCCCATAAATGATATTTAAAAGAGCCTTGAAGCATAAGAGAAGGTTTTCTAGGTAAATAAGTGATATGGGAGAAACATATTCCATGCAAGGAGGACCTTTGCAGTGTCCTCAAGGCACAAGAGAGTGTACTGTCCTGGAGGACATGTAAAGCCCACAGGAAATACTGGATGGAGCATGTGAGGTATAGGCAGGGGATGAGACTGAATATGGAAGCAAATGGACTAGTTTAAGCAGGGGAGTGATGTGATCAGATTTGCTTTATAGAAAATCTTGATAATGGTTGGATTGGCATGGGGTAAGGCTAGAGTCTGAAATACTAGTTAGGATGCTACTGCAATAAGTCAAGTGAAAGATTATTAAAGTAAGAACTAAGGCTATGAAATGGAGAGAAGGAAACTAAATCTAAAAATATTTTGTAGTGGATTGCATTGGAACTCTTAACTGATTGGAGGTGGATTTTGAAAGAAAAGAAAAATGTAAGATTATTGCTACATTTATAAATTGTCATTTACAGAGATGGCAAACAGAAAAAGGAGGAAAAGTTGGCAGACAAACAAAAGGGTTGAATCAATGAGTTACAGTTTTGGACATAATTTTGAGGTGTGTGAGGGATAGATAATTTCATATATGGTTCTAGAATTCAGGCAGGGGTCAGAAATGGAGATACAGATATTGGAAGTTTGGAGTATGGGTGATAAATTACATCTAGAGGAGAGATAAGGAACCTCAAGGGAAGAAGTAGAATAAAAATAAACAAAGATTAAGGAGGTCATCTTGAGAATACCAACTTTGAAGGAGTGGAAGCAGAGGTCATTAGTTTGTATATTTTTTAAAAGATAATTTTCTTTATAAAAGGCTGTGATAGGGTTGAAACTTGAAGGGGAGGGTTTTAATTTTAAAGAATGGAGATATTGTGCATATTTATAGGTTAAGGAAAAGAAAGAGATTGACATTTTAGAAGAGAAGAGATAGTTCACAGAGCAACATCTTGAGAAAGCAGAAGGATTGGCTTATTTCTGAGGGGAGGAAGAAGGCTTCTTCCTTCCTGTGAGACTGAACTACCATCCTATGGATAGACTAAAAGTGACTCATACATTTACTGTGGTAAGGCTGTTTTCTGGGTTTTCATACCTTTCAATGTTCAGGGAGTTCCCATAGAAGTGAGTACCATAGGGCATTCATTCTCATGGAGGAGAAAAAGTGTCTGTTCCTAAACTATGAGACATGTAGGTGTAATCTATTTTATAATAATAATAATAGATCAAATTATGGTAAAGTTGTGCTTTGTATGGACTGCACTTTGAGTTTTGACCCTCCCCATAGAGGACAAGCTTTAGTCAGAAGGTTGGAGAAAGGTCAGAGGCTCTCTGGGCCTGACCAGTTTAGATAGGCATCCAATATTATCTGATGTTTATCAAGATTGAATTTGAATTCCAGCCCTGGAGGTTTGCCCAGTTACACATCCTCTTTGCCTTGTTTGTTTTTGTTTTTTTGGTCCATTAGGCAAATAAGTCAAGATCAGATGGGTGGCACATACCAGGCCATATGCATATTTATAAAATTGCAGACTTGCCATCAAGCTGACTAAGCCAAATTAAGCATATAAGAAATGAAAAGTTTAGATGGAAGCTGATGTTTTCAGGATTCCAGGATGTGGCTCTGCCAGATCAGTGTGTTAACTTAATGAGAAAGAGAGCAGATCGTATTTTAGGAAGGAAAGCAAGCCACATTGTCTTGATAAATATATGTATACTTCTCGGCAGCTTCTGTGCCTTATAAAGTCCTCCCACCTCCCTCAAAAATGACGCATCTGACAAATTGTAAAAATACACTCAGGATTTGGATATTGCCCATCTGATTCTGGTAGCCTTTTCTGAGGACCACAGTAATTCCTCTACATGTAAATACGTTGTTTCTGAATTCCCTTTAATACACAGTCCTTTGTTTCTTTCTGCTCAGGTCCTCTTTTTCTTTTTGAACCATTTCCTGTCTCTCCAATCTTAACACTCATCAGAGTTTTAGACTCCTCAACAATTATCCCTTTTAATTTCTTCCTTTCTAATGAACATAAAACTAATTATTCTATCCTTAGTTCACAGTTATAAACATTGGTACTTTTTTTTTTAAATTATTTTTTTATTTTTAAAGAAGCTTTAGATTACATAAATATTACATAAAAAATAAAAGGGATTCCCATATGCCCCATTACCTCCTCTTTCCACACTTTCCCACATCAACAACATCCTTCATTAGTGTGGTATATTTGTTACAATTGATGAACACATATTGAAGCATTGCTACTAACTATGGATTACAGTCTACATTATAGTTTACTCTCTGTCCCGCACAATTTTGTAGGCTATGACAAAATATACAATGGCCTGTATCTGTCACTGAAATGTCATGCAGGACAAATCAAATGTCTCAAAAATACCCCCATGTTTCATCTATTCTTCCCTCACCCATCCCTCAGAACCTCTGGTGGCCAATGCCTTTATATCAATGATAAAAGTTCTTACATTGCTAGAATAATAAATCTATAGTAGAATAATAATAAGTCTACTTTAGTTCATTATTCATTCCACAATCTTGAGGATTTGGGGATGGTGATGCCCACTCTGTTTCTAATTGAGAGGGGCATTAGATCCTGTGAGGCAGATGGATAGAACTATCTTGCTTGCAGTTGCAGACAGTCTCTGTTCCTTGGGATGGGCATTGTCCATCATCGTCTCTCTGTTGGTTGTCCTGGATGAATCCAATGAACTGGAGAGTAGCTGTTGCAACTCTGCTGAAATTCTAGGCTCAACTGGTACATGGACGGATCAAAGATATAAGTCTCTGTGACATATATTTATCAAGTATAGTGCTAATTATAGGTTCAAATAAAAGAGACAGAAGAGCCATGTGTAAAGAACCTACAAAGGGGTCTAACTCTGTTATACTGGGAGCACAAATTCCAAAGTAAAGCCCACTGACAGGGTGCCAGATTCCTGAGCTGTCATCCCTGCTTATAATTTCTGGATGTCTCTAGAGCCCTAGAAGCCAAGCTATTTGAGGCATTGTTTACTGTGGCAGTCAATGAAATCCTGCTGAGATTTGCATAAGGGTAACTTCTAGACTCAGTTTGAAATCTCTTAGCATAAAAACTCATTTGTATTTAATATTTCCCCCTTTTGCTCAAAGTCATTTTCCAGATGCATTGCTAGTTGGCATTTGGTAATAATCCTTCGGTGGCAAGGAAGCTCATCCCTGGGAGTCATGTCCCATACCTGGGGAGTGGGGGGGAATTGTATGCTGAGTGTGGCTTAGAGAGAGTCCACATTTGAGCAACAATGAAGCTTTCAGGAGGTAACTCTTAGGCAGTATATAAAACTAGGCTAAGTTTCAATTTCACAAGAAAAGATTTATAAGTACAATAATCAATATCAAGGGCTTGGTGTAATGGTCTGTCTACCTTCGCTAGGCACTTCCCTTGCATTTGGGAGATTTTTCTTGTCCTTTAGAAAATACATCAGAACACCCCTGGATGAGAATTCAATATTCTTTCAGTTATTGTATGGATTTCCACCGACCAAGTCAATACCCCATGAACACTTGAACATATTCATATGCCTTAGAGGAATGCCCCAGGTGAACCCCTTCCCATACATCCTCCTGTTACTGACACTCTGCAACAGTGATCCTCCCCTGCCACTGTTGTGTACCTTCTGTGATCCAAAACCTCTCCAAAAATGAAGTCAACAAAATAATGAAATAAAATTAATAAGAAAATGAAATTATAATTTAAAAAATAACCAATAAAATACAAAAAAGTTTTTAAATGTGAAATAATAAAATTTTTTTTAAAAATTTAGACATTGTCTTTCGTAACTGTAAGATCTGTTGTCTTGTATGTACCGTGACATTTTCTTCCACATATTCCCCCAATGTCTTATTTTTTCATTCATCTTCAAGAAGCTTTAGGATACAGAAAGGTCACATAGAGAATATAGGGGATTCACATATACCCAATGCCCTTCCCCTTTCCCCCTCTCCCCTATTAATAACGTTTTACATGTGGATGGTACATTTGTTACAATTGATGTACAAATATTGAAGCATTGCTATTAACCATGGTCAATGGTTTACACTATGGTTTACATTTTGGATTGTACACTTTTAAAGGTTTTGACAAATTTTAAAGTGGCCTGTATCCATTATTGCAAGATCATGCAGAACTATTCTAACACCCTAAAATGCCCTACATTCCATCTATTCTATTCTTCCCTTCCCCACCCCTTTGAAACTATGATAACCACTATGTTTCCGTTTTTGAAGAATAGGAGTCATACTTACTTGCAATAATATTGAGGTCTGTTTTCTTTTATTAGGCACTGCCTATGCTCTGGAGGGATTCTTGTCCCTCTAATTGAGAACATAGCTGGACTCCTTAAGATGGGAGTTTGATATTTTTTTGCTTATTTTGTGGGTCTCCACCCACTGATATAACACACTATAACAAGATGAACACTTAGATATTCCATAGAAACCTGCCCCAGTTGTGCCCTCTCCCACATACCCACCCTCCACATCCAATACCTTACACCAGTAACTCTCCCCTGTTATATTTGCCAAAAGAACATTGCCAACATTGTAGTTTTAATCACAGTCCTACAAATTCCCAGAGTTCACCTGCTTCTTCCCCAAACTCTCCCCCCATTTCCATGGATACCTTTCATCATTTTGTTGCCGTTTCTATACCTTTCTAAGTCTTTTATATTTTTTCCTATGCTAAGATACTTGAAACCAGTATTTCAATGGCCTATAATACAGTCATTAGCGTTCTTTGCTCATTTTTTCCCGATCTCTAGTTTTATGTAGTCCTATGTTTTGAATGCTTTAGAAGACATTGAAATGATGGTTTCAAATTTCTGTTTTCATTTGACTGTAGATCTCTCCTTTGAATCTATGTATGCTTAGTAGATTGTGATCATTTTAATCTTTATTCTCTGTAGCTATTGCATATATTTACATATCTATCTATATTAACATGTTTATAATTAGACTTATACCTAAAGTACATTTTTAAATTTTTAGGATGCCTGACTGTCAAATGTCATAGACTCAGTGAAAAGTCTATATTCCATTTACTCTTTCTTATGCAGTCATTTCACTACCTTAGGCCCTGCCCTGAAAATAAAATAGTACTTCACTTTTCTTCAAGTGTGAAGAGAAAGGAAAAAATTTCAACTATCTTCCAAGAAGAATTTATGGTTGGAATCCATTTTACCAAGGTTTTCCAAAGTTAAAAGATGCCACTTTTAATCTATTCCTTTTCTACCCACTAAACTTAGAGCTTCTATAGTCTTTTTTCCTCTCCATTATCGACTTAATGTCACTGAAGCCAACACCAGCTACATAGCTAGGTGGGGGAAATCCCTAACTATGCTAGTTAATTATCTGGCATGGTTAGGGATTTCTGAGTTCTTCTATCTCCCTGTCTCACTAAGCTTAGCCTACATGAGAGACTTGGAGCTGGCAAAGGAAAGGACTTGCCCTGACCTGAACTAGACCCTCATATTTTCATTGCCTCTATGAAGCAGTTGACCTCAACAGACTTAATTCCTATTAAAATAAGATGTGTTACCCTCTGATTTCCATCAGCGAAAAGAACTTTTATATGCGGATCTCATTTTGCAAAACTGGTAAAAAGAAACTCCCTGAGAGACAGTAACATTTTGCCTTTGTCATTTTGAGGTAAGGCAGGGAAGGAAAGAGCTCCAACAAAGGAATATTCTGGGGAAAAAGTCTATTCCAGGATAGACCCAGTTTACAGTTAGAACCTCAAGAACATAATGAGTTTTAGTTTTTAAAGGAAGTTATTTTGGAAGTATGCTACATATTTTATTTTTGAGAGACATGGTGGTATCTTTATGCAAAAATTCGAACAATATGATACTTTTTAGAGCAATAGCTGTAGTCATTTACTAAAATTACATCTTTCACATTTCAGAGCAAACCTCCACAGCAAAAAGGGTCAAACTTTCTGCATGAAGACTCTTGGTGGAGCAGCAATATATCCATTTTGTCTGGGAAACAGTGAAGGATTGGCAGCGCTAACTCACAAGGTATATAGAAAGGTTGGAGAAGTTGAGGGAGGCTTTCCTCTTCTGCACAGAAAAATTTTGAGAAACCCATTGGTTGTGGAAAGAAAGGAGGCAAGTCTTCTTATGTTACTCAGGCTGTTAGGAGCAATGGAGAGGGATAGAAGAGGAGGCAGCTCATCCTGGGGCTTATCAAGGATACCAAAACACAGCATCTGGAGAAGGGCTGCCAGGCCATGGTCTAGTCCATGCATGGTGTCAGGAATGGCAAGGTGGTGGCTAATATAGCAGTCACAGCCACACCTGTGAAAGTGAGAAAGACAGGATGTGCATCCTGGTCCTTACCCATTAATTTTTCCCTAACTGGTACCTCAGAAAATATTATTTGCACAATTATGCAAAGAAACAAAAATTTATTCTGGTCAATTTAACAAACACTTATTTATTTGAACCTTTCTATATCCTGACACTTTGCTAAATTCTGGAAATATGGAACAATAGCACATGGTTCCTGCCCTCAAGTTGTGTTTTGGAATGTTTCATTGAAGTGAGGAGATAACTTTTTTTTTCATGAGGTGATGTGTAAGCCCTCACACAAATGGTCTGTGACAAATTAAATTAACGCATTTATACAAGTTGCTGGTGAGGTGCCAGGCCTTCTAGCTCTTGTCCAAACATCACAGATGGTAATTGCATTTAAGAGAATATATTCAACCTGGACAAACCCTTAGAGAAATGTGAGATAGCAAGGCTTCCGTACTCTGGTTCCTGAACTAGTTGTCTCTTTAAAATATATATAACTTCATACCGTTGTAGGAAAAAGAATGAAGGGTAATCCTGTTTGACTTTGGGCTTCTTCTAAACTTATACCCAGTAAGCATAGAGGTCAAAAGGTACACAAAAAAAGCAATTAGATTTACAGCAGCACAAACAGAGACAGTGTCAAGTTTGTGATGGAAACAGAAATAAAACAGTTATAGCCAAGGCAAAAATCTTGCTTGCATATATACTGAAATGTCTGCCATGTTTCTGACCACCTTCCTCCATTTTTACCATAATGAGGTACTTTTTTAAGTTCTTTTTTTTTTCTACCGAGAGAAAGGAACAGACCCAAGGACATAAGATACTATATTGGAGCCGAGGTTGAAGCTCAGATATTTTTGGCTCTTAATTCTCGGCTGAGTCCATTAGACTAGGTCTCCTCTTTGTTCTAGCTTTTTCTATTCTCTGTGTGTTTACATACTCAGAGAAATAAAATACATTTTTGTTCTTATGTTACTAATGTGGTAGAGATATTTCTCAATTTTGCCAAACTACAACACTCTAAATATGGCAAGTAACTGCTTTCAACAAAATGCTTTCAAGGCATGCCTTGAAATGGGACTTAAAAATAGGAATGCAAATGCTAATAACAGTATTGATGAAAGAAACTCTGGCTTCAAAAGTAAGAAATTCAATTAGGAAATAAAAGCAAAAGTATTTGAGTAAAATTCTCTACAATGTATGAGAGTACTAATGGAAAATTCAGTTCCATTGTATTATTACAAATTAGACATAGTTTTCCTCAACATAGTTACCTGGGTATCAGCTAAGATAATAAGGGAATAGTTCTTGGACTGCCCATTTTCATTGCTATTGACTCTGGAGCTGCCATCCTGAAACTTAGAACACTTTACTACTTGTAAACAATGAAAAACAGGACAAGAAGTCAAGCATTTGCCCACTGGACAAAACCCAGGTAGCTTCTTAAAATTTAGACACACATGCTGATCATAAATTTTCTCTGTCCGCATCACAAAGTAGTTACTGCCTCTCTGACTATGTATTTTAAGATCATCTAATATACAAATGCTTAGATACTTAGACACAGGCACTATTGTATGAAAGCACTTTATTTTTTACATGATATTCCCCAAAGGAATTCAAAGCATTTAACAGACATTGCTTGTCATTAATTTTCACAGCATCTCTATGAAGAAGAGAGCAAAAATAATTCTGTTTATTGTTACCATCAATGCTTTTAGGTAATGTAGTCTTAAGATACTTTTTAAATTTTAAGAAAGCTGTCTGCATGGTGCTTACAACCTGAGAATGCCTGATAGGGTTAACCTCATATATGTCAAAATCATTTATCAATAATGAAGAATTAAGTGCCCTATGGAGTCAAAGATTCTATAACCTCACTCCTTAACACATCCCAGTTAATATTTCACAATCTTAATTTTTGTGTTTTGTATAAAGTGGTTTCCCCAGCATCTATTCTCAATGGAAATAGAGTTAAGCTCATTACCAAACTTTGTGAAAAAGAACTAAATATTTATCCCCAAAGACCTTGCATGAGCAGGAAATTTGCATTTCAGATAGGAATTTTCATATATCCTGAAAAGTTGTCCATAGTTGAGGTGGTGACGGTCAGGGCAAAGACTTTAAACTTTTGAATATATAGAGATATTTGGAATTATTTTATATGCTGCACATCAATAATATATATTTGGATATAAAGATGGGTGAGGAATAGCTCTTAAGTGAGATTTTCCAAATGTACATATTCCAGAACACTAGTTGCATAAGATACTCTTGAAATAAAAGCTCAATAAATTTGGTAACTCTTTATTGTTATTCCCTTTTAATATTAAGCAAATATGGTATATTAAAGACTCCAAGAAGTCTTGAAAGAAAGAAAGTGGTTTAATTTGTAAAAACTACACAAATTTATTTTAACACCAAATTGTTTTCATGTAGCACCCATAAAGAACAAACATTTGGAAAATCACATTAACTGATTTCATCTGGTCATTTAACAAGTTCAGTGCACTCACTCTAAAATAGGGGAAATATGCAAGTTATGGTACATGGACTCAACAAATCACAATGTGGAAGAGATGTTGAAAATAGTGTTTATGGCATTTAAAAGATTGAATAGCTGTATAAAGTAGTCAGTGCTAAGTTCCAAATGACTGAGACAGAACAAAAGCTGCCTTAGGAGTTAAGAGAGTGGTGTAGTATCAGCAGGATTTGATAGTGGGTGTATTAGTCAGCCAAAAGGGTGCTGATGCAAAATACCAGAAATCTGTTGGTTTTTATAGAGGGTATTTATTTGGGGTAGAAGCTTACAGTTACCAGGCCATAAAGCATAAGTTACTTCCATCACCGAAGTCTATTGCCACATGTTGGAGCAAGATGGCTGACAATGTCTGCCAAGAGTTCAGGCTTCCTGAGTTCCTCTCTTCCTGGGGCTTGCTTCTTTCAGGGTTCAGCTGCCCTGCTTTCTCCACAAGGCCAGGTATAGACTCTCAAGAGACCGGCTCTGTCTCTCACCCCGGGGCTCGATTCTCTCTGGGCTCAGCTGTTCTGCTCCTCTGTGTGCTTACTTCTTGGGCTCCACCTCAAAACTCCCAACACTTGTCCTTTGCCATGGCTTTTCTCTGTGAGTCCCCACCCACTAAGGGGACAGAGATGCAACGTCCTACTGATGTGGCCCAATCAAAGCCTTAATCATTATTTTAAAAAGTGAAACCTTTGAATCCAATATAATCTAATATGCCTGGAAGGACAGACTAGTTTACAAACATAATGCAATATCTGTTTTTGGAATTCATAAACAATATCAAACTGCCACACTTCACCCTCTGAATTCCAAAAGGACATTACAATATTCAAAAAAACCTTATTTCAGTGACAATACTAAGTACAAAATCATATCATAATCTGTTTAAAGAAATATGATCTATCTTGGGGCAAAGTCCCATCTGCTGTAGACCTCTGAAACTTACAAAGCCATTTATCTGCTTCAAATACACAATTAGACAGATAAAGGATAAGCATTTTCATTACAATAAGGAGAAATTGGGAGGGAAACGAGTCATGGGTCCTCTACAATTCAGTAAACCTTCAGGACATACTTTATTAGATATCAAAGTCTGAGAGTAATTCTTAAGATGATGGTTTCTTCTCCCTAGGGCCACACGGGGACCCTCCCCTTCCACAGGCTTGCCCAATGGCCATTTTCTTGGTTCCACCCTCATCAAGCATCTGGGTGGTGACCAAGCTCCAGACATCACCCTCCAACGACCTTGGGGTGATTGCCACACTTTACCCAAACTTTGGGTTAGAGTCTTAACCCCCCTAGTAAAGTGAAGCGAAGACAACATCCTCCTTAACCTTTGGCATACAGGATCAACCCTCTAAGAACAACAAGTTGACAACCTGGCCTTCTTTAATCCATGGGGGACAGGGTCACCCCTCTCAGACCAATGGGATGGTGACCTTAACCCCCTTAATCCTTGGGAAATGTGCTCCACCCTTTCTGTACCCTGGGGCAGCAAAACTCTCCCTGAACATTGGGTGGGAACATCCACTCTCTTCAACTGCTGGGCAAACTCACCCTCTCTGTACAAATGGATGGGGTTCCTCTCTTGGCCCAAGGCGATGTCTTAATTCCAGATCTCAGTTTCCATGGTTTTCCTCTTAAAGCAGTTTCTCCTTCAGTCTCTCCTTTCCATGTCCCTTTTATTCCAAGCTGACAGTGATTTTGTTCATACATCTCTCTCAAAAAGGTTGTTGGTTTAGTATTCAAGAAGCAAGGGTCCGAGCCATCAGTCAGTAAGACTTTCTACAAGTCTTTCCGAGGTAACTGCATCTTCAATCCTGATTTACAAGTTCCAAGTTTAGTTAAGCCCTCAAATGGGGCACAATAGTCTGGGAGCTTGATTTCCAGAGGCTTGGAATTTCCAGAATCAGTTTCTCTTTTCTTTACACCCAACAATTCACTCCCCAGCTTATCTCTCTCATCTTGCATTTTACTATAAGCTGCAAGGAGAAGCCAAGCCACATTCTCCCAGTTCTTCTTTGGAAAGTTCTTCAGTTAAATGCCCAGGCTTGCCATTTTCAAATTCTGCCTTCCATAAAACACCAGGAGTTAATCTTGCTAAGTTTTCTGCAACTTTAAAACACAGATCACCTTTCCTCCATTTTCCAATAACAGTTTCATCATTTACTTCTAAGGCATCATAAAAAAATCTTTTTAGCATCCATATTGCTATCAACAGCCTCTTCAAAGTAATCTAGGTCTTATCCACCAAGCATTCACAATTCCTCCAAAAAATACCCCTTACCCATTTATAAAACCATTCCAGCATTTTGGTAATTCCAAAAGCACAACCCCACTCTCTGGTACCAAATTCTGGATTAGTCAGCCAAAGGGGTGCTGATGCAAAATACCAGAAATCTGTTGGTTTTTATAAAGGGTATTTATTTGGGGTTGAAACTTACAGTTACCAGGCCATAAAGTAGAAGTTACTTCCCTCACCGAAGTCTGTTGCCACATGTTGGCAGCTGACATCTGTCAAGAGTTCAGGCTTCCTGGGTTCCTCTCTTCCCAGGGCTTGTTTCTCTCTGGGTTCAGCTGCCCTGCTCTCTCCACAAGGCCAGCTGTATACTCTCAGGTGACCGGCTGTGTCTCTTTCCCTGAAGCTTGATTCTCTCTGGGTTCAGCTACTCTGCTCCTCTGTGTGCTTACTTCCTGGGCTCCAGCTCAAAATTCCCAACTCTTGCTCTTTGTCATGTCTTTTCTCTGTGAGTTCCCACCCACCAAAGGGACAGAGATGCAATGTCCTACTGACATGGCCCAATCAAAGCCTTAATCATTATTTAAAAAATTGAAGCCTCTGAATCCAATATAATCTAATATGCCTGGAGGTACAGACTAGTTTACAAACATAATGCAATATCTGTTTTTGGAATTCATCAACAATATCAAACTACCACAATGGGTTAGGTAGTTTTGGGGTATGCAAAGAAAAGCAAAGTAGCCAGATTATGTGGGGCTGATATGGGGTGGAGAGTAGGAAAAGGGAAGGAGGCAGAGTATAGTAGTTCATCTTATAAGGAGAAGCAGAAAATGTCCAATTGACTGTATACAGGCTTAGTGATGACAGATTAAGGAATTTCAACTTTTTTCCCCAATCATAAATTTAGATGTATCAGTAGATCCTTAACCTTTGCCTCATAGTCTCCAGTGTGTCTGCTGCTGTCATAGTTGCTTGACATTGAAAAGGAGCTCTGGTTCTGTTCATTTCTTAGTAAATTCCCTACCTCTCTTTCCAGGCCTACCGCTCAGATTTTCTGGGGCAGGAATACTATTGGAGGCTGCGATGGTTAGGCTAATGTGTCAACACAGCCAGGTAATTGTGTCCAGGTGTTTGGTCCAGCAAGCACTGGGCTAATTGTAATACAAGAGCATTTATGGACTTCAATTACCAGTGAGTTTATTACGTGGATGGCTGATTACATCTGCATCAATCAGAGAGATTCCATCATCAATGGGTGACACTTTTATCCAATCAATTGAATGCCTTAAAAGGGTGTTGTTGACGGGCAGGATGGGGGGGGGGGCGCCGGGTGGTAGTCGGCGTCCCGGGGGCCTTGGCGGCGAGGGAAAGAATTATTGCGGAGACGAGGTAAGCGTGCAGGGGGGATCTTTTATTGAGCAAGTGCACCTCCTTTTATAAGCTAGGTAAGGGGTGGAGTCGGAGCCAGGGCGTGGAAGAGGAGGGAGTACGTGTTAGGCAGGGATTGGGCACAGTTGGTTGTTAGGGAGGGTTTGTTATCTGTCGAAGGCGGGAAGGTTTCGCGGGCGCGGGAAAGTTTTGCGGGCGCGGGAACAGGGTGAGCTGCTTCTTTAAAGGCTAAATATAGGATCAGGCTGTTATTTGTTGTCGGTCGGCCATTTTAGCTTTACATTTTTCTGGCTGCCTCCAACATCTCCTCCTTTTTGTTTTATTTGAGCCTTATATTGTATAGCTAGCTGAGGGAAGTAGAGGCCTCATTGTGGAAGGGTGTTCGTATCTGCAAATGTGCTATTTGCGAAGGAGGGTCTGTGCCTGTCTTAGCTCGGGGCTGTACCCTATCAGTCTTACCCGTCATTGGGAAACATGGCAGCAGAAGGCCATGTCCCTGTCTTAGGTTGATTGATGGGTCAGTCCAGTTGCCCGTCATTGGCTAGCCAGCCCAATGTTTTATTGAGCATTTTGCTCAGTTAGAACGAGCCCTTGTGCTAATGAGGCGTGCTTCTCAGAGAACAGTTAGGCTGTACTCACTTTTAACCGTCTCTTGCAGTGCTTTGCCTCGCACTCAGCTGCTTAAAGGCGGGGAGGGTTGGAGGATGTTGTTATTTATGGAGGGCAGAAACAACGTGGCTATGTTTGTAGGCCAGACTTTAGCCTGCCTTACCTTATTATGAGTTAGTAGCTTTGGAAAGGAGCCCGGACTAAGGGTGATGGAACAGGCGAGTGGCTGCTTAGTTTTGGAGAGCCGCGGCTATAGTGGTGGGGCTTAGGGCGAACGAAGTTTTGGAGGCGAGGTCTCAGACTGGAGGAAGCAGGAGTGGACGGCGTTGTGGGCGGGTGTTTAGAGCTGGATTTGCTTGAGGGCGAGGGCAGCAGGAGGAGCCGAGGTAACAGGCGGCGCAGAACTCCTGTGGGGAGAATGGGTGGAGGTGGGCCGGGAGGACGAGGGGAGGGTGCTGCGGGAGGAACGGGTGTGGGGGGGTTCCTCGACGGTGGTGAGCCGCTGGTAGTGGACCTGTAGAAATGAGGTAAAAATGGCATTAGCTTGATCTTTTGCGAGTTGAACGATCCTTTTGAGGGCCCATGGTCCGACTGCCAGTGCAACGAGGAGAATGATTAGGGGGCCTAGAATAGGGAGAATGTAGGGGAGGAATCCTTGGAATCCCCAGGAGAGACCTCCCCCCTGGGCTTCTCTCTCCTTTTTACGTTTTTCTAGCCCGGCTCTTACTTGGGCTAAATTGTCTTGGATGAGGCCCGAGTGATTAGCATAGAAACAGCATTCTTCACCCAGGGCAGCACAGAGGCCTCCTTCTTTGAGAAAGAGGAGGTTTAGCCCTCTGCAGTTTTGAAGGACTACTTCGGAGAGGGATGTAAGAGATTTTTGTAGGTGGTTAATGGCTGTTTCGAGATGGGCGATATCTTTGTCGACGGCTGACCTGAGAGAGGAAAGGGCATTATTGTGTAAGGTTAGGGCTGCAATTCCGGTGCCGGCTTCTGCAAGACCTAAAAGTGTGGCAATTGTAATGACGGTGATAGGTTCCCTTTTTTGTATGTAGGTTGGTAGGAGATGATGCTGCCAGGAATCAAAAAATTGGTTATTGGTATGGTAGATAATGCGGGGGAGTATTACAGCAAGCACACAGGTTTCGTTGGTGGAATTGAGGGTGCGAACATTAAGGCATGGGGTAAGGCCTGTGGAGGAACAGATCCATTGTGTGTTATTGTTGGGTAAGAGAAATCTTGCGGTCGTGTTAGGGGTAGTTGTATGGTTGCAGAGGATTTTCATGGAGGGAATAACAGTGCCTCCGATTTTGGTGATACAAAGCCCGCTCTGAGAGACAGACTGGACTGTTATTTGAGTTTGGTTCCAGTTGCAAGACGGAGGATTGTTTTCTGAGGAAGATTGATAGGAGGCGTTAGTGGCTATAGCCTCATAGTAAGGCATTAAGGAGGAGAGGCACAGCCAACAGCTAGCGGTAAGGTTGGGATTGGAGGAATTAAGAGCGGAAAAGGAGGCGTTAACTAAGGACAGAAGCAGGTTGTAGATTCGTAACGGAAGAGATGGGGTAGGAGGGGCGGTGCTGGAGTTAGAAGACTGATTGCTAGGGAATGTAAGAACAGGGGGAGGGTTGAGGACTGGGTTGGGGCCAACGGAAATTGGAACAGTGGGGGTGGTGGCCCTCTTTTGTATTATGAAAAGGCCGCCGTAATCATAGCTTTCCATGTACGGCCCCTTAGCCAGGCAGTGTTGGAAGGATCTTTAACAGTGAGGACAATTATATCCCATCGGGAGCTACTTGCAGTTTTGAAGGTAAGGTAGGAGTCCTGATTTGGAGCAGCACTCCAGCCGTAGGCCATGGTTTCGCAGCCCCAGGAGGGGCAATAGAAGTGCATGGTGTCGCGGCAGTTTCTGGCGGAGGAAGGGCAGATATAAAAACCAAAGATATGGAGGCCTTTAGGGAGTAATAAAAGGACATCACTTTGAAGAAGACATTTTCCGGGGTAGCCTATAAGGCTACAAATATTCACTTCAAAGGACGGGGCTTGGGCAGTAACATTGTATTTCAGGACTTTATCATTGGCCATAACCTTAACTGTCCAATTGAAGCATTGGTGAGGCGAGTTAGAGAGGACAGGTGCTGTGGCTGCGGAAAGAAAGAGGATTATTAGGACTACCAGGTTGATGGGTTGGTTAGGCTGAAAAGGAGTTTGTGCGCAGACTCTGCGATAGAGATTGAGGAGTACTTGAGGAGTTGGGTTGTTCAGTATAACACACGTCATCTGGTGGGTTAGGTGCCTCAGCTGTTGGCGTTCCCTTCTCGTTAGGCGCTTGGTCTGCGGTGGCGGGTCGGATGTTTCATCCCGGGATCCAGATGGATTGGGGAGCATTGTCTGGGAAAACACAAGCAAAACCTCTACCTTGGCACAGGAGGGGGTGAGGTCCTTGCCACTTGTTGGCTTCAGGATCCTTCCAGTATACCAGTGGTAGTGGGGTGGAAAGTGAGGACGCACACTAGTGTTTATGCATGGGGGACAGTCCATTTTTGTCGAATGTGAGTAAATTGAGTTTCACTAGAACTGTAGTAAGGATCTCTTCCGGGGTGTGGTGGGGGTGTTCTTCCCTCTCTTTAAGTATTAAGGTCTTTAAGTGATGGTTAGTTTTTTCTACGATGGCTTGTCCTTGTGGATTGTAAGGGATGCCAAAATGGTGTGTGATATTGTAAAGTTTGAGAAAGGCCTGAAATGAAGAACTATGGTAAGCAGGCCCATTGTCAGTTTTAAGATCCCAGGGCACTCCCATAAGGAGGATAGCCCGCCTTAGGGCTTGGATGCAGTGACGTGCGCGCTCACCAGGGAGGGCAACAGCGCTGACTAGGCTGGAGTAAGTGTCTTTAACAACATGTACATATTTCTGTCGACCAAAGGATGGGACATGAGTGACGTCCATTTGCCAGCGCGAGTTGG
The DNA here is from genome assembly GCA_026826555.1 of Tolypeutes matacus. Lineage (NCBI taxonomy): Eukaryota > Metazoa > Chordata > Mammalia > Cingulata > Chlamyphoridae > Tolypeutes > Tolypeutes matacus. The sequence continues at coordinate 916,554 of JAKSZT010053767.1, read as the reverse complement.
GTTTTAAACCTCTAGGGTTGACACCCTGGGGTTGTAAGGGCCCAAGAGGTAAAAAGGGGGCACAGCGTCGACAGCTGTGCACTAGATGTTTGCAGAGGTCTGCGGTCAGGTCCAGAAATAAATGTTTTAGACTGGATGCTGAGAAATGGAATCTGGAGTGTAGACTCTGTGCCTGGGTGATTAGGTCTTGGTTGTGTACAGCAAGCGTTAGTGTGGAGACTGCCGAATCAATTAACGCGTTGCCTTCTGCAAGTGGGCCGAATAGGCCAGTGTGACTGCGGATGTGAGTGATAAACCATGGCTGTACACGTCGTTCAGTTAGTTGTTGTAGACGTGTCAAGCTGCAATCAAGGGCCGAGTCTGATGGAAAGAATGTACTGAATGCTATTACTTTGCAGACTTGACAGGCATATGCACTGTCGGAGAAAATATTGATGGGTTCATTGAGGTATACAGAAAGGGCGAGAATGATGGCTTCAACTTCTCCTCTCTGGACAGAGCTACTGAGTTTGAGCGTGCGGACATGAGGGATATTTGAGTCAATAGAGAAGGAGACAAATCCATAGCCCTTTTTTGAGGCATCAGTGAAGATAACGCGGGCATTAGGCAACGGTGTGGAGGAAGGGAAGGAGTGGTGTGATGACGCAATGTGCAGTTGTGTGAGTCCTTGCAAGATCTTGTGGTTAAGGTAGTGGTTGTCTGTCTGTCCTGTGTAACTTGTAAGAAGTATTTGGAAATCTGCATTAGATTGGGCAAGTAAATCGGTCTGGCTTTTGGAAAAGGGCCAAATGATGGTATCGGGCTCTGTTCCATATACTTGGACACTAAGGCGCACTAAGGTTTGCGCTAGCTGAACAACCGCAGATACTAAAGGAAATATTTTGGAATTGCGGGATTTAGCTAGATGTGACCACAGCAAAGGTCCTTCTTGCCACAAAGCTCCTGTGGGGGTTCCTTTAGTTAAAAGAGCTAGGGCTTGTGTGGGCTTTGTAGGGACATGTCGCTTGTTTGCTACTCCATTTATTTGTTGAGAGACTTTATTGACAACTGCCTTTGCTGCAGGGGTGATTTTTATAATTCTAGTGGCCGCCACAGCTATGCTACCTTTCGTTTCTAGTAGTTTGAAGAGGGGCTGTAGCTCCACTGTGGTAATAGGGAGAGCGGGCCTCATCCAATTAATCTGTCCGCATAAGGTTTGCAGCTCCGTCAAGGTCATTTTATTAAGGCAGTGGATTTGTAAAGGAATGGGCTGAATTTGTTCAGTTATTTTGTAGCCCAGAAATGTAAAAGGAGCATGGTGTTGCACCTTATCTCGATTAACTGTTAGCCCAATGAGTTTGAGGTTGTGAATTAATTCCTGAAAGCCCTCTGATAGAGTTTGAGCATTTTCATGGGCTAGGAGAACATCATCCATATAATGAAGGACAAAGAACCTGTGTCTGAGAGGCTGAATTGCGAAGTTGACATAGATCTGGCAAATAGCTGGGCTGTTTTTCATGCCTTGTGGGAGTACTTTCCACTGATAGCGTTCATTGGCCCCTTGGTGGTTAATCTGGGGAACTGAGAACATGAATTTTTCCTTATCTGTGTCATGCAAGGGAATGGAGAAGAAGCAATCTTTTATATCCAGTACGACCAGGGAGTAATCCAAGGGCACTGCGGATGGATGAGGGAGGCCTGGCTGGGGTGAACCCATGGGTTTGATGTGGGCATTTATTGCTCTCAAGTCATGGAGAAGACGGAAGGTATTTTTACCCCTTTTTTGAATTACAAAAACAGGGGCGTTCCAAGGGCTGTAACCTTTTTCTATGTGCCCAAGTTGTAACTGCTCTTTTACTAATTCATGTAATGCTGTTAAGTTATGGGACGGTAGGGGCCATTGCTCAACCCAGACAGGTTCCTCTGTGTCCCAGATAAGAGGAATGGGCGTAGGTGGAGTTAATCGAGCAACGGCCTGTATGCTTGGGGGGAACGCCTTGGAGGTGTGCAAGTAACCTGAACAAGGGAGATAGGGCAGGCAGCAGGGTTATCAGTGCTGCCAGAGGAGAGGGTTGCTCCCATTTGCTCTAATATGTCTCTGCCCCATAGGATAGTGGTAAGATGGGGGACAAAGAGAGGACAAAAAATACCAGAGTGTTCCTCCTTGTCCTGCCACGGGACGAGAAGGGTGGACTGGAGAGAAGCTCCTTTTGCAGTGGCGCCATCAATGACCGGACCCTGTTCAGTAGGAGTTATATGGGCATAGGATTCGGGAAAACAGGACACCTCTGCCCCAGTATCGAGAACTCCTGTATACCATTCGTCTTTGATCTTTAATGTTAAGGCGGGGCGATTTCGGAGGACAGGAATGGTCCATTTTATGGCCTTGGAGGCCGGGTCTCTTGGGAGCGGGGCTGAGACTTGCCCCCTGCGGAGTTTAAAGGCTTGCCATTAATATCGGATGTAGAGTGGCAATCTTTTGCCCAGTGATATCCCTTTTTGCATTTTGGGCACGGATTGGGTGGCCTGGATGGCCTCTTGGGCGCTGATGGTTTGCCAGGAAGTATAAAGCCTTTGCTAGGGTAAGGGCATTCGCGGGCAAAGTGTCCCTGTTCTCCACAGTGAAAGCATGGTCCTGCAGCTAAAACGAAGGCAGAGGCGAGACTAGGGGCCAGAGTATGGGACGTTTGGTCGAGGTCTTTACAGGCTAGGATCCAGTCATGGATAGTACCCTGTCTTTTGGAGGCGATGGCTTGTCTACAGACTGCATTAGCACCCTCTAGAATAAGTTCTCGGGCTAGGGCCATCTGGGCCTGCTCATTACTGACTTTACGAGCACAGGCTTCTTGGACTCTAGAGACAAAGGAGGAGAAATCCTCATCCTTGTTTTGCATGAGCTTGGTAAAGGTATCTGTTTTAATGGCAGAGCAATTACCAAAGGCGCGCATGGCGACGCCCCGGAGTTGGTCCCAGAAGAGGGCGTTAGCCCCAGTATAGGACGCTGGGTTGGCATAGCCTCCACTGCCTGTAAAAGCATCAAGAGGGTAGTTAATCCCTGTGCCTGGTTGGCCCTTTGTTGCTGTTCTGCCTGGTCCTGAAAATGGGCGCGCCAGTTGATGTACTGGCCTGGGGTGAGAATGGCCCGTGCGACCGCTTGCCAATCATAAGGAAGGTTAAGGTTAAGTGAGATGTCAGTGAGGAGCTGCTGCGCAAAGGGACTCCCCAAACCGTCCTCCTTGACCGCCTCACGGAGGCGCTTGAGCATTGAGGGGTTGTAGGGGTACCACAGAAGAGGAAGCTGAGGGTTGGGTGCGAGGTTGATAGGGAAAAGCGAGGGAGCGGGGCAGAAACAATCAGGGAGAGGAGCACGACCAAACGGCAGAGGAATGTTGCCGGAGTAACCTGAGCGACAGTTGCAACATTGTTGCGTGTGCAGGGAAGACGGTGGGGGCTGTTGCAGGACAGCCGCAGCAGCCTCTGGGGAGATCATGGTGTTGGCATTGAGAGCCGAGGTTGAAAGCGGATAGGGAGCGGCGGGGGCAGAGGTGCCAAGGCCGCTGGGGAGAGAAAGGGGCGGGGCATGTAACAGAGCGGGTGGGGGAGCAGGGGGGTCAGGAGGTTTGGCAGGAAGTGGTGTGGTGACTGGGTGACTGGCGGGGCCAGGGGGGAGTATAACTCCATCCTCAGCAGAGGAGGGGAGTTCCGGATATAGAAGGTTCCGCTTTTCAGGCGGTGAAGAAGGCGGAAGTGCGCCATTTTGAGCGCGGTTGTTAGCAGTTTTTGTTAGGGGTTTGGAAGCAGTATCAGAGTCTTCCAAAGGGTTGTTAAGCTGGAAGACCAGAGCATTAGAGTTCTCACAGTCCTCCTCAGAAGAGGAGGGCTCTGAAAGGGAGATCTCTAGAGGCTTAGCGCCGAGTAGGCAGAAGCGAATGGTAATAAGCGTAGGAACGAGGCTGGGGGGGAAGCGTTTATTCTCATGCTCCATGGCAGAAGTTACTCTATCGACAAGCAAGCGGTAGGTATCAGGATCCCAAAGATTAGGTGTGAGAAGCCAGGGGTTGAAGGGGAGAAGGAGGTCCCAGTAATTTTGAAGTTGCTTTGCTGAGACCTTTTACTGGTGGCATGTGAGGAGGCTGGCGAGAGCCCTAACCTGAGGGGCTTGACGAGAAGAGAAAGAGGCTCCCATGGTCCAGGGACAAGATTAGAACACAAAGAATAACAAGAGAGAGGAGGAAGAAGCAGAGAACAATTGGTGGAATAAGGGAAGAAGAGAGTTGGGGACAGAAATGGTAGAGGATGCTAAGAGAAAAGAGCAAGATAAATGGAAGGAGGAAGAAGAGAGGGAACCAGGGGACAAAGTGGCTAAAGCTCATAAGGAGGAAGAGGGAGGGGGTACCCCGGGGGCAAAGAAGCCGAGTCAGAGAGAGAGAGGTACCGAAGGGAATAGGGGCCTGCCAAGTTATAGAACAAGGCAGACGTAGTCCTTACCCATTCGTGGAGGTTACCGGCCAGCGGCAGACGATCGAGCCCCACGTTGGGTGCCAGTTGTTGCTGACGGGCAGGATGGGGGGGGGGCGCCGGGTGGTAGTCGGTGTCCCGGGGGCCTTGGCGGCGAGGGAAAGAATTATTGCGGAGACGAGGTAAGCGTGCAGGGGGGATCTTTTATTGCGCAAGTGCACCTCCTTTTATAAGCTAGGTAAGGGGTGGAGTCGGAGCCAGGGCGTGGAAGAGGAGGGAGTATGTGTTAGGCAGGGATTGGGCACAGTTGGTTGTTAGGGAGGGTTTGTTATCTGTCGAAGGCGGGAAGGTTTCGCGGGCGCGGGAAAGTTTTGCGGGCGCGGGAACAGGGTGAGCTGCTTCTTTAAAGACTAAATATAGGATCAGGCTGTTATTTGTTGTCGGTCGACCATTTTAGCTTTACATTTTTCTGGCTGCCTCCAACAAAAGGGGAAGTGATTTCAACATTCAGAGAGAATTTCCCAGCTCGTTGTTGGACAGCCAAATACTCCCAAAGACTCATCAAGGACCCTTCATTGGACTTTCATCAGAACCCCTTGTTTGCAGCCTGCCTGCGGAACCTGGACTTGTGCATCCCCATGGTTGCGTGAGAGACTCTTTTAAAATCTCATATTATTGACAGATATCTCCTGTTGATTCTGTTTTCCAAGAGAACCTTAACTAATCGAGCTTGGTACTGGGAGTGGTTCTTGAGGAACAGAATCTTAAACATGGGATGTCTGAGGAAGTTCTGGGAATTTTGTAATTGGCTCTCTACTCTAATTGGACTCAGAGGTAATAATGACTCCCTTTCCAATAATGAGGTTGCTAACAGAGTCCATGGCATGAGCTGGCAATAGAGATACGCAAAATAGCATCACTGGATTCTCCTACTTCCATGCTTATAAGAAGCAAGGATCTGGGTGAGAGTGTTTTCAACACCTTAACAGAATTTTGTGGAGTCAAAAAGTATAATGATGTTGGCTGGCTCCTCCTAGATACTCTGGATACAGTTACAAAAGAAAGAGATGAGCTAAAGTCTTCAAATTTGAAACTTAAATGCTGCATGAATGATATGAAAGTTTCTACGTGTGCCTTGAAAGAAAATCTTGTCTCCTGTAGCCACAGACTTGAGATATCTGAGAATCAAACCCAGAATCTCATTCTATGAGTAGCAGAATTACAGAGGAAACTAAAATCTCAACATCACAGGGTTTCTGCAATTAAAGTGAAGGCATTGATTGGAAAAGAGTAGAACTCCGAGGATTGGGATTGAGACATATGGGATGATGATAATATTGGTGGGGACATTGGAACCCTAAATTCTGCTGAGACTTTACCAGATAAACCTGCGATGGTCTGCCCTGTGGAGACCACACCTTGTCAACCTTGTGTCATCCAGCCTCCAGCCTGCTCCAGGGAGACCAGACTTCCTTCCAGCCCTGAGGTGGGTACCAGCCAAATGGAAGCCTGCATTTCCCAGCCTCTGGCCTGCCCCAGGGAGTCTGGACCTCCTTCCAGTCCTGAGGCAGGTACCAGCCAAACTCCAGCATGCACTGCCCAACTTCAAGTCTGCCCTGAGGAATCTGTCTTCCAACCCCTGCCTGAAGAGATTAATCCTGTCTCACCAGAAGAAAATGCAAAGGAATGCCCTGAGGTCAGTAGCCTGCAAGACATCTCTAATCCTCCTTACCCACACCCCCGACCCCCTTGTCTTTGAGACCCATTACTAGACTAAAATCAGAACAAGCCCCCAAAGGTGAAATACAAAGTGTGACCCATGAGGAAGTACGCTATACTCTGAAAGAACTGCATGAGTTTTCCAACTTATATAGACAGAAATCGGGAATATGTGTGGGAATGGATACTAAGGGTAAGGGATAATGGTGGAAGGAATATAAAGTTGGATCAGGCTGAATTTATTGATATGGGTACACTAAGCAGAAATTCTGGATTCAACGCTGTACCTTGACGGGTTAGAAAGGGCTCTAACAGTTTGTTTGGGTGACTGAAGCATGGACCAAATGATGGCCTAGCATGTCTGATGTAGAGATGCCTGATTTGCTGTGGTATACAGTAGATGAGGGGATTCAAAGGCTTAGAGAGATTGGAATGGTAGAACGGATTTACCATTTGAGTCCTGCCCACTCACCCCAGCAATGTCCAGAGGACATACCTTTAACCAGGACTGTGAGGAATAAATATGTAAGACTAACTCCATCTTCTCTGAAGAGCTCTGTGGTTGCTCTTCTCTGCTGTCCAGATATTACTGTAGGGGGGCGGGCTGCGATGGAATTGGAATCCTTAAACATTATGGGGATGATTGGATAGTGGTCAGGTAAAAGTCAAGAATCAGCAGTTAATCGCAAAAGGCAAGGTGGGTGTGGCTACCACAATGAAAGATTCAAAACAGCACACAGAATAGTCTGAGTTGCATGGAGTTATGGCATTGGCTAATAGATCATGGGGTACCTAGAAGTGAAATACATGGGCAGTCTACTAAATTTCTTCTGGATCTGTATAAGCAGAAGAGTTCTAGGTCAAGTGAACAAAATCTTAACTCAAATTACAGATGCAGAGCATCATGGCCCCTTAATCAAATCCCAGACTTGAGACTGTTTACAGACCCAGAGCCCCTTGAATGAGAAGGCCAAGTCCCCTTGGGGAAGGATCCTGTTAAACTGACAAAAATTTATACTGTTAATCTTCCTCCCACCTTTCCCCAGGGAGACTTACGGCCTTTTGCCAGAGTACCTGTGCATTGGGGAAAAGGAAATGATCAGACATTTCAGGGATTATTAGACACTGGCTCAGAAGTGACATTAATTCCAGGAGACCCAAAACGTCACTGTGATCCACCAGTCAGAGTAGGGGCTTATGGAAGTCAGATGATTTATGGAATTTTAGCTCAGGTCTGTCTCACAGTGGGTCCAGTGGGTCCCCAGACCCATTCTGTGGTTATTTCCCCAGTTCCAGAATGCATAATTGGAATAGACATACTCAGTAACTGGCAGAATCCCCACATTGGATCCCTGATTTGTGGAATGAGGGCTATTATGGTTGGAAAGGTCAAGTGGAAGCCTCTAGAACTGCCTTTGCCTAGCAAAATAGTAAATCAAAGGCAATACTGGATTCCTGGAGATATTGCAGAGATAAGTGCCACCATCAAGGATTTGAAGGATGCAGGGGTGGTGATTCCTACCACATCCCCATTCAACTCTCCTATTTAGCCTGTGCAGAAAACAGATGAATCTTGGAGGATGACCGTAGATTATTGTAAACTTAACCAGGTGGTGACTCCAGTTGCAGCTGCTGTCCAGATGTGGTATTATTGCTTGAGCAAATCAACACTTCCCCTGGTACCTGGTATGCAGCTGTTCCTCTGGCAAATGCTTTTTTCTCAATTGCCACTAGTAAAGACCACCAGAAACCATTTGCTTTCAGCTGGCAAGGCCAGCAGTATACTTTCACTATCCTGCCTCAGCAGTATATCAACTCTCCAATCCTGCGTCATAATATTGTCCGCAGGGACCTTGGTCATTTCTCCCTCCCATGAGACATCACACTGGTCCATTATACTGATATCATGTTGATAGGACCTACTGAGCAAGAGGTAGCAAAGACTCTAGATTTATTGGTAAGGCATTTGTGTGAGAGAGGATGGGAGATAAATCCAACAAAAATACAGGGTCCTTCCACCTCAGTGAAATTTCTAGGTGACCAGTGGTGTGGGGCCTGTCGAGATATGCCTTCTAAAGTAAAGGATAAGCTGTTGCACCAAGCCCCTCCTATGACCAAAAAAGGGGCACAATGCTTAGTTGGCCTCTTTGGATTTTGGAGACAACACATTCCTCATTTGGGTGTGCTACTCCGGCCCATTTACCAAGTGACCAGAAAAGCTGCTAGTTCTGATTGGGGACTGGAACAAGAGGAAGCCCTGAGACAGGTCCAGGCTGCTGTGCAAGCTGCACTACCACTTGGGCCATAAGATCCAGAAGATCCAATGGTGTTGGAAGTTTCAGTGGCAAACAGAGATGCTGTCTGGAGCCTTTGGCAGGCCACTATAGGGGAATTACAATGCAGACCCTTAGGATTTTGGAGCAAAGCCTTGCCATCCTCTGCAGATAACTACTCCCCTTTTGAGAAGCAGCTTTTGGCTAGCTATTGGGTCTTAGTAGAGACTGAATGCTTAACCATGGCCCATGAAGTTACCATGAGACCTGAGTTGCCTATCATGAGCTGGGTATTGTCTGACCCACCAAACCATAAAGTTGGGCATGCACAGCAGCATTCTATAATAAAGTGGGAGTGGTATATACGAGATAGGGTTCAAGCAGGTCCTGAAGGCACAAGTAAGTTACATGAGGAAGTAGCCCAAATGCCCATGGTCACCACCCCTACCATGTTATCTTCTCTTTCCCAGCCCACAGCTTTGGCCTCCTGGGGAGTCCCTTACAATCAGTTGACTGAGGATGAGAAAACTCGGGCCTGGTTTACAGATGGTTCTGCACGATATGCAGGTACCACCCGAAAGTGGACAGCTGCGGCACTGCAGCCCTTTTCTGGGACATCCTTGAAGGATAGAGGTGAGGGCAAATCATCCCAGTGGACCGAGCTTAGAGCAGTGCATCTAGTTGTTCATTCTGCTCGGAAGAAGAAATGGCCAGAGGTGCATTTGTACACTGATTCACGGGCTCTTGCCAATGGTTTGGCTGGATGGTCAGGGACTTGGAAGGAACATGATTGGAAAATTGGTGACAAGGAGGTCTCGGGAAAAGCTGTGTGGATAGATCTTTTTGTGTGGGCAAAAAACATGAACATATTTGTGTCCCACGTGAATGCTCACCAGAGGGTGACTTCAGCAGAGGAAGAGTTTAATAATCAATTGGATAAGAAGACCTGCTCTGTGGCTAATGCTCAGCCTCTTTCCCCAGCCACTCCTGTCGTTGCCCAAGGGGCTCATGAACAAAGTGGCCATGGAGGCAGGGAGGGAGGTTATGCATGGGCTCAGCAACATGGACTTCCCCTCACCAAGGCTGACTTGGCTACAGCCACTGCTGAATGCCCAATCTGCCAGCAGCAGAGACCCACACTCACCTCCGATATGGCACCATTCCTCGAGGTGACCAGCCTGCTACCTGGTGGCAGGTTGACTACATTAGGCCACTTCCACCATGGAAGGGGCAACGATTTGTTTTAACTGGAATAGACACATACTCTGGCTATGGGTTTGCATTTCTGGCACACAATGCTTCTTCCAAAACTACCATCCGTGGACTTACTGAATGTCTTTTCTACTGCCATGGCATTGCACACAGCATTGCTTCTGATCAAAGAACCCATTTCACAGCAAATGATGTGTGGGAATGAGCACATGTCCATGGAAATCACTGGTCTTACCATGTTCCCCATCACCCTGAAACAGCTGGATTAATAGAACGGTGGAATGGCCTTTTGAAGACTCAATTACGATGCCAACTAGGTGGCAATACCTTGCAGGGCTAGGGCAGTGCTGTCCAGGAGGCTGTGTATGCTCTGAATCAGCCTCCTCTCTATGGTGCTGTTTCTCCCATAACCAGGATTCATGGGTCCAGGAGTCAAGAGGTGGAAATGGGGAGTGGCACCAATCACTATTACCCCTAGTGACCCACTAGGAAAATTTTTGCTTCCTGCCCCTGCAACCTTAAGCTCTACTGGTATACAGGTTTTAGTCCCAAAAGGAGGAGTGCTGCCACCAGGGAACATAACAATAATCCCATTGAACTGGAAGTTAAGACTGCCACCTAGCCACTTTGGGCTCCTCTTACCTGTGAATCAACAGGCAAAGAAGTGAATTACTGTACTGGCTGGGGTGATTGATTCTGACTATCAAGGGGAAATAGGACTACATCTACATAATAGGAGTAGAGAAGAGTTTGCCTGGAATGCAGGAGATCCTCTAGGGCATCTCCTAGTACTGCCATGCCCTGTGATTAAAGTTAATTGGAAAATTGCAACAAACCAATTTAAGCAGGACTAACAATGGCCCAGAATCTTCGGGAATGAAAGTTTGGGTCACCCCACCAGGCAAAGAACCACGGCCAGCTGAAGTGCTTGCTGAAGGTAATGGGAACATGGAATGGGTAGTGGAAGAAGATAGTGATAAATATGAACTTTGACCATGTGACCAGTTACAGAAATGAGGACTGTAATAGTCATGAACCCTTCTTCCTTGTTTCATTATGAGTATGATTGTATATGTACACAAAATGAATTTCTTGTTTTCTTCCCCAACATTTTCCCCTATTGTATAAAAAGTGGATTAATTCCACATCATAATATTTAAGGATGTCACGTTTGAGTGAATATTACCAAGGACTTGCACCCTATTCTGTGGGGAATTAATGCGTTTCCATTTGTACGCAAGGGAGTTGAACATTGTTAGGCGGAAGTATGCTTGTCTGTTATTGTTTTTACTTAGAGACTAAGTATGGTTTAGGGTAATGTGTATGATTGCTGAGTGGACAAGGGGTGGACTGTGATTGTTAGGCTAATGTATCAACTCTGCCAGGTAATTGTGCCCAGGTGTTTGGTCCAGCAAGCATGGGCTAATTGTAATACAAGAGCATTTATGGACTTCCATCACCAGTGAGTGTGGATGGCTGATTACATCTGCATCAATCAGTGAGTTTGCATCAGCAGTGGGTGATGCTTTTATCCAATCAGTTGAATGCCTTTAAAAGGGAAGTGATTTCAACATTCAGAGAGAATTTCCCAGCTTGTCGTTGGACAGCCAGCTTCCCCCAGAAACTCATCAAAGACCTTTCATCCGACTTTCATCGGAGCCCCTTGTTTGCAGCCTGCCTGCAGAACCTGGACTTGTGCATCCCCACAGCCTTGTGAGAGACTCTTTTAAAATCTCATATTATTGACAGATATCTCCTGTTGATTTTGTTTCCTGAGAGAACCCTGACTAATACAGAGGCTGACACACCACATATCTAAATACTTAAAAATAGTAAATTAGGAATCAAACTGGTAAGTATAATAAGTTCCATCCTCTCATTTTGACAAATGTACCTTTATCATAACCTGTAAGACCAATTTCATATTTGGAAACCTTAGACACCTGTGGTTGATAGAATTCTAAAAGTAGTCCTCCAAGATGTCCTGCCCTAATCCCAGAACCTGTGGATGAGATATCATGCATCATGGTATGCATGGTATACATGGTATGAAACAGTTGACCTTACAATAGGGCTATTATCCTAGATTTGAAAAGACTTGAGGCATGAGAACTCATGCAGAATTTCTGGTTTGAAGATGGGGGGGCCATATGAGAAGGAAGGTAGGAACTGAAATTAAGTCCCCTGGCTAACAACTAGAAAGGAATGCAGACCTTGGTCCTACAACCACAAGCAACTGAATTCTGCCAACAACCCAAGTGGGCTTAAAAGTAGATTCTTTCCCAGATCTTGCATAAAAGCCTGGGCCAGCCAACATCTTGACTTTGGCTCTGTGAGATCTGAAGGAAAGAACCCATCTGAGCCCATTTAGACTCCTGACTTACAGAATTGTAAAATAATAAATAGGTGTTTTTTTTTTAAGCTACTAATTTTGTGGTAACTTGATATACAGAAATAGGAAACTAATACAACACCCTTAGAGTGTTGCCTGTGAATATGGCAGTACGGGGAAAGCCATCCCTGACCCTTGTCTTCCTACCCCAGTTCTACTCCTCACTATGAAGTCTGTGCCATTCCAGCACATATGTTCCAACATTGTCTTCACCCACTGCAAACATTGTCTTCAACAGTGTTCTGACTTTTATTCCTTGGCCACTCTTTCAACATAAGGGTGCACACATTTGCCTCAGAATTCCCTATCAGGCAGATAGATTCAGGAAAGAAGCCTATACAAACCCTAGAAGCAAGCTCTGGGTTGTTTGGTAAGAAATTTCAGGGTTCCAGGTACATGGAACATAGTTCAGATGCAGGAACCACAAGGTCTAGGTAGGTACTGCCCTGACCTGTAGAATTCCTACCCTGAGGTGGGGGGCGTGGCCAGAAAATGGCCCAATGGGATATCCTAAAATCCAGTATTTGGACTTCTCTTTATTGTATCTAATGGTGATCCAGTGTCTAGTAAGTCCTTTTGAAATTTAAAAAACAAAACAAAACACGAATTCCTGCACAATGTAAGTTAAGAGATCTCTAATCAAAATCAAATGAAAGGCTTTTCTTGTCTTCTTTTAAATTAGAGGAATAATATGATGAAAATGAAGTTTAAGTACTATATAATTTGAGGTTACATCCAAGTTGAATTTAAGGTGGAAAAATGGAAGGAAAAATTATTAGCTGGGAATGTATTGCAGTAATCTGAACATGAGGTGATGGGGACTCAGATGTGGATAGCAACAAAGGAAATGTTTAAAAAATACCATGGAAAATATTTTTAATGCTATTGAATTTGAAATTTCAATAGAATATCTAAGTGGTAATGTTTTGTATGCAGTTAGTAATATGAACCTGGGATTAAAAAAAAAAAAAAGCAAAAAAACAGCATGGTTTGAGAAACGCACTTACCATAGTTAGTTATGGGGATACCTGAAAACAAGAATAGAATACTTTTTCAGCAGAGGGGAGTGCAGACGGATGAGGATAAAACCTTGGAGGATTCTGACAGGTAAGAGACAGAATAAAGAAAATCCAGAGACAAAGAAATATATAGAAAAGGAGTGCATAGAATGAAAAGCTTTTCAGAAGTTTGTAGCTGAGAAGGACCCATATAAAAGGAAAAATGAGGCTCTAAGATGAGTTAGATGAATATGAACCTGAAATATATCTCTTTCCTTCCTCAGTCTGCTTCTCTTTTTTGTTTTTCTGTCCTCTGAGCTAGGTTCTGATTCTTTCAACAGTGTTCTGACTTTTAATTAATAGCCTTGTTTGGATTTTCTATGTCTTTGAGCAACTTGCTTCCTGTCTGATTTTGTTTCCTCACAGGCAAATCCTAGACTCATTGTTCCTGATCTTGTCATTACCCTGGTTTCAACCCCATTACATTTGATTGAGTTGGAGTGTTTGAGACCTTTCTCTGGCAATTCTAGGTGGTCCTCAAAGTTAAATGCAGTAAAATGGGGAATAAAGATTAGGGAAAGGAGTTAGATAATAGGTAGACAGCAATGACCTTGAAGACTGTGACCCTAACGAATGAATCTTAGGTCAGAGAACATCTCTTGACAGAAAAATTAAAATCATTTGATGAATGAATCATCGAATCTTCATCTTTTCACCATGTACTATTGATTTTCTAAGGAATTTTAAGTGTGTCCAATCTGAAAATTAATTTAGTACTCATTATTTGGAAGAAGAAGGTAGAGCCAGAGTTCAAGGTGTTTTGTGATCGTTTTCTTATTTCTGTCCTTACAGAATGTCAGAAAGGACCCATATTTAATTCATCTTACATAGGAGGAAACAAAATAATCCATGAAAACTTGACTGATGATGCTGTGTAAACTATGGGAATTCTTGTTATCAGAATCTCAATCATATGCAATGGACAGCTATTTTGCCCACATGTATTTATTGAGTTCTTATTCTATACCAGGCACTTCTCTGTCATGGGTTTAAAGTGATAACAAGAAGATCAAATCTCTACCCTCAAAAAGTTTACATTCTAGGCATATGAAGGAGACAAAATGGGGAATAAAACAAAATGACTTCAAATACGGAGGTCACCTATATTGTACTTTTCAATGAAAATTGATTTTTTATGTCTTCACTAAATTTATTCTAATGGTACTTTTTTTTTAAAGAAGGTACATGGATATTGAACCCAGGACTTCATATGTGGGAGGCAGGCACTCAACCATTGAGCTACATATATCCGTTCCCCACTAATGGTACCATTTTCTAATCTTCACTTCACCAAAACTTTTCCATGAATTTTAAGCCTAACTTGTTACATTTTTCTTATTTACTTTGTCTTTGATTCATGCAGTAACCAAATCAATGACCTGGGAATCATGGTAGACTCCTTTCCTAGCAAGGAAATCTATTGGTCCCTACATTTTGTCATTTTCACCTTTTTCATATTTCTAGAACCTTTCTTGTCTACCCCAACTCCATGCCACTCAACTATATGGCATTTTTTATTGCTTTGGATTATTTAAATAGCCTATTAACTTGTCTCCCTGCTTCCCATTTGAGTGAGCTTCTCCGTTTTAACTCTCACCCAGAATGACCTTTAAGCTCAAATATGATCTTGTAATAACCTCATTTAATATCCTTCAAATGCTTCTCATCAGGATGTAAACACCTTAGCTTGGCTTACTCAACTTGTTTTCCTGTTCATAAAACAGGGTTGAATTTCTCCCTCACAACTCAGCACAGACATTACTTTCTCTGAGAAGCCTTCCTTAAACTTCTAATAATTAATTTCTAAGCTTGGTAGACCTGGATTCAAATTTTAGTTCCACTAATCCTATTTGTGTAACTGTTGGAAAGTATCTTAATTTGTTAGATCCTCAGTTTTCTCATTTATTAAATGAGGGCAAAAATCCCTATCTTTTAAGTTTCTGGGGATATTAAATTAATTTTTTAAAGGACAAATAAATCTACAACTTCTGCCCCAACACACAAAGATGCTTCCATTTCCGCTTTTCTCTCTTTCTCACTGGTGTTTTTATATTTTCACCATTAATGGAAAGGTACTGATCCTACTTTCCCAACTTGTGGATTTACTATTTGTCTCTTTAAAATTGAAATCCACCACCAAAGTGCCTGAATATTTTTAATTATTCTTTCTAGATTCCCTTCGAAACAGAAAGACTTTTATTGATAAATTTGGTAGAATCAGGGCATGAACCAATGTGCATTTTTAAGTTTTACCACTTAATTTGAAAGGGAGTTAACAGGAAAAACTTTCGATAAAGTTAATGGTATTTGATTAAGCAAGAGAGGTGCCTTTCACGCAAGTAAATATTAAAGCAACTCAAGAGCAGAAGCTCTTGAGCTCACTTTCTTTCTTGGCCTTTGTGTATTTTATACCAGAACCTGCTTCCATTGCTTCAGTACAGTTAAGAATCATTGCTAGACCATGACAGTGATAGTCTCAGATTGCTTAAATATGGGCCAATTATTTTAGAGGTATATGTCACTCCAGTGTAACACAACATGAAGACATGTAAATGTATTTAAAACACACACATACAAACACACTGGGATGATTACTGCATGACAGAAAATCTCTAAAACTCATGACTTGAAACAGCAATCATTTGATTAGTCTGCAATTTGGGAATGCTCCTCTCTGTTCTATGTTGGCTTGACAATCCACTTCCAAGCTGCTTCACTCACACGACCTACCATTTGGTGCTGTCTGTTGAATGGGAGCTCAACCAGGACTAAAGGCCAATGGCTACTTCAGTTCATCTCCATGTGGGCCCCTCTATTGGCTGCTTGGCTTACTCTTGTCTTGGTGGTTGGTTTCCAAATGTGAGGATCCCATAAGACACAGGGAGTGGACACACCCAGTTTACTGACTCTAAGTCCAGAATTTGTCACAGTGTTCCTTCTTCCATATTTTATTGGACAAGCAGTCACAGAGCACAGATTCAAAGAATTTGGGGGCCACATTTCAAGCACATACTTTTTTAATAAATCAATTTTATTGATACATACTAATAAAGCATAAACCCACCCAAAGTGAATAATCAATGGTATTCGGTACAATCACATATTGTGCATTCATCACTTCAATCATTTTTAGAGCATTTTCATTATTCCAGTAATAATAATAATAATAATAAGCAAAACCAACCAATCAACCAAACAAGCAAAGCTCATTACCTCTCAATCTTTCTATGCTTACCCTGCTGTATATAGCTGCTATTCTGTTTCCTTCTCTCTACTTTATTTATATTTATACTTTTTAGAAATAGTTTTATATATGCATTATCACCCATATTCATATTTTACATGAGGTTTAACTATGTTATACAATCCAATGCTACATTGTTTAGTTTTCCTTCTACTATTATAAATGTCCTTATGCTTTCCTTTTCAACCACTGTCATACCCATATAATAGCTCTACCAGTCACAAACATCATTATGTGCTCTCACCATTTCCATTCATTTCCAAAGATTTACAAACAACCTTTTAACCAATTCTGCACAGATTAACCATCATTTTCTATAATTTCTCAAATATAAATACATTATGCTGCACAAAATACTATTAGAGCCTACCTCTCATGGAAATATACATGTGCAGTAAGCAGAATCAATTAATACAGATGATCCGGTTATGTATTGGGTGTAGGCAAATGTGGTACAAGTCTTATTTGGGATGAGAAATATCTTATTTTCTCTTGAAAGAGATATAAATTATTTAGTGCGGTGGAAGAGTTTCTAAGCAAAATCATCTAGCAATAGGCAAGAAACATGGTCATAAGCAAAAAAAATTTTGAATAGACACATTTAAAAAATTACTGCATGGCTATTTCTGTAAATTTCTACAAAGTGCACATTGATCACTACCTTTTATATAATAATGGACATATGAAAAATGCAAAATTCACAATCTTTCTGTACATTTCCATTGCTTTTATCATCCTTCTTTGATATTGCAAATACGTCCTTTGCAAAACTCTCCTGACAAAACTCCAAAATTTCTGCACAACCATATTATTTGATGAATACTATTTGAATGATTAAATCAGAAGATGAACAGAATTAAATAGCAATGTCTTCCAAGGTTTTTCATAATGAGAGGAGTGCTTATACTGCCTGGCTCAGATATTATAACACTTGACAACTGGTCAGTAAATTAAATCTATAGCAAACAACCCACGGTCTCACTTCTGTCTCTCTCATTCTAAACATAATTGCCTTCAATCGGCTCTTGTTCTATGGGTTTTTAAAAATTTGTTGCAGTGTTTCCTTGATTGATAAAATACGGGATATTGCAGCATTATCCTCATAGGTTGTGGTGTGTCCCTGATAAACTGGCAAGTTTATAAATGTTACAGTGTACTGGCAACCAATTGCTGATAAGTTGCTATTTACTGTATATCTTTATAAAAGCTTTAACTTTCTCTCAAAAAATTTAAAAGCCATTTGGACCGAGCTGAATGATTTCTTCAATGAGTTGACTCATCTTTGGCTGTTTCACACACACATGCTCCTGAAAGAGATGACTCATGAAGAGTGAAACTTGAGAACAGAATGAAGTTCACTCAAAGTAAATACTAAGCCAAATAAATCAACATGTTCTTCAGCTGAGTTTCCTGGGGGCTGAGGAAGAATGGGCTTCACTTATACAGATGCCCTCAAGGCTCACGAAACAGAGTAGAGGGAAGCTCCAGGGATGGGTTTTCGCACAGCCAATAAAATCATTGTGGATTGGAAAGGCTCAGAGAAGCTAGGAGATAGAAAATACCATAAAAATACATCAAGTTAATTTCACGCTTTTCCACCTTCAACTTTTGTGCAAATTAAATTTAATGCTCCTCAGCCTGAGTGGTCTGCATGCAAAATGCTACCACGAGGTTGGGGCTGATAGAGATAAAAGGGTTCAGTGTTATTTACAAAATAGTAAGAACATATTTCTTCTGGGACTGCAGGTAACATCATGGTCATTAAAATGTTCCCTCCCTGTCTCCTTAAATGTACTGAGACTCTTGTAGTTCACACAATATTAAAATTAAACCATTTTGTATTCCTTGATATTACACACCAAGTTGAAAATTAAATACCAAGTTGACCAACTCATTTAACTTCTCTAGGTTTCAATTTCTACATAAAATGAGGGTTTTTTTTTTTTTTTTTTTTTTTTTCCCCCATTAGATCATCTCTATGGCATCCTATTCTTCTAAATCTTTAAAATCCAAGTTGGGTCCATCTTTGGTGACTGACTCTACATATATGTTAGAATACAAATTCCACAGGGCTGGGAGATGTGATGTGTGCATGTTCTATACTATATAGATATAGTATTTACTAGAGTAAATAGACATATTTCTAATACTCCCAGTATTGCTGACACAAGACTTCTAACCAAGACAAAAAGAGATTCAATCAAACCCTGTATGCCTTAGCCCTAAGCAGTAGCTAAGAATTAGGGTAACTGACCTGTAAATATTTGTCAGAAAATCATATACAAGTGTGTCTTTTCTATCTTCTATTATTGCCCTGGTCTGGAATGTAAAGTCTCCATGAAGAACTTTTCGATTTGGGAAACTCTGCTTTCTTTTAGATGTGTACCCAACTAGTATAAGATGATACAAACCCACAGAAAAGTGAAGCTAAGTACAAGGAAGAAACTGGGAAGGTGATCAAAAATTAATTTCCATTTTGTCCATTATTCTTCACAATTACCACCTACCTTCTGCCCTCTAACATGCTTAGAACATATTTTTCTTTATTTTATCCTATAATATGGTTACATTTCAGGGCATGGAGTTTTGGAAACTTCTTACTAAAACTATTTTTTTAAATATACTTAAAATATATATATATATATATAGGGGATTCCCATATGCCCTGCTCCCTAGCCCTCCCACATTTTCCCACATCAGCAACATCCTTCATTAGTGTGGTACATTTGTCACAATTGATGAACACATCTTGGAGCATTGCCCCTAAGCAATGATTATAGTTTACGTTGTAGTTTACACTCTCTCCTGCACATTTTCTTAAGTTATTACAACATATATAATGGCTGGTATCTGTCATTACAATGTCATTCAGGACAATTCCCAAGTCCCAAAAATGCCCCCAAATTACACCTATTTTCCCCTCTCCCTCCCCTCAGAACCTCCCATGGCCACTGCTTCCACATCAATGATAAAATTTCTTCCATTGCTAGAATCACAATAAGTCTATAGTAGAATAACAATAAGTCTGCTCTAGTCCATTGTTCATTCCCCAATCCCGAGGATTCTGGGATGCGTGCTCTGCCTCTTATTGAGAGGGGGCTTAGATCCCATGGGACAGATGGATGGGACTATTTTGCTTTCGGTTGCAGACTCTCTCTGTTCCTTGAGATGGTCGTTGTCCATCATTATTTCCTTGTTATTTGTCTTGGGTGAGTCCAATGAACTGGAGAGTAGGCGTTGCAAATCTGTTGAGATTCAAGGCCCAACTGGTACATGGACAGCCCAAAGATGTGAGTCTCTTGGACATACACCTTTCAAATCTAGTACTAACTATAGGTTCAAATAGAAGGGGCAGAAGAGCCATGTGTAGGGAAACCACCACTATGTCCAACTCTGTCGCGCTGGAGAGCATAAATTCCCAAGCAGGCCCCCCTCTCAGGGAGCCAAACACCTGAGCTGTCTGCCCTACCTATAGTGTCTGATGTCTCCAGCGCCCTCAGGAGCCCTGCTATTTGAGGCAATATTTAATTTGGCTTATTAAAACTATTGAGGAAAACTTTTCCCAGCTGCAACTCCTATGTAACCCATTGGTCTGGTGATGGTGAGTTAAAGTGAAAGTGAGGAGGTTGCATTTTGCTGGTTACTCTCACTGGTTTGGACTACTATACTATAGTGCTTCTTAGTAAACTATTTTAATTTTTTCTCAAGGTTGGAAGAGGTATAAAGGTGTTGGAGATGCAAAAGGGGAATGCTGGGTTTCCATAGTCCTCATCCTTTATAGGGAGCCAGTCCTGTCTTCTCATTACAATGATACTTTATTGTAAGGATGGGAAAGTACAGTGATGACTATTGATTGCACCACAAGTCGAAGGCAGAAAATGAGTATGAGAAAGTACTTTTAACTCAATCCAAACTAAACCCACTTTCCTAGACGATGCTTAAAGGTGCTTTGATAATTTCTCTTCATCATAGCATCTCTATAACGTATGACACACATATTAAGATTTTATTTTTTCAGAAGGAATTGTAGTGAACACATATGCTTTTGCCTTGGGCAATCTTAGATATTTATGGGAAAAAAATGTTTTTTCTTCTAATCCAAGCAATGTATCTTTGGGAAATATTGTTTTATTTTCTCCTGAATTTCATTATTTCCTTTGTTCTCCCTAGCGCTCCCCTTAAAGTTCTGCAGGTCGACTAATGCCTATGCTTTTCTCTGTTGTAATTCCTCCAACCTCTACCTACCTCCCAAGCTCCCTTAGCTTTCCTTCCTCCTTTTTCTCCCCCTCCCCATTCTCACCTCTACTTCATGGTCTGGTGAGCTCCTTAATCATCTTTTAAAAGGTTATTCTTATACCTCAGTGAAACCTTCTCTGTCTGTCCCAAAGGGTTTAGTAGCATCATCATTTCTGCTCCCAAGTTACCACGGAAACACTCCCATTAGCAATTACCTAATTGCACCACAGTTATCTGTTCACATCTCTTTCTCCTACTGGACTGAGATATATTTAAGGACATGACTGTGCCTTTGTCAACTTTGTATCCCTAGTGTCCAAGCTAGTACCTAGGCACTCAATAAATGTTTGAGAAATGAATGAATCAAGGGAGGGATAAAATATAGGAAAGCAGAGAGCAGCAAAAAAGATTTAGAGCAAGCATGCAAAGAGCAGCATAAAAGACTGTCTACCGTCCCTTCCCAATTCTCTGTGGATGGGGGTGGGCTGCAGGCAGTTTCAATGCAGTGGCATGAGGTAACTAAGAAGAGGAACCTGAAGCTCATCAATAAAATGGAATAAAGCAAATAAAATCACTGATCTGGTGGACTCTAGCTAGGAGGTAAAGGTTTGTTATTTCTCTGTGTGAGAAAGGACTGGTGATTTTCAAAGTACTTGGTTATGCTTATAAATTTGTAGATACAGTAGTAATCTGTGGTGATAATAATAATGAGTTACACTTTATGAAATACCTCCTATGTGGCAAAACTGTGCTAGGTGTTTTTGTACAATATCTATGATCATCTCAAGAATACTGTATCATTTTGACAATTTTATGTATGAAGGAAAAAAAAAAGCTAAGAAAATTTACATATACCTATCAACTCTATAGGTTCTATAGTTTCAAACAGAACTATAGGTTCAAACAGAAGGGGCAGAAGAGCCATGTATTTCAATCTAGTTCATGCAAGTGGTATGTGTAGGAACAATCCAATCTGGCTCCATCAATGGAGGCCAGAATACATTCTTGCCAGACATTCATCCCAGGAAATGTTCCTGGAAACCAATTAAACCATCCATCACCTATGCAGCAGGGGTAGGATTTCCTCTGATGTGTGTCCAAACCAGACTCCAATTGATTCTAAGCAAGGCCAGAGTCCTGTGGTTTGCTGCTTTTTTGCCAGAAGGACCTCAGAAACTCCTTAATCATTTCTCAACAGTGTTGTATTGGAACCTGGCCACAGACTACATTTTGCCAAAATTACCAGGCTTACAACATTTTAGGCGTTTCAACCTGCAGGAGCACTACTGCTACTTGCCTCCACAGCTTCATTTAGAACCTTACAGACAGAAAATGCGTTCATGCCTCATGTTCTTCTTTTCTTGACTAAATTCCATCGGAAAGAATCTAATGCCTGTTATGTTGCACATTCTATTACTGTCACATCGTTCTTCCCAGATTTGTTCTATATTTTTGCTCCCTCCCAACCATTTTCTTTCCTTCTGTGGGACCTCTATATTGTGGTCTAACTCTGTTACATTAGGGAGGATAAATTCCAAAGTAATGCCCACTGACAGGGTGCTGAATTCCTGAGCTTTTCTGCAGTGCCTAGATATCTCTAGAGCCCTCACGATCTCCATGTTTGAGGCAATCTTTACTGTGACAGTCAATGAGATTCTGCTGACAAATGCAAATGCATAACCTCTGGAATGACCTCCAAACTCACTTTGAAATCTCTTAGCCATAAAAACTCATTTGTATTTAGTATTTCCCCCTTTTGGTCAAGATCTTTTTCCAGATGCTTTGCTAGTTGGCACTTGGTAATAATCCCTTGGTGCCAGGAAGGCCTATACCCAGGAGTCATGTTCCATGCCAGGGAGGGAAGGTAGTGCATTTATATACCGAGTTTGGTTTAAAAAGAGACCACATTTGAGCAACAAGGAAGTTTTCAGGAGGTAACTCTTAGGCAATATATAATATTAGGCTAAGCTTCAATTTCACAAGAAAAGGTTTATAAATACAATCATCAATATCAAGGACCTGGCATAATGGTCTGCCTTCCTTCACTAGGCACTGCCCATATACATGGGGGTTTCTTGCCATTCTATAGAAAATGTAGCAGGGCTCCCCAGGATGGGAATTCAATATTATTTTGGTTATTTTGTGGGTCAACACCCACCGAGACAATGCCCCATGGAAAGTTAAACATATTCATATGTCTTAGAGATACGCCCTCCTCACCACACATGTCCCCCATCACCAAAATCCCCCACCAGTCATCCTTCCGTGCCACAGTTGTGACCCTTCTATGATCCAAAAACTCTCCAAAAATGAAACAAAAAAAACACACAAATAAATTTAATAAGAAAGTAAAATAATAATAATTTTAAAAAATAACAAATAAAATACAAAAATAAAAATACAAAGTAAAAAATGAAATATAACAATAAAAATTTTTTAGACATTGTGTCTTTCATCACTGTAAGATCTGTTATCTTGTATGTACAGTCAAAATTTCTTCCATATATTCCCCCATTGCCTTACTACTTTTCATTTTATCTTCCCCATATTCCACCACCACTTATGCCCTGCACCAATAACTCTCCTTTGCCCAGAGAGTTATTGGTGCAGGGCATAAGTGGTGGTGGAATATGGGGAAGATAAAATGAAAAGTCCCCAGTCCCCAGAGTTCACATGTTCCTTCCTTCAGCCCTCTCCCCAGTTCCATGGATAGTCCAACCCAAATCCCTCACCCTCACATTCTAGCACCATTGACCCCATTCAAATCCCTGCACCACAATAACCCCCATCCACTGCCAGACCACAATAACCCCCTTCCACCTTATCATAGGATTTGCCTATATTGAGCATAGGCTCACCCCATTCTATTCACTTTTTGTTTCCTGAAAACCTATTTTCCAGACTCTAGCTCTGTGAGTCTGCTCAATTTTCTTAACTCATATCAGTAAGGTCATGTAATATTTGTCCTTTAGTGACTGGCTTACTTCAGTCAACATAAGGTCTTCAAGATTGTTGTCCCATGTGCCAATTCTTCATTCCTTCTTACAACTGAGTAATATTCCATTGTATGTACATACCACAATTTGCATATCCATTCATCAGTTAATGAACACTGAGCTTGCTGCCAACTTTTGGCAATAGTGAATAATGCTGTTATGAACATTAGTGTGCATATATCTATTTGTGTCCCTGCTTTCAGTTTTTCTGTGTATATACCCAGCAGTGAGATTGCTGGATCATATGGCAGTTGTACAGTAGCTTCTTGAGGAACTGCCAAATCATCCTCCACAATGGCTGCACCATTCTATAATTCCACCAGCAGTGGGTATAGGTTCTCTTTTCTCCACATCCTCCCCAACACTGTAGTTCTCTGTTTTGTTTTGTTTTTTAAATAGCCTACAGTCTAATAGGTGTGAGATGATATCTCATTGTAGTTTTGATTTGCATTTCACTAATAGATAGTGATGTTGAACATCTTTTCAGGTGCTTTCTAACCATTTGTATTTCCTCTTTGGAAAAGTGTCCATTCAAATCTCTTTCCCATTTTTTAAATGAATTCTTTGTCTTTTTATTTTCAAAATGTAGGATTTCTTTTTACATGTTGGATATTAGATCCTTATTAGATAAATATTTACCAAATATTTTCTTCCATTGAGTAGGCTGCCTTTTCACTTTCTTGACAAACTCCTTTGAAGTGCAAAAGGTTTTAATTTTTAGGAAGTCCCATTTATCTATTTTTTCTTTTATTGCTTGTGCTTTTTGTGTAAAGCTTATGAAACCATTTCCTATCACAAGATCTCATAGATACTTCCTTACATTATCTTCTAGGATCTTTATTGTCTTGGCTTTTATATTTAAATCTTTGATACATCTTGAATTAAGTTTTTCATAGGATGTGAGATGGTGATACTAACTCATTCTTTTGTGTATATATATTCAGTTTTCCCAGCACTGTTGGTTGAAGTGAGTCCATTCTGTCCCAATTGAGTGGGTTTGGTGGCTTTTTCAAATATCAGTTGACCATATATGCAGAGATCTATATCAGAACTCTCAATTCAGTTCCATTGGTCAGTATGTTTATCCTTGTGCAAATACATACATTTTTGACCACTGTAGCTTTGTAGTATGCTTTAGAATCAGGTAGCATGATTCATCCAATTTCATTTTTCTTTTTAAAATAAATTCCATAATTAGCTTTTCCAATTCATTAAAAAATGTTATTATAATTTTTATGGAGATTGTATTAAATCTGTATATCAATTTGGGTAGGACAGATGTCTTAATGATGTTTAGTCTTCCAATCCATGAATATGGAATATTTTTCTATTTATTTAGGTCTTCTTTGATTTCCTTTAACAATGCTGTGTACTTTTCTGCATACAATCCTTTACATCTCTAGTTAAGTTTATTCCTAGATATTTGATTCTTTTAGTTGTTATTGTAAATGGAATTTTTTCTTGATTTCCTCTTCCTATTGCCCATTATTGGTGTACAGAAATGCTACTGATTTTTGCATGTTGATCTTATATCGTGACACTTTACTGAACTCGGTTATTAGCTCTAGAAGCTTTGTTGTAGATTTTTCAGGGCTTTCTATGTATAGGATCATGCCATCTGCAAATAGTGAAATTTTTATTTCTTCTTTTCCAATTTTATATCTTTTTCTTGCCTAAGTGCTTGAACATGTACTTCTAACACAATGTTAAATAAAAGTGGGCATCCTTGTCTTGTTTCAGATTTTAGAGGGAAAGCCTTTAGCATTTCAACATTGAATATGATGTTAGCTGTGGGTTTTTAATATATACCCTTTATCATGTTGAGGAAAGTTCCTTTTATACCTATCTTTAGAAGTATTTTTACCAAGAAAAGATGCTGTATTTTGTCAAATGCTTTTTCTGCATCAGAAGAGGTGATCATATGATTTTTTCTTTCAATCTGTTAATGTGATGTATTAAATTGATTTGCATTCTTATGTTGAATCATCTTTGCATACTAGAGAGGAAGCATACTTGATCATGGTGAATAATTCATTTGATATGTTGTTGAATATGATTAGCAAGTATTTTGTTGAGGATTTTAGTATCTAGGCTCATTAGAGAGATTGATCTGTAGATTTCTTGTGGCATCTTTATGTGGCTTTGTTATTAGGGTGATGCTGGCATCATAAAATGAGTTAAGCAATGTTCTCTCTATTTCTATTTTTGGAAGACTTTAAGCAGGATTGATGTTAGTTCTTTCTGGAATGACTGGTAGAATTCACCTGTGAAGACATTTGATCCTGGGATGTTCCTAGTTGGGAAGTCTTTGATGACTAATTTTATCTCGTTAATTGTGTTTGGTATGTTGAGTTCATCAATTTCTTCTTTTGTCAATTTAGGCTGCTTGTGTGTTTTCATGAATTTTTCCATTTCATCTAAGTTATCCATCCTGTTAGCATACAATTTTTCAAAGTATCCTCTAATAATACTCTTTAGTTCTGTGGGATCAGTAGTGATGTTCCCTCCCTCATTTTTATTTTTTGTATTTGCAGCTTCTCTTTTTTTTCTTTATTAGTCTAGCTAATGGTTTGTCAATTTTATTTATCTTCTCAAAGAACCAGTTAGGTTTTTAAAAATTTTCCTAGTGCTTTTTTTTAAAATTTTCAATTTCATTTAGCACTTCTAATCTTTGTTATTTCCTTCTTTCTGCTTGTTCCTATTTCTCCAGATCCTATCCAACACTTGTAATTTTCTTTTTTTAAAAAATAATTGTCATTGTAGTAGGTGTGAAATGGTATCTCATTGTGGTTTTGATTTCCAATTCCCTAATAGATAATGAGGCTAAGGATCTTTCCGTGCGCTTTTTAGCCATTTGCATATCCTATTTGGAGAAATATCTATTCAACTCTTTTGCCCATTTTTAAATTGGGTTGTTTGTCTCTTCATTAAGTTGTAGAATTTCTTTATATATTCTGGATTAAATCCTTGCTGGATATGTGGTTTCCAAATATTTTCTCCCATTTAATAGGTTTTCTTTTGGCCTTAATGACAAAGTTGTATGATGCAAACAGATTTTCAATTTTGAGGTGGTCTCATTTATCTATTTTTCCTTTCATTGCTTGTGCTTTGGGTGTAAAGTCTTAGAAACCATTGCCTAACACAAGATCCTGAAGATGTTTCCCTACATTTTCTTCTAGAAGTTTTATAGTCCTGGTCCTTATATTTATGTATTTTTTCCATTTTGAGTTAATTTTTGTATATGGTGTGTAAAGGGCTCCTCCTTCATTCTTTTGCATATGGAGATCCAGTTTTCCCAGCAGCGTTTCTTGATGAGACTGTTCTTTTCCAATTAAGAGAATTTGGCAGCCTTGTCAATAATCAATTGGCCATTACAGTAAACAAAAACTCAAACAGCAGTGCTTCCAAGGGTTCTAGAGACATCTGGACACTATAGGCAAGACACACAACTACATGAAATCAGGATCTTATTGATGGACCTTACCTTGGAGTATATGATAACCTATTTCCCCAATATAACAGAATTAATCTCATTTATAATTTCCATACACATGATTCTTCTACCACTTTTATTTGAAACTATAATTAACACTCTACCCATTAAATATGTATCCCAGAGATTTAAATCTTCAGTCTGTTCAGATGCCAGTAGAACCCTAAATCTCAGCAGACTTGTAGCCAACATCAATTCATTGGACTTACCCAGGACAACAAACAAAAGATGATGGACAACCCCTATCCCCCCAAATTAAAGCGTACCTACAATTGCAAGCAAAACAGTTCCTTCCATCTACCCCATAAGATCTAAGTCCCCTCTCAATCTGAAGCAGAGTAGGCATCACCATCCCAAAATCCTTAAGATTGAGGAATGAACAAACATAAGGGGGAAATGCAGCCATGGATAAAGTAGATTTATTATTATTGTATTAATGGAATAACTTGTAACATTGATAGAGTGGTTACCAGAGGTTCTGAGGGTGATGAGGGGAGGGGAAGGGAAGAATAGGTGGAACAAAGGAAATTGTTCTACATGATATTGCAATAGCAGAATACAAGCCATTATACATTTTGTCAAAACCTATAAATTTGTACAGTGCAACATAAAATGCATCCAAATTGGGAAGGAAGTATAATGTAAAGTATAAATCATGGTAATAGCAATGCTTCAATATTTGTTCATCAATTGTAAAAAATGTATCACACTAATGGAAGAAATTATTAATAGTGGAAAATATGAGGGAGGAGAAGATAGCATATATGGGACTCCCCTATTTCCGATGTGACTTTTCTGTAATCTAAAACTTCCTTAAAAATGAAGTTGTAAAAGAATTATAGAGAAGTGTCTGTGGCTTGGGCAACTGAGCTCCCGTTTACCATACGGAGGACCCAGGTTCCATCCCTAGGTCCTACTGGTTAAAAAAATAAAGAGAGAGAGAGAGAGAGAGAGAGAGAGAGAGAGAGAGAGAGGCATACTAGACCTTTGCAGCCAGGCACAGGCCCCCGGGTGGTGCAGAGAAGCGTAGGCCCCTGCACGACAAGCAAGGCACCAAAAAGAGGACGACGCAAACAGATAGAAAAAGAAAAAAAAAAAAAAGTATAGGTTAATGTGGTTAAAGGGGAAACTTCAGGTTATTATGAGAATAAAAATTAAATTTAAGAAATCAATTGGCCCTTGATGTGAGGGTCTATTACTGAAATCCATTTTTCTATATATCTATCCTTGTGCCTGTACCATGATTTTCTGACAACTGCAATTTTGTAATATGCTTTAAAGTCAGGAAGTGTGAGTCCTCTAACTTTGTTGTTCTTTTTCATGATGTTTTTGGCTATTTGGGGTTTACCATTCCAAATACATTTGATGATTAGCTTTTCCATTTCTGCAAAGTAGGCTGTTGGGATTTTGATTGGGATTTTATGGAATCTGTAAATCATTCTGGGTAGAATTGACATCTTAACAATATTTGGTCTTCCAATCCATGGAATGTGCTTCCATTTGTTGAGGTCTTCTTTGATTTCTTTTAGCAAAGTTTCATAGTTCTCCTTTACATCCTTCTTTAAATTTATTCCTGGATATTTGATTCTTTTAGTTGCTATTGTAAATGGAATTTTTTCTTGATTTCCTCTTCAGATTGCTCATTACTAGTGTACAAAAATACTACTAATTTTCAAGTGTTGATCTTGTTACCCTGCCACTGTTGAATACATTGATTAGCTCTAGCAACTTTTTTGGAGTTTTTTTTTTTTCTTGGCTTCTATATAGGATCATATCATCTTCAAATAGTGAAATTTTTACTTCTTCCTTCCCAATTTGGATGCATTTTATTTCTTTTTCTTGCCAAACTGCTCTGACAAAAACTTCCAGTAAAATGCTGAATAATAGTGGCTACAGTGTGCACACTTGTTTTGTTCCAGATCTTAGAAGGAAAGCTTTAGTCTTTCACCATTGACTATGGTGTCAGCTTTGAGTTTTTCTTAGATTTTCCCTCTATCATGTTGAGGACACTTCCCACTGTTCCTATTTTTTCTGAGTGTTTTTCTCAAGAAACCATGTTGGATTTTGTCAAATGATGTTTCTTCATCAATTGAGATAATCATGCTTTTTCTTTCTTTCTTTTCTTTATTTTAATGTCGTGCATTATACTGATTTTCTTATGTTGAACCACGCTTGCATAACTGGGATAAAAGTCACTTGACCATGGTGTATAATACTTTTATTGTACTGTTGGATTCTATTTGCAAGAATTTTGGTGAGGATTTTTGCATCTATATTCATAAGAGAAATTGGTCTGTAATTGTCTTGTCTTTAGTATCTTTATATGGCTTTGGTATGAAGGTGATGTTGGCCTCATAGAATGAGTTATGTAGTGTTCCCTCCTCAACAATTTTTTGGAAGAGTTTGAGCAGAATTGGTATTAATTCTTCTTGGAATGTTTGGTAGAATTCACCTGTGAAGCCATATGGTCCTGGACTTTTCTTTATTGGGATATTTTTGATAACTGATTCAATCTATTTACATTTATTTGGTCTGCTGAGATATTCTATTTCTTCTATAATCAGTGTAGGTTCTTCATGTGTTTCTAGGAATTTATCAATTTCATTTAGGTTGTCTAATTTGTTGGCATACAGTTGTTCATAGTATCCTCTTAGGATTCATTTTATTTGTATGGAGTCAGTGGTAATGTCCCCCCTTCATTTCTGATTTTATTCATTTGTGTCTTCTCTCTTTTTTTCTTTGCAGTCTAGGTAAGAGTTTGTCAATATTGTTGATCTTTTTGAAGGACCCACTTTTTAACTTTAACTTTAAATTTTTATGTTTTAAAAAGAAATCAAATTTATTGATACATATTAAGAAAGCATAATACACTGATATTTAGTAAATCACATAGCTGTGCATTCATCACTTCAATCATTTTTAGAGCATTTTCATTATTCCAATAATAAACAACGACAACAACAAAACAAACAAACAAAAACTCATCACCTCTCAATCTCTCTATGCTTCCCCTGCCATACATAGCTGCTATTCTTTTTCTGTCTCTCTAGTTTATTTGTATTTATACTTTGTAAAAACAGTCATATATGTAATATCACCAATATTCATATTTTACATGAGGTTTCACTATATTATGTAGTCCATGTGACTTATTTTTAGCTTTCCTTCTAGTAATATAAATGTCCTTAGACTTACCCTTTCAACCACTGTGATATACATATAATAGCTCTGCCAGTTACAAGCACTATGATGTGCTTTCACCATTTCTATTCTTTTCAAAGTTTTACAAATCATGTTTTACAAATTCTCCATATATTAACCCACAGCTTTCCATTCTCTACCCTCATTCTATTTTTCTGGTGAACTAAATTCTAATTATTAACTCCATGAGTTTACACAATATATTTATTTCATAATAGCACAATCACACAATATTTGTCCTTTTGTGTCTGGCTTGCTTCACTCAACATAATGTCCTCCTGGTTCATCCATGTTGTCACCTGTTTCACGACTTCATTTTTTTTCACCACTGCATAATATTCCATTGAGTGTATACACCACAATTTGTTTATCCATTCATCAGCTGATGGATACCTGAGTTGTTTCCAACTTCTGCCCAATCGTGACTAACTCCACTATGAACACCAGTGTGCAGATATCTGTCCATGTCCCTGCTCTCAATTCTTCTGGGGATATACCTAGTAATGGTATTACCGGGTCACATGGTAAGTATAAAATTCAACTTCCTTAGTAAATGCCAAACAGTCCTCCACTGTGGCTGTATCATTTTACATTCCCACCAACAGTGAATAAGTGTTCCTATCTCTACACATCCTCTGCAACATTTACAGTTTTCTGACTTTTTAATAGTGGCCATTCTGATAGGTGTGAGGTGATATTTCATTGTAGTTTTGATTTGCATTTTCCTAATCACTAGTGATGTTGAACATTTTTTCATGTGTTTCTTTGCCATTTGTATTTCTTTTTTTGACAATTGTCTTTTCAAGTCTTTTGCCCATTTTTCAATTGGATAGTTTTATTGTTGAGGTGTAATATCTCTATATATCATGGATATTAAACCCTTCCCTGATATGTGATTTCCAAATATTTTCTCCCATTAAGCAGGCTGCCTTTTCATCCTTTTGATAAAGTCCCTTGAGGTGGAAAAGTGTTTAACATTGAGGAGGTCCCATTTATCTACTTTTTCTTTTGTTGCTTGTGCTTTGGGTGTAAGTTTGAAAAAACTGCCACGTACTACATGATCTTGAATATGTTTGCCTAAACTTTCTTCTAGGAGTTTTATTTTTTATTTTTTTTAAAGATTTTATTTTATTTATTCATTTATCCCCCCCTTGCTGCCTGTGCTCGCTGGGTCAGCTAACCATGCCATGCGGGCGGGCCTGCCCTCACCAGGAGGCCCCGGGAACCGACCCGGGGCCTCCCATATGGTAAACGGGAGCCCCACTGATTGAGCTACAGCCGCTTCCCTCTTCTAGGAGTTTTAAAGTTGATGCTTTTCTATTTAGGTCCTTGATCCATTTTGAGTTCATTTTTGTATAAGGTGTGAGATTGGGGTCCTCTTTCTTGCTTTTTAGTATGGATATCCAGTTGTCCTAGCACCGTTTGTTGAATAAACTGTTCTGCCCCAGCTGGGAGGGCTTGACAGCCTTGCCAAAACTCACTTGACTGTAGATGTGAGGGTATATTTCTGAGTTCTCACTTCACAAAGAACCCACTTTTGGTTTTTTATGGCTATCTAATTTTCTCTGTTTCACTTTTTCTGCTCTAATCTTTATTATTCATAACCTTTTATTTGTTTTGATTTACTTTGCTCTTCTTTTTCTAGTTCCTCCAGATGTGTAGGCAGGTCTTTGATTTTAGCACTTTCTTCCTTTTTAATTTAAGTCTTCACTGCAACCTATAAATTTTGATATGTTGTGTTCTCATTTTCATTCATTTGAAGATATATACTGATTTCTCTTAGAATTTATTTTTTGACCTACTGATTGTTTATTAATGTATTCAATTTTTGTATATTTGTGGATTTTCCAGTACTCTTCCAGTTATTGATTTCCAGCTTCATTCCATTGTGGTCAGAGAAGATGCTTTATATAATTTCTATCTTTTAAAATTCATTGAGACTTGTTTTGTGACCCAACATATGGTCTTTCCTGGAAAACAATCCATGTGCACTTCAGAAGAGTATATATCTTGCTGTTTGGGGGTGCAATATTCTGTATATGTCTGTTAGGTCTAGTTCATTGATCATATTATTTAAGTTCTCTGCCTCTGTATTGATCTTCTGTCTAGATGTGCTATCTATTGATAAGAGTAGTGTATTGACATCCTCAACTACTATTGTAGATAAGTTTATTTCTCCCTTCAGTTTGCTAGTGTTTGCTTCGTGTACTTTGGGGCATCATAGTTAGGAACATAATTATTTATAATTTTAATTTCTTTTTGGTGGATTACCCTTTCATTAATATACAGTGTCCTTCTTTGTCTCTTGTAACAGCTTTTGACTTAAAATCTATTTTTTTCTGATATTAGTATTGCTATCTCAGTTCATTTATGTTTACCTTTTACATGGATTAGCTTTTTCCATTCTTTTACATTCAACCAATTTCTGTCTTTGGGTCTAAAGTTAGTGTCTTGTAAACAACATATAGTTGGGTCATGCTTTTTAATCCATTTTGCCACTCTGTGTCTTTTTTTTAGTAATTTTTTTTAGATGTTTTCATATACCATACAAACCAGCCAAAGTGTACGTTCAATAGGTTGTGCATTCATCACACAGTCAATATTAGAGCATTTTCCTTATTCCAAAAAGAAAAATCCCCTACCCATTACTGCCATTAGCAGTTACCTTTCATTCCCTTTATTCATCCTCTGCCATTCATATCAGCTGATCTATGTCTACTTCTATAAAGTTATTCATATTTACAATTTATATAAATGGAGTCAAACAATATACAGTACTTTGTGTCTGGTTTCTGTCACTTACAAAAATTCTTTCTCTTTTTTACAATTGATGAAAAAATATTAATATATTACTATTCACTATAGTCTATAGTTTGCTTTAGGTGCATTTTACCTCAGAAACCACCATATTGTTAACATCTTATAATATTAAAGTAAAGTTGTTCTGATTCATTGAAGAACATTACTTTTTTTTTTTCCTTTTTGAGATACCAGGGCCAGGAATTGAACCCAGGACCTCGTATGCGGGAGGCCAGTGCCCAACCATAGAGCCACATCAGCTCCCCTGAGTTGGCTCTCTTGTCTGTTTGCTTGTTGTTTGCTCATTGTTTGCTCATTGTCTGTCTGTTTTCTTTAGGAGGCACTGGGAACTGAACCCGGGATCTCCCATGTGGGAGGTGGGCACTCAACTACTTGAGACACATCTGCTCCTTGCTCGTTTGTTTTTGCTCATTGTCTGCTTGTTGTCTGCTCATTGTTTTTGCTCATTGTCTGCTCCTTGTTTGTTTGTTTTCTTTAGGAGACACCAGAAACTGAACCCAGGACCTGAAGAACATTCTTATATTTCTGTTGATAACCACACTCATCATCTGCAGTAGGGTTCACTATGCTATACAATACCATGTTACATCCTTTAGCTTTTATTCTAGTGACATCCACAAATTTCTCTTTCAACCAAAATCATACCCCCATATTGGCACTGCTGATTACATTCACTCTAAGGTGCGATAATCGCTTCTATACAATTCCAAGCATTTACAATCAACCTTATTACCAATTCTGCACAAATTAAGCCACTTTTCTACATTCTCTCTCTTCATTCTACCTTCTGGTGACCAATATTCTAGCTATTAACTCCATAATTTTGCTCATTATATTTAGTTCATAATTGTGGGATCATTCAATATTTGTCTTTTTGTTTCTAGCTTGTTTCACTCAACATAATATCCTCAAAGTTTATACATGTTGTCATGCGCATCACAACTTCATTTCTTCTTACAACTAAATAATATTCCATCATATGCATATACCACATTATTTTATCCATTGTTGATGGACACCTGGCTTATCTTTTGACAATTGTGAATAATGCTGCTATAAATATCAGTGTGAAAATTTCTGTTTGTGGCTCTACTTTCAGTTCTTCTGGATATATACCTAGGAGTGGGATCGTGCGATCATAAAGCAGCTTTATATTTAACTTCCTGAGAAACCACCAGTCTTTCACAGTGGCTGCACTATTCTATATTCCCACCAATGGTGAATAAACATTGCTATTTCTCAACATCCTCTCCAACACTTGTAGATTTCTGTTTTTTTAAATTGTGGCCATTCTAATAGGTGTGAAATTATATCTCATTGTAGTTTTGATTTGCATTTTCCAAATAGCTAGTGATAATGAACATCTTTTCATGTGCTTTTCCTGCCATTTGTATTTCCTCTTTGGAAAAATGTCTAGTCACATCTTTTGCCCGTTTTTTATTTGGGTCATTTGTCTATTTATTATTGAGTTGTAAGCATTCCACAATCAAAAGACACAGAATGCCTACTCCAAACCGTTCTGTCCTGTCTTTTCCCTTTAACCTCTGTACTCCCTGCAGTAATTGTTCTAAGACAGGTCAGGATGAACTCTTTCAGTTTCTGTTTATCTGTTAATATTTTAAACTCTCCCTCATCTTTGAAAGACAATTTTGCCAGATAAAGAATTTTTGGCTCACAGATTTACTCTTTCGGTACCTTAAACATATTATACCACTCCTTTTCACCTTTATGCTTTCTAATGACAAATGGGCTCTTAGTCTTATTGAGGATCCCTTGTATGTAATGAATCACATTTCTCTTGCTCCTTTCAGAGTTCTCTTTATCTTTGACATTTTCTATTATTATTAGTATGTGTCTAGTAGTAAGTCTATTAAGATTTATTCTTTTTGGAGTATGTTGTGCTTCTTGGAAATGTATATTCAAGTATTCCATAGGAGTTAGGGAATTTTCAGCTATTATTTCTTCAAATTTTCTTTCTCCATTTTTCCTTTTTCTTCTCCTTCTGGGACACCCATGATATGTATGTTTGTATACTCATGCTGTCACTCAAATCCCTGAGATACTGCTCAATTCTTTCTTTTCTTTTCCCTGTCTGTTCTTCTAGCTGTATGATTTCAATTGTCTGGCCATCTAGTTCACTGATTCTTTCTTCTGCCTGTTCAAATCTGTCATTGTTTGCTTTTATTGTATTTAGTTTTATTTTTTAAACAATATTTAGATTACACAAATGTTACATCAAAAATATAGGAGATTCCTGTATAACCCACCCCACTCCACTCTTTTCACCATTAACATCATCTTTCAATAGTGTGGTACACTTGTTACAATTGATGAACCCACACTGAAGCATTGCTACTAACCATGGTCTATAGTTAATATTATGGCTTACACTTTGGACCACACAATTTTATAGGTTTTGAGAAAATAAATAATGACCTGTATTCATCATTGCAATGTCATGCAGAACAATTCCAATGTCCCAAAAATGCCCCATGTTACACCTATTCTTACCTCTCCCTCCCCTCAGAACCTCTTGTGACCACTGTCTTTTATTTCAATGTTATAAGTTCTTCCATTACTAGAATAATAAGTCTACTTTATTCCATAGTTGCAGCCCCCTCTTATGTTTGTTCATTCCTTAATCTTGAGGATTTGGGGATGGTGATGTCCACTCTGCTTCCATTTGAGAGGGGGCTTAGATCCCAAGGGGCAAATGAATGGAACTGTCTTGCTTGCAGTTGTAGGTACTATCTGATTTAGAGATGGATATTGTCTATCATCATCTTTTTGTTAGTTGCTCTGGGTGAGTCCAATGAACTGGGTAGTAGGTGTTAGTTGCAACTTTGCCGAGATTCCGGGCTCAACCAGCATATGAACAGCTAGAAGACTCAAGTCTCTAGGACACATTTAACAGGTATAGTGCTAATTATAGATTCAAATAAAAGGGACATAAGAACAATGTATAGGAAAATTATAAATGAGTCAAATTCTGATCCATTGGGGTGGATACGTTATCATATATTTCAAGGTAAGACCCTCTGACAGGGTGACAAATACCTGGAGTTGTCTGCCCTGCCTCTAGTGTATTTTTAATCTCCATTATTGTGCCTTTCTTCCCAATAATTTCTGCCGTGTTTCCTTTTAAAATTTCAGATTCTTCTTTATTTACACATATTGTCTTCTTAATATCTATCAGCTATATATCTATATTTTCCTTCATCTCCTTGAATTGATTTAGGAAATTTGTTTGAACTTTTTTGATTAGTTATTCCAAATTCTTGTCTCCTTTGAAAATTTAATTTGTTCCCTTGACTGAGCCATAGTTTCCTGTATTTTAGTATAGCTTGTAAATTTTTGCTTATGTCTGAACACGAGGGCAGTTCTCCCTCTTGCCTAGTGTTTTATTATTGATTGGCTTTGTGTTAAAGCTTTTCTTTTTTGCTTACTCCAACTTATTCTGGGCCTTTAGAGTATCCTGTATATAGCTGTTCAGATTTTCCCAGCATTTCTTCATCTGATTTTTGCCTTGGATATATGGTACAATTTTTTAAGATTTCAATAGTTTCAACTCCAGGAGAAAACTTTCTGTCCTGTGTTCCTTCTCCAAGAATCTTGATTTGTTCTGTTTGTTTTTGTTCAGAATTTTTCCCCTAGTTCCTATGATGTTGAAATTCTCTCCCTTACTCAATGCCTCCTATTCCTTACATTTTCCCTCCCTGAGATCCATATTGTCTTACAGAAATTCAGTCTCCCCACCCCTTTTTTTTCCTGTGAGGACATTCTGTGTACTGGCTTCTTTCTCACTGGGAATCCTGCTCCTGGGACTCAGATGGAGTCAATCCAGAAAGATGGTCAGTCAAGAAAAGCCCATTTTGCATTTAGGCTGTCCAGGCAACAGAGACTGGATTGAGTATGTGTTCCTCTTGCCACAGTTCTACTGTGTTCTCTTTTTCCTCACTGCTTTATAGCCTTTTTAATGTTGCACACTTCTCAGCCCTGGATCTCTGAAGACTTGGGTCGTTGTCCGTGGATCTAACTCGCTGATGTGGGTCTTCTTAACTGTTGAGTCTTGACAGTTTGTTTTATATTCTTAATACATGTACTTAGACAGAAAAGTGATTTGAAAATATTTTCTCCCAATCTGTGTTTGTCCTTTCATTCTTTACACAGTGTCTTTCATAGGGCAAGGGCTTTTACTTCTGATAAAATCTAATTTATCAATATTTTCTTTTACAGATTGTAATTTTTGACAGTGTAACCAAAAACTGCCCATTTGTTTTATAGGGTTGCTTGTTTTCTTACTGTTGCGTCTTTAGAATTTGTTTTATATTCTTAATACATGTTCTTAGACAGAAAAGTGATTTGAAAATATTTTCTCCCAATCTGTGATTTGTCCTTTCATTCTTTTCACAGTGTCTTTCATAGGGCAAGAGCTTTTACTTTTGATAAAATCCAATTTATCAGTATTTTCTTTTACAGATTGTGTTTTTTGACAGTGTAACCAAAAACTCAATACCAAACTCAAAACCATACAGAATTTCTTATTATATTTTCTATATTTTATTCTAGAAGTCTTATAAATTTATGTTTACATTTAGGTCAATGATCCATTTTGCATTTACTTTTGTATAAATTGTGAGGTAAAGATAGTGGTTCATATTTGTGCTTTTAAATCCATTTATTCTATCATAATTTGTTGAAAAGACTAACCTTTCTCCATTTCATTACCTTTACATTTTTGTCATAAGCCAATCAACAGTATTATGAAGGCCTACTTCTGGGCTCTCTATTCTGTTCCACTGATCTATATGTCTATTATTTCACCAATGCCACACTATAATGATAATGTCACTTTATTGTAAGTTCCAAAATCAAGTAATGTGAATCCTCCAAATTTGTTCTTTTTTTTTTTTTTCAGAATTGTTTAGATATTCTAGTTTCTTTAGAATCAACTTGCTGTTATCTATGAACTGTCTGCTGGGATTTTGATTGTATTGAATCTATAGATTAAATTGGGTAAAATTTACATTTTAATAGTATTCAGTCTTTCAACCCATGAACATAGAATTCTCTGTTTGAATTCTTTTATCGGTATTAGCATACAGATCCTGAGAATATGTGTTTAGACTTATGACTGAATATTTAATTTTAGGGGTGCTATTTAAATGGTATTTGGAATGTCTTTGAATTCCACTTGTTCATGGCAAGTATGTAGAAATATAATTTATATTTATGTATTGATCATATATCCTGCAACCTTGCTATGCTCTTTTATATGTGCTTTTGCATTTGAGAAGTCATCTGCAAAAAGAGACAGTTTCATTTTATCCTTTCCAAGATGCATGTCTTTTATTGTTATTTCATTGCTTATTGCAGTGGCTAAGCCTTCCAGTATAATGTTGAGTAGGAATGGTGAGCAAGGATATCCCTGCCTTGTTGACAAGCTTAAGTGGAATGCATTCTGCTTTTCTATCATTGTCTATGATGTTAACTGCCTTTTTAAGGTGCCCTAATTCAGATAAAAGAAGCTCCTGCTAGTTTTAGTTTCCTGAGGAATTTTAATTCACCAATGGGTGTTGAAATTTTCCACATTTTTCTACAAGAATTAAGGTGATTATGTGATTTTTCCTATTCAGCCCCTTAATATGGTGAATTATGTTGTTTATCTTTAAATATTGAACTGAATTTGCCTTCTTTGAACAAAAACCTACTTGGTAATGATATAATATCTTTTTAATGTATAGCTAGATTGAATTTTCTAATATTTTGCTGATTGTTTTTAGTTTATATTCTGAAAGGATATTGGTCTATGGCTTTCCTTTCCCATAATGTCTTTTTCTCGTTTTGAAATTAGGGTAATACTTGCCTCATAAAATGACTATGAGATGTTGCTTCCTCATCTATTTTCTGCAAGAGACTGTGCAGAACTGGTATATTTCTTCCTTAAATGTTTAGTAGAATTCAGCAGTGAAAACTCTTCTGGCTCTGGCTTTTTTTTTTTTTAAGGTTTTTAACTAAAAATTCAATTTAATAGGTATAAGGTTATCTATAGCTTCTTGACTGAGTTTTCATATTTTTTGCTGTGCAAGTAATTGATCTATTTCATCTACAGGCATTTACAGATATAGAGTTTTCTGCTATTCTCTTATACTTTTAATGTCTTGGGAGTCTGTAGTCATATTTATTTTATTACTGATACTCGTGGTTTGTGTTCTCTTTCTGTGTGTTTGGCTCTCTATTCTTTTTCAAGCTAGTTAAAGGTTTATCAATTTTGTTGGTTTTTCCATGTACCA
The DNA here is from genome assembly GCA_026826555.1 of Tolypeutes matacus. Taxonomy (NCBI): domain Eukaryota; kingdom Metazoa; phylum Chordata; class Mammalia; order Cingulata; family Chlamyphoridae; genus Tolypeutes; species Tolypeutes matacus. The sequence goes on along the minus strand of JAKSZT010053767.1, from coordinate 877,180 downwards.
GTTTTTGTAATCATTTATTTTATCAATTTTTCTGCTTTTAATTTCATTGATTTCTGCTCTTATCTTTATTATTTACTTCCTTCTGCTTAATTTGTGTTGAGCATGATCTTTTTTCTTAGTTTCATAAGATAGAAATTTATATGGTTTATTATTGATTTGAATTTTTATACTTTTCTAATTTAATGCTATAAATTCCCTATGAATATTGCATTAGCTGCATCTTACCAATTTTGATATGTTACATTTTCATTTTCAATCATTTCAAAATATTTTCTAATTTTCCTTAAGACTTCCTTTTTGACCCATGAGTTACCTGGAAGTGTTACCTCTTCTTTTATTTCAGAATATTTGATAATTTTCTATATGTATCTCTTATTGATTTTTTTAATACGTTAGCATCTGAGAACATGCATTTTATGATTGGTCAACGTGGAACTGAAAAAATGTGTGTTGTGCTGTTGGTGAAATGTTTAAAACTTTCAAGGTTCCATCACCAAACAATTTTCTAATTTAACTCTTATTAAAATGCCTGACTTCATCTATCATATTCATTTTGACGATTCCCAAATCTGTGTCTGTAGCATAAGTGTGTATTTTATGTCAAGGTTTTTTAAATATGCACCCAAATATTTATTATACTTCTTTACTTGGTCAAAAAGCCTCTTCAAAACCAGTAGGTTTCATAACCTACCCTGAAACCTGTACTTAGTCTTTGATTATTTATGCCCCTCTCCAAAGGTCTTCAAGTCTTGCTAGTTTTCTCTTCTTCATCTTCTTACAAAACCCTTCTTATATCTCACCCTTACTTCAGTATTATCCTAATGTTTTCCTTTGCCAACAGACTCAGCTGCCATATAATTTAGTCTCCATAATATTTTTGATGTGAATTTTTGGAAATAAAAATTTATCATTTACCATTTGTCTACCGTCACTTACATTTTCCTATAGCTTTTTACTATCTTTGAGATATTAAACAAACAAATAAAATGCACAAACAATAAACACTTAGCCTAGAGTAAGTTGTTCATAATCCGGCTCCTTCCGACTTTATTTCAGTTTTTCATCATTCTTCCATTTTTCTTGCACATTAAAATCTGTCCATGCTGAATGACTTGTAGAACATGTCTTTTTCCCACCCTCTTATCCTCACCTGAAATAGTTATCAGAAGCATTTACTTTTCTCCATAAATACATATGTTTTATTACTTAATATTATATTGTTTAATGTTTATTATTTCATCTATCTTCCTATTAGATTATGAAATCCTTCAGGGTAGGGAATGTAATTTCATCATCTACACATCCCTTCCAGCACCGAGCAGGATGTCCAAATCATAATAAATACTTAATAATACTTGATTTGAATGAATGACTAAATGAAAGATTTATTGAATGAAAGAATAAACAATTGAGCCAGGACTGGAAACCACATATTCTATTTTCAAGTAACATAGCAACTGTTTTTAGTAGGACAGTAATTAGTTATTGCATTATAAGGCATTGCAGTAAAGGACAGCTTTACTTTATAAGTGGGTAAAATAACATGTACTGTTAGATTTTTAAAAGCTATTTGGCTATAGATGCACCTTGTTCTAATGTGATGAATAAATATTTTACAAGCATTCTCAGGTCTAGTCTTTTTAAAAGGTTGTAACTAATAGCTAAATGCATTGCTTGCATTTGCTCCTCCAGGAGCTTGACTACCACTTCTATGCCAACTCTAGTCTCATGATATCTTGCTATCACATATTCCATTAGCTTATCTCTTCACTAACTACAAGAGTTTAGTATTATCTCTAAACGTGGTTATTCCACTTGAACTCACTCCGGTAAATTTAGGAAAGGTTGTATAAAAATGGTCCCAATCCAGGTTAAACAACAATATTCTTTAATAAAGGGATTCTTATTCTTAATTTTGTAAATCAAACTAGTTTCCAGTCTATGAGTAAACAATATCTCTAACCTTTGGGATATCCAAATGTCCCAAAAGGCTAGGGTTTACCAAAGGTTTTTTGAATGTTGAACTATATTGAATTCAATAGTTCTTCCTTATATAATATCATATTTACCCCTTCAAACAGCTTAAAGGCATTATTCAAACCTAAAGTCTATTTACAAACAGTAAGTTGATGTAGCATGATGAAGCTATAGAATCTAACATAAAGATGCCATTGACTATTGAGGAAGTATACCATTTGGGCTCACTATTAAGAAATTTAAATTATTATTTTATGATATCAAAGTTTTGAAATACTGTTTAGTTCTGTTTGCAAAGATGCATTATGGTGGTTTGAAAAGCAACAGGGCAATCTGTGTAAGTCACTGAACATAGAGGTTAACACATAGTAAGCTCTTAATAGATGCTGACTTTTATAATTTATTCCTGTATATTTAAACCCACTCTTCAGGAATCTGTAAAAAGGAATGAATTTCTGTAAAATTCTTATTTTTCTTCGACAATGTTAAAAATGAGGTTTTATTATCGTTTTGGTTCATTAATGATGTATTTCCTTTACTTGCTAGTTTGTGTTCTACTATAACCTAAACTGTAAGTACCCAAGGATTATTTGGTCTCAGTTGAGGACTGTTGTAAAAGCCCTGTTCAGGGGCTTTTAACTTATTTCTACCTCAAGTCAACATTGTCAGCATAAATTATAAGAAAGATAAGAATCAAATATTATCTATTATGATTTTATTTTCCTTAATACGCAAGGAAACTGTGTGCATAATGTCCCTTTTCCTAATGGAATTATATCTTTTCATTCACTGACTATTGCATTTTTCCTCCCATGGATTAAGTTAATTTACTCTTTAAAATGTCTCTTTCCACTATCTCCTAGTCTTCCCTTAATTTCAGATACTCATTCACAGAATAAGGCAATATTCCTTAGGAAGAATTAAAAATGAAATACAACAAAGATGGAAAATCAGATCTGACATTTAGGTGGAAGTTTTAATATGCCACAAATTCTCACATCCTTAGTCTGCTACAGAGTTAATAGACTTATTGTATGTCCTTTGCAATCATGGAACAGAAATAACTGATAAGGAAACAAATTAGCTAAAACATAGTTAAGACATCTCCTTTGTAGTGATTGATTAAAATTTGGTTCACAGAGTATTATTTGTGAGTGATGCAAAACAGGTAATCAAATCAGTTAAAGTCCTTAAAAAGCCCAGAAAACTTTCTTCCAAAAATCATGTTCACCACTGCTTTCAACTTGAAATAATTGTTTTCTGTTCACCTGAAATTTCCACTTCACTCATATCATTCCTTAAACAGGAAACCTCAGAATTCTTTGTCATTATTATCTATGTTTAGCTTACTCTCACTCCTGCTTTGCTTCTTTACCTGCTTTCATCACTGCCCTCCCCAACCAGTAGGTCTCTTTATCAGCATCTTTATATAATTATCAATGTAGCACTGTCTCTCAAGATAGTCATCTGTGAAGAAAACCACCATGCCCCCAACTCTGCTTTCCTCTACCTAAAATCTTATAGGAAACACTTTTATAGATATTTTGCAACAATAGGATGACAGGTGATAATCTTACTTCTGACCCTTGGAACTGTATCTCTTCAATTACTTTCTTTACTAACCATTCAATTGACATACGTTTGGCTGTGATAAAAGAAATGCCATGTGCTCTAGGTAGAAACAGACACATTGCACTCTGTGATCAAGGAATACCTGAAGTACTTCATTAAGTACTAGGCACCATTTTTTTTTTTAAGATTTTATTTATTTATTCATTTACCACCCCCCCCTTGCTGCTTGTGCTCGCTGGGTCAGCTAACTACGCCATGCGGGCGGGTTTGCCTTCACCAGGAGGCCCCGGGAACCGAACCCGGGGCCTCCCATATGGTAAACGGGAGCCCTACTGATTGAGCCACAGCCGCTTCCCCTAGGCACCATTTTTAAAAAAGGCATTGATATCCAAGAGGGTAATCAGGGGAAGGTCCCAAGATATTGAATAGTGTTTTTTAAAAAAGATATCAGGAGATGATAGTGGGAGTGAAGTAGGGCTCCTTAGTCTGGAAATGAAGAGATTTAAGAGAGATCATGTGAGTTGCTTCTAATAACTGAAGGAGTTAAATCAATTCTGCATTTCTAGATTATGTAAAGGGAGGCATGGTGGTTTAGAAAATCATGCTTCTAAAGCTAATTCATTCTTGTGAGTTTAAAACTATTGAAAGTAGGATCATTTGATGAGATTATTTCAGTTAAGTCATGGCCCAGGGTGGGTATTAATCCTCTTACTGGAGTCCTTTATAAGAGAATGAAATTCAAACAAAGATTGAGAAAGCCACAGAAGCAAGAAGCTGAAAGCAATTAAACCCAGAAGAAAAGGGAGAGACCAGCATACACTGACATGTCCCTTATCATGTGACTGACAAGTCCAGGATTGCCAGAAGCCATTCTTAAAGAAGATACTTAAAGAGGGAGGCTTTCTGCCCCATTGTTCAGGAAAAGTGTTACCACGCTAGTTTTCTCAGCTGCCTAGGGAATTGCAGAGAGCTTGGCTGTCACCCCAATGTTCATTGAGAGTAGAACTTACAGTTCAGCCACCACCCTGATGCTTGAGAAGGGTGGAACCCAGAGCCTGGCCATCATCCCAATGCTTGAAGATGTTGGAACACTCACCCCAACGTTTGGGGGAGAGCATGGCCACTGCAGAAGCACATGCAAAGCATGGGGCTGCCATTTCATCAGTACTGAAATGGAAAACATCATTCCATAGATGACTCTTAGAACTTGTAATCTAATGGCGTATGCTCTGCAGGGTTTCAGAATTGTTTAGAACCCTTGACCCTTGTTTTCCTTCCAATAGCTTCCTATGGGAGTGGAAATATTTATCTATGACTGTCCCACCTTTGTATATTAGAAGCAGATAACTTGTTCTAAGTTTCACAGGTCAACAGCAGGAGAGGAATTGTGTCCCAGGACAGAACACACTTGCAACTAACTTTGATGTGACTTTTTATTTAACATTATTACTGAAATGAACAGGGCTTTTGGATATTGTGATGGAAAGGATGTATTTTGCATATAGATAAAACATGTCTTTATGGGGTTCAGAGGGTGGAGTGTGGTGGTTTGAAACTTAATGTACTCCAGAAACTTATGTCCTTAAACTAAATATTCTTGTGGGTGTAAATCTACTGTAAGTAGGACCGTTTGATGAGGTTGCTTTCAGTTATTGCATGGCCCAGGGAGGGGCTTAATCCTCTTACTTGGAGTCTGTTATAGATGGAATGAATACAGGGAGAGAGAGAGAAGGCCACAGAAGCAAGAAGCTGAAAACAATGAAATCTTGAAGAGAAGGGAGAGACCAGCAGATGCCACCATGTGCCTTGCCATATGACAGAAGAGTCCAGGATTGCTGGCAGACAGTTGTTGGGGAGAAAGCATTGCCTGATGATGCCTTAATTTGGACATTTTCACAACCTCAAACTTGCAAGCTTGTAAGCTAAAGAATTCCCACTATTAAAAGACAACCCATTTCATGGCATATCGCTTTCAGCAGTTAAACAAACTAAAACAGGATTGTGAGAACATGACAGAGTAGGAAGTTCCAGGAATCATTCCCTCTACCAGAGCAACTATTAAATAGGCAGGAACTGTCTGACTCAACTATTTCATAACTCTAGAGCCTAGAACACTGCAGCAACTAGGGAAGAGCAGGAGAAAGAGGCTAGTAAATTGTGGTAACTACAGTGAATTACACTCTCTGCATGGTACCTACTATCACCTAATACTCAGTCTCATGGGTGGCAGCAGTGAAGTACTCTCAAACCTGGGCCCTGGTGCAGCATGCTGGTGCCAGGGTGGGACATAAAGGTCTTATTATCCAAGATCTGGGGGTGTACTGTCTGATCACTGATCAGTGCTTTGACTGATTCAGCACCTGTCCAGAAATCGCAGTACTAAGGAAGTGTACCTTCTTTGTGCCTTCTCCACACCTTTGTCCATGGAAGATTGAAACAATGATCACCCTCAAGGCCAGGCCCCGAGTGATCTGAAATAGCCAATCAAAGCACTGATTAGTGAGACTGAGTATTAAGTGATGGTAGGTGCCATGCAAAGAGTGTAATTCACTAGTAGTTACTACAATTTACTAGCCTCTTCCTCCTACTTTTTCCAAAGTGGTATTTTTAATATCATGTTGTATTATTCCCTGCTTGAATACCTTCCAGCTTCCTCTTAGTATAAGTATATAATTTTGGGGAACCAGGGTCCCCCCAAATGCTCAGCAAGTAGCCACTTGTGTGGCCTAGACAGAGGGAAGAGTATGTAGATGGTATCGTAAACTATTATCTCCCCAAAGCAGTAAATACCCTTGGTAAATGTCCTTCCTAAGAAAGTAGTGAAAACATCACCAGACCCCATATGTGCATTTCACGTGACCCTAGCAGAAACTCTGTTCTCATATCCTATGGAATGTCTTATTTCTAAAACCCCTTATATATCACCCCTCATTTTCTCATCTCTTTGCAGAGTGCTGTCTTCATTCTCTGAAACACCACCATCAGATATTCTCTCCTGTCCATAAGTCCCAATAAAGCTTATGCCTGACTAAATGCCAGGTGTGTTCTTTGGTCTTGTGGCTAGACCAACTCATGCCCTTCAGGAGATGGGTTGTAACAATAATCCAAATTCATTTCCATTGCCTTCAAGACCCTAAAGTATCTGGTCCCTTCTTCCTTTTCACCCTTGCCTTCACTGTTGTTCCATGTGCTCCAGCCATACTAAACTTCTTCCCAACATCAGCCCTTGGCATTTGCTGTTGCCCTTGATGAGACACTCAGCCCCTCACAGTCTCCCACTGTTGACTCTTTGTTGTTATTCAGCATCTGCCCAAATGCCACCTTTATAGAGAAGCCTTCTTTAACTACTGAATCTAAAGAAACTCCTTCTTATTGCTGCCTCATATCTTTATTTTCCCCCCATAAACCTTATCACTCTCTGAAATATCCCACTTTTTAATTTTTTGTCTAACTGGAATGTTAGATTCATGAGAGCAGAACTGTCTTTTTAGTCACTACTATATCCACAAGGCCTAGGAAATGTCTGGCCTATGATGGGGAATTCTTTAAATATTTGTTAGACTTGAAAACCTCTACAGCCCCTTCTACTTTAAGAATTCCATGATTCTTGGTCTCACAATCTTTATCTTTATTATGTCCCAAAACAATAGCAGTGTAGCTTATTCCTTAAGTGAAATGCTTTATTTATATTTAAATATTGTGTCTTCCACATATTTTATCTAAAACAATGGGTTAAAAGTGTAATCCCAGAGTCCCTCAGACTGAGTGAATTTCTAACAAGATTCTGTTGGGTAACATTGTGCTATTTATTTAGACTCTGCAAAACTTTTAATATATATTTGTATATACAGATTTGAGATAATAACAGTGCCCCCTCATAATATTTTGCTGAGTAAATGAGGAGTTATGTACAGTGTTAACCCAGTGCTTGACATATGTTAAGCCCTCAAGTATTAGCTACTATTTTTAGTTACAATATTTATTGTTTTAACACAATTGTGCAACTATGAACTGGGTCATTTTTATGATAATTAGTCAATACCAAGGTGAATTGAGTAGTGACCAAGAATTTTACTATATTTTTAAGTTGTTTAGTCCAGAAAAAGAAATGTATACCATTTTTCAATGTTATCCTCTCCTAAGCGTATGTGTTTATTCTTACAAAGATAAGCTTTCTGATAAGTTCAGGGTAACAGAGAAGGGAATAAAAGGATTTATAAAAGAGTATTTCTATAGTATTATGTAACTCAGTAGTTTTTCATAAATAATTGCTCCCATATTGTATGTATATTCTAATTTGGTACACTTGTATATATTGAATTTCTGAAAGAAAAAGGAAAAACTTACATTGCTGTTCAATATGAAAGTGAAACAGACATTTAAAAAATGCCAGTAACAATGTAATCTCCATTATTTAGCAGAAGAAGTAAATTCTATACACCTCCTTTTGCCTTCATATGGACAAATAGAACTGAATACATAGACATGTAATTATGTATATTTACTAAATATTAAAACTCACATTAAGGATTGATTCTAATTCATTCATATGAATAATTAAAATTAGTTTTACTTTATTTTAGGTTTTGAAAAGTATTTTTGTGAAGGAACACACTTATAAGGACTAAATACCCTTGACATAAGATTTTTTTTAGCTAGACAGTTTATTTTTGATATTTTTTAATCATTTCATGCTTACTAGAATTTTTTTCTTTTTTTAATTTGTTTTTTATTTAATTTTTAAAAGATATTTAGATTAAATAAAATGTTACATAAAAAAATAAAGGATTCCCATAGGCCCCACACCCCATACCTCCCACTTTTACCCACATTAACAACTTCTTTCATTAGTGTGGTACATTCATTGCAATTGATGAACACATTTTGGAGCATTGCCACTAAGCATGGATTATAGTTTACATGGTAGTTTACAGTCTCTCCCACTCAGTTCTGTAGGTTATGGCAAGTTATATAATAGCCTGGATCTGTCATTGCAATGTCACTCAGGTCAATTCCAAGTCCTGAAAATGCCACCTCTTTTTCCCTCTCCCTGACTACAACACCTCCAGTGGCCACTGTCTCTACATCAATCATATAATTTTTTCCATTGCTAGAATCACAATAAGTCTATAGTAGAATACCAGTAAGTCTACTCTAGTCCACATTTTATTTCCTAATCCTCAGAATTCTGGGATGGTGATGCCCACTCTGCCTCTAATTGAGAGGGGGTTTTGATCTCATATGGCTGATGGATGGGACTCTCTTGCTTTCAGTTGTAGAATCTCTCGGTTCCTTGATGTGGTGGTTGTTCATCATTACCTCTTTGTTAGTTGTCTTGGGTGAGGCAATGAACTAGAGAGTAGGTTTAGCAAATCCACTGAGGCTCGGGCCCAGCTGGCACATGGACATCCCAGAGATTCAAGTGTCTTGGACATACACTTTCCAACTGCAGCACCAACTATAGGTTCAAATAAAAGGGACAGAAGAGGCATGTGTAGAGAAGTCACATCTGAGTCCAACTCTGTCATACTCAGGATCACAAACTCCAAAGTAGAGCCTACTGACAAGGCAACAAACTCCAGCGCTATCTGCTATGACTGTAGCAGTATACATAAAGTCTCTGGAGCCCTCAGGAGTCCCACTATTTGGGTTAGTATCTACCTTGCGCTATCTATGAGATCCTGCTGAGACACGCATAAACATTACCTCTCGGATGACCTCCCGACTCACTTTGAAGTCTCTTAGCCATATACACTCAATTGTATTTACCTTTTCTCCTTTTTATTCAAGGCTTTTTTCCAGTTGTATCACCAGCCAGTGCTTGGTAGTAATCCCTCAGTGCCAGTAGGCTCATCCCTGGGAGTCATGTCCCTCAGTTGACATAGCTTTTTAATGATTCAGTACAATAACTTTTCTTCCTACTCTTCTTTGTTACTCATATAGAATAGCTGACTCACAGTTTCTATTTCTTGAATAGTCCTAACTCTTATCAAGAAAAAACAAAATCACAGCCCTGTCAAAACTTATTGTGGACATATATAACTGTGGAAAATCATTGGCTACCTATGGTTTTCATGTATATTCAGAGATAAAGTTTAGACTGTTCCAATGTCAATATTCTTAATAAATATGAAAAAGTGCTTTGTAAATAAAAACAGTGGTCTGATTAATGCTAAGGATAAGTGATTACTCAAATAGACTACATTGCACTTTTTTTCAGCATGATAAGTATGACTTCCTCAGCATGGTGAATTGTCTTTGACTTCAGAGAAAAATAAGCTGGAAAATTAACTAAATTATTTTCAATATTAACTCAAGGAAATGAGTTTGCAGGAATTTCAACAAGTGCTCTGTTAGTTAAAAGAAAATGATTTGCAGACTAAGAGTCTAAGCTCCAAATTTTCTGTGCATATTTATTAGCGATTAATCTGAAAAGCTACCCACTTTTATATCTAAGTATATAAAGTCATTATTGTTAAAGAAATCATATATCTCACTCAGCATACTCTTCCATACAAAGCAAGTGTAATGTATCTGTCTCTCATTGTACTCTAAATAACTAAAGCTTATGTCAATTATGCATTTACCCAAAACTAATGAAACCACCCTCAAAACAGAACATCTATATACCAGCTGTCTCCCATTTGGCTTTCTGGAATTTTATTTGTTGATTAAGTGTTTTGCATCTCTACAAGGCCACCATTTATCTAAGGCCTGGACACAGACCATTCAATTGCTTGGCTGTTGAATTTTCAGTGAGCAGTGGGTATTTGAATATAATCTACTACAAGTCCAATCTTCTGATATAAGTCACAATAAATCATTGAATGGATATGTAACCCTCACAGAAAACAACCTAGGGGAAGAATTTCTTCTCATGCTTTAGAAGACATAGCAATGACCAGAAAAATGCTGCTGGGAGAGCAGAATAGACCTACATATGGGTTATCTAAGCTTTGACAAATTAGGGGTCTTATGTAGAAGATACCATGAACCATGCTTTATATACAAATTTATACCACTAACCCATCCATGGTAGTATCCTGACTGTGAATCATTTTTCCGATTGCAGATGTTGGATTTATGAAGATATAACCACATCTGGTAATTTTTTGTTATGTATGAGTCTCTGAGAGTAATACTTCCCACTCTTGACAGATAGCTTTGGATGATTTGGGTGTCCCCTCATGACTTCATGGGCATTGTTTCTTTAGCTGGACACTCTCTTGGACTTTCCTTTATTTTGAACAGTGGAAAATATTTGGGACATAATTGGGGTTATAAGAATAGGTATAAGGAAGTGAAGTGTTCTATGAATGAGTGAGAGAGGCCCATAGGGACACATATATCTTGATCTCTTGGGCTAATAGAGGACTGAAATTGGGCCTTACATTTCTTGTAACTCTAGGACCTCAATAACTTCATTCCAACTTCTCCTTCTGCCAGGTATTTAAAGAAGCAATGAGAGAAAAAAGAAAGAATGCAGAAAGAAAAAAATACAAAAGAATAGAAGCTATGCTGGATGCAAATTCCTAAGAAGAAACATTTGGGCTTTTATCATGATTGAAAAATAATAACATGTACTATTTATCAAGAAGGCAACTTACCATGGTAAGGTATTATAAAAAAGAAAGAAATTTGTATGCTAAGGAATTCAAAGATACCCAAGCACCAATATGAACAAAGTCATGGGAACTGATGCATAGAATGGTATAGAGATGGCATGATGACAATGTCACCCATGATGAATAATACTAAAATGCCCTAGCTTTATTTGTTTCTGTTTTCTATGTTGATGAAATGACTGCCAGTTTTTACTGTTGTAGAGAAATCTGTTCATGAGTTATATTCCATAATATATAAGACTTATTTAGTATACTTTCCAAATTCATTCCACATATCTGCCAGTTCTAATACCTTCTTTCCCTTTGGGAAATGGTTTGCCATGGAATCCTCCCTTCTCATCATCCCATGCCACACTCTACATTTTAGTTTAGAGATACAGCCTAGAAATATAAAGCAAGGTAAAGTAGCTGGTCTTGCTACATGCTCCAAATTGGTAACTAGTCATATATAGCATCAGACATCACTGGCAGTTGAATATTTGGGGCATCTGAAACTTTAATCTTTATTCCACTAATCTTTATTCCACTAACACTAGCAAGAAAATAAACATTTTTTCTTTCTACAAGAAGGATATCTAAATGGAGATATAATTACCTATAGACCTTTGCATGGAATGGCTCACCAACAACAGGAAAAAATATAATGGTTCATTCAACTAAATATAAATCTGTGACTAGATGTATACACATAAAGTTTGCTATCTTGTGAACACAGCAATATTCAGATCATGCAGAAGTAAAGCCGTGAAACATGGGGAAGTGGTAAAGTAGAATGATAATATCACAGTTACAAGGCTAAAAAGCTGGGTAGGAAGCTGTGGTAACCACTGTGAGCAGCAGCTGATTTATAAAAGGACACATATATGCACAGTAAGTGGTAGGGGAAATACAAACACAGATGTATACAGAAGTATTGTGTTGAAGGATAATGTCTACGTCCTGAGCTCCAGAATGCTGACCATCTTCTTCCAGCATTTCCAAAACCTTGGGCTAGGAAGCTAGATATCTTAGTATAGGAATGAGGGGTGAAGAGGTGGGAGAGTGAGAGGTGTGAGGAGGAGGTCAATGACACTAGTGAGGGTCCTGGTCTAATTTGCAACTGAATTGATTTGCAAGAACAGAAATAAAGACACTTAGCTGATATGTATTGAATAAATGTTATTTACTAGACAATGTGTTGCATACTTTCTTCTATCTCATAAAATAATAAAGCCATTTCTATGCTACTCTTAAAGCTACTCTAAAGTATTGCTTGATTATGCCTTTTCTGGCCTTTAAGCTGTACTCAAAACCACTGTAATTATTTTGTCTGTCTTTTTGAGCATATCAATGCACATAAACAAGAAAACCAGTAGCCATTTTAAGACCATTATTATCAATTAGTACTTATCAAATATTCAGGAAAAAGTGCAACACTGGATATCCTGATAAATTGTTAAACTAAATCTAAACTGTCTTATAGGATGTTTAAAATAAATTTCAATGCTATGTTCTACCTAATTAAGAAAGTAATATATAATAATTTAAAAGGTGGAAAAGATGTTGAAAAGTATAAAGAAGAAAGCAAAAGTCATCCAGAAGCTTCTCAACCAAATATATATATATGTGTATGTATGTGTATGTATGTATCTTAGTGCATTTCTTTTTCATGTGAAAAATGTATATTTTAGCATAAATGAGAATATATGGTATATACAGTGCTATATCCTAAGGTTCCTTACTTTTAACCAATTCCTTATGCCATTAAAATGATCACAAATCATAATTTTAAAGCTTATATTTTATATCCAATTATATACAGTATGTGTACTATAATTTACTTAACCGTTCACATGATATTTCTATTTTTCCTAATTCTTTGTCTTAAATACTACTATGGTGAATATCTTCAGTCACTCATTCATTCATTAGTTCAAGAAATTTTTATCAAATGCCTTTTATGTATCAAGCACTCTGACCAAACACTATGTTAGTCCCTTGAGTTACCAAAGTGAGCAAGTGGGGAATATAGTAATAAAAAAAAACCAATTACAATAAAGTATCATAAATGTTAATATAAATGTTAGCATAAGTCCATGTTCATATTTCCAATCATTTACTAAGATGATATTTTAGGAAAGAGATTCTTGGGTCAATGTAAATAAACATTTTGATGGCTCTAGTTGTGTACTACATAAGTGGTTTCCAGATGATTCTATCAATTTGCAAATACATTAGAAGTGTATTGAGATTACATGTCTCACTAAACCACCATTACCAATGCCTATTGACATTTTATGAATTGTCATTAATTTGATAAAATATTTTGTAATTGACTTACTTTTCATTTCCTTGACTATTAGTGAAGTTAAACATATTTTCATATGCTAATCAACTTTTTCTATTTCTTCTTTTGTTAAATTTTTTCCTTCACATAGGATTTATTTTTTCAGTTGTAAAATGTAATTACTAATTTAGGTTGCTGTAAGATAAAGGAGGCTTATTGACTGAATCAGAGAACTGAATAGATCAGGATCTTAGGGTGGTCTAGCAACCAGCTCATTTCAGCATCTTCCTCTGATAGAATCTCTTATCTCTGGGTATCAGTTCTTCCTTACAGCTTTGGGTTATCATGATCCCTCATGACCCTGACTTACATCATAGTCTCTCTATCTATATCAGTGAGTCATGATGAACAAGAGATGTCTGTGGACTGCCTTATATCCCTTAGAATTATCTCTTAGAATGGATTGTGTGTGTCAGCAGTCCTGTGATTGGCGTTGCTGCTATTCATCAAAGAACATTTTCAGGGAAGAATGTAGTCGAGCATTCAGAAGATAATAGGACTAGTCTCAGCTCTGCTGCCAAATGATTCTGTATCATTAAATAAATTCCTTAACCTATCTTAAACCACAGCTGGCTCAACTGAAAAATGGGATTGTTGTATAATAATTAATATCCATTCAAATTCCAAAATATCTACAATTTTCACACATTATTTGGCCATCTTTAAGAAGGTAAAGGAATTCTTTCTGTTTTGTAAAGCTGCTGGCCTTGATGAGTAACCAGGGAATACACTCATAACTTAGCTGTGAAATGAATGAAGCAGCACACTTCAGAACACTTAAGTCCTGATGTATTTTAAAAAACTGATATCCAGAAGGCAAAAATATGGAGAAATTTCAGTCCTTGGTCAATTTCAAGACAGTTCAGTTAACAATGTGGTTTGAGCAACCTATTATTATTTTAGTTATTTGTTAAATAGTTAGTTAAATGCTAAATTTTGCTTAATTCTTGAAGTGAACATTTGGCACAAAATACTCCTCAAACCAGAAAACCCAAAACTTAAATGCAAATCAATAATGCATATAATGGTAAGTTTGTTATTTAGGGCAATTATTTGTCCTTACACAATAATTCAAAGTAGATTAAAAAACAAAATTTTCAATAGTGTTAATTAGATGACCTGTGCATATTCTTCCAAGCATAGAAAAGTAATTGTGTTGCTTTCAGTACAGAAGTAATATCTGACCACATACAGTTATGCCATTCTATGTCGTGTTGATCAACAAAAGAAATAATTACTAAAATTCTATTGATTCTAAATGATTATGTTTTATTATAATATTTTGTTTTCTGATTGACTGATACATGCATTCAACTTCTTTTGGTTTTCTAGACTTAATTTGTTAGGAGTCTGAAGGTAACATTCTTTTTACTTCAGATGTATGGCATAGTCCTTTTCTTCAAAAGGATAGCATAGTAACTTGCATCTCTTTTTCCTTTCAGATAAAATCACCATCTTGTCAGAAAAGCAGAATATGAAGCTGATTCCTCATCATCTTAGTTAGAAACACATTATCAATAGTCTTCCTTAAGTTGTCTTCATCTTGTCACAATAGACCATCAACAATTCTAAAGAATGTTGCAATTAAAATATCTTTAAAGAATCATGGTTGTTATGGATACTGCTAAGTATTCTACACTGTGGAATGGTGCATTATTGTGAGATTATACATCCAATGTTTATAAACCTCTAACCTTATTAAGGGCCCATTAGGGAGAAATATTATGAAATTTGCATTTCGATCTTAGTTGCACAGTTCTGGATAATAATATCAGACGACAGTCCTTAATGAAGCCATTTTGAATTGAACTCTTGGTAAAGGGGTGAATTATCAGTGTAAAATGCGCAAAGTTTTCTGATAGCAAGAGATAAATCATGGGCTTATTCCTTCTTATGTTAAAAATCATTAATGTTGGGAGCAATGTAGCTCAGTGGTTGAGCACCTGCCTCCCATGCACAAGGTCCCAAGTTCAATCCTGGGTACCCCCTAAAAAAATCATTAATGTAACAATGATTTTTACAATTCACCTATACTTATTGTGTACCTTCTAAATAAAAGTATTCTTTAACTTGCCTATAAAAACATTATAGGCAATGACACACACAAATACCCATTATCTTTATTTATTTATTTTTATGATGTATATAAATAAGTTACAGACAGCCATATGATAGAATGCTATTTAATCATTAAATTATTTTGCAGATTAATTCTTGCTAATGTGGAAGATACAAAACATATGTTTTTAAGTGAAAAACAACTAGATTTAAAATAATATGTAAAACACAAACTCAGCATATAAACATTACCTTCTCCCTGGCATGGGACATGACTCCTGGGGATGAGCCTCCCTGGTACAAAGGGATTATTGCCAAGTGCTAACTAGTGATGCATTTGGAAAAAGACCTAGACCTAAAGGGAGAAATATTAAATACAATTGAGTTTTGTTTTGTTTTGTTTTGTTTTTTTTACAAGAAAATTCTTCATCTTTCAATCTCTCTGTTTCCCCTGCTGTACATAGCTGCTATTTCTGGCTATTTTTCCACAATTATTTATTTGTTTATTAAGCAGTTTTATTGAGATATATTCACATACCATATGACAAATCCAAAATGTATAGTCAGGGATGAGGGGTGTGGAGTCTTTCTTTTTGGAGTACTGAAATTGTTCTAAAATATTTGAGATGGTGAATGTACAACATTTTGATTATACAAATGAGTTTTTATGGCTATGAGATTTCACAGTGAATCAGGACATCATTCCAAATGCAGGTTTCAGGAGGATCTCACTAGTCAGTAAACAGCCTCAGATGGGTGCTCCTGGGGGCTCTAGAGACATCTAGAAACTATAGGCAGGGAAGACAACGCCAGGATATTGACAGCCCATCAGTGGACCTTACCTTGGAATATATGATAACCTATCTCTACAATGTATCAGAGTTAGACTCATTTATAATTTTCCTACACATGGTTCTTTTGCCCCTTTTATTTGAACCTATAATTAGCACTATACACATTAAATATGTATGCCAGATACTTAAATCTTCTGGCTGTTCATATGCTGGTTGAGCCTTGAATCTCAGCAAAGTTGCAGCCAACACCTACTCTCCAGTTCATCAGACTCACCCAGGACAACTAACAAAAGGATGATGATGTCCCACATTTTGTTTATCCATTTATCTGTTGATGGGCATTTGGGTTGATTCCAACTTTTGGCAATAGTGAATAATGCCTCTATAAACATTGGTGTGCATATATCTGTTTGTGCCCTTGCTTTCAATTCTTCTAAGTATATACTCATTGTGGAATTGCTGGATCATATGGTAGATATATAGTTAGTTTTTTGAGGAACCACCAAAGAGTGGGGCATATGGGGATCCCTTATATTTTTTTATGTAACGTTTTATATAATCTGAGTATTTTTTTTTTTTAAGGATGATGATGGACAACTCCCATCCCAAAAAACAAAGCGTATCTGCAGCTGTAAGCATGACACTTCCATCCATCTGCCACATAAGATCTAAACCCCCTCTCAATCAGAAGCAGAGTGGGCATCACCATCCCCAAATCCTCAAGATTGAGGAATGAACAAACACAAGGGAGAAATGCAATTATGTACTAAAGTAGACTTATTATTATTCTAGTAATGGAAGAACTTGTAACATTTACAAGTCACGGAAAGTTCTGAGGGGAGGGAGAGGGAAGAATAGGTGTAACATGGGGCATTTTGGGGACTTTGGAGTTGTTCTCCATGATATTGCAATCACAGATACAAACCATTATACATTTTGTCAAAACCTATAAAATTGCATGGTGCAAAGTATAAACTATAGACCATGTTAATAGTAATGCTTCAGTATGTATTCATCCATTGTAACAAATGTATCATACTAATGAAAGATGTTGTAAATGGTAGAAAGTGTGAGAGGGGTAGGAGTTGTGGTATGTATGTATCCCCTATATTTTCAATTTAACATTTATGTAATCTAAAGCTTCTTTAAAAATAAAGAAAAAATAATATATTTACTACACTTAATTTTCACAAAATATATGATTCAAAATATATTGGAAGCAGATATATATAAATATACAAATGTTTGTAAAATTATCTCTGAATGGTAGTATTACAGGCAATTATTTCTTTGTGGTTTTCTGTATTTTCATGTTTTCCATTTTAAGCATGCCACATATTTGTAATAAGTGGAAATGATAAATGTAATTAGAAAATATAATCTTGTCTCAGAAATGGCATGGAATTAATAACTATAATTATTTAAATAGTTATAGATTCATTAATTTGTTTCTTTAGCATATTTATTAAATAGTAACTCTTTCAGATATTGGGCTAAGTGCTGGGGTATAAAACCTGCTCTCAAGGAGCCTAATGGTTTGTAGCTAAAGTGTTAGGGCAGTTCAGAGAAGGGATAGAGTTTTTTGGTTGATATCGCAGAGACCAGATTCTTATAATACCAGAGAACTTTGCAAGTCATAATTCACATGCAAAACCTTATCTTCCAATAAATGATACCAAAGAAGACATTTGAAAAGCATCACAGTTGGGAGAAAAGACCCAATTTGGGGATTTAAGAAAGATTAGATGAATAGAAGACCCATCCTTCTGTGTCATAAATAAAACATTGGAGGAGGAAAAAAGAGGTTTTGAAATATTAGTATCTCACACATTTGTTGTCAATAATGGAAAGTTATAGTTTTTAAATATTGACTTGCTCTTGCACTTTCATATGGTACCTCCTCTTAGAAATAGACCATTATAGTCCTGATTTTCCTAGGTTCATTAGAAGCTAAGAGGGCTTCCTAGGTTCTAGTGGCCTAGGTTCTGACTGTCCTCTATATTCCCTGGGTACAATGTTATTATATTAGCTTGGAATTTCTAAGCTTGAAAAATGAAATTGGTTTTCAGACAAGAATGAGAAGGAATATTTTAGATATCAGTGCATCCCCTATTATTCAAATCTAATTTATTATACAATAGCTAAGAATGTATATGTTTAAAAATAATCCAAATTTTAAGTGTTTCTTGCATACCTAGAAACTTATCTGTGTACTGCCTCAAAATACATTTCTGTATGCCTGCCATGGAGAAGACTTTTTAATAAAGTAATTAAGATATCAAATAAAGTGATTCAAGATTGTGAAATATCCTTACTTGAAAAGAATTTTAGCCTATCCCCCTAGAATACCAGCTTGCCCAAAGTCAGGATCATGGCTTAGATAATTTTGAAGTTCAATGATTTAATAAAATGGGTTTCATTTATTTGGTAATTTTAAAAATTATAATTTAATTTTGACCAGGATAGGCTTTTTAAAATATCTTGTTGCTTTAGCCAGTGATATGTTCTGAATCCACTTTCTTGACTTCGATGCAGAATCAATTTAGTGTCCAGGTGCAAATGGATTGTCTTTTGGGCTGACTGCCAAACTTACAGGTCAGCAAAATTTCTGTCAAAGCATATGCAGTTCAATACAAACTACTAAATGTTGCAGTTTGCATATGAATGTGATTCACTTAATTTTATAGTAAACACCGTGCAACTGGACTGTTTTCCTACCTTTTTTAAAGTCTAAATGAATCAACCAATAAGGGTGCTCTAAAAAAACCTCATAAACGATTTAGTCTGCATAAAAGTTGGTGAAATATGGATGTAGATAGAAAGATTTGAACATTTATACCATAAGCTATGTATCTCTAACAGCAAAAAAAAAAAAAAAAAGAGAGAGAGAGAGAAAAGACAAAGAATAAACTGGGACAGCTGACTGTAGATGGTAAAAATCTTAATAGTAGCATAGAGCTTGTGTGAGGAAATGCTTTTGAATAACTAGGTATGAGGATGAGTGGTTATGCAACAGCATCCCATGTGTGAAAGAGCCACAGACCTTGCTTCTTAGCATTCTTGGGATTTACAGAGGATATTCAGGCTGTCCAATAATTTCTTTCCCAACTCCTCCCAGCTTTTATATAACCCCAAACATCTTGTTAAGTATCGAGGTAGCAAAACTCTGATTAGACATTTTGGTTACCAGTAAGACACCAAGTAAATGTTCTGACCAAAAACTCTGTCAGCATGGTAGAATGATATATTCTATAGTTCTTTAGTCTGCTTTAGGTGATGCTTACTCTATGTGTGTGAGGTGTGTGCAAGGGTTTGTATTTATGTGTGTGTGTGTGTGACAGAGAGAGAGAGAGAGAGAGAGAGAGAGAGAGAGAGAGAGAGAGAGA
>JAKSZT010053767.1:702415-847819 GCA_026826555.1 Tolypeutes matacus | reverse complement strand
TACTACTACTACTACTACTACTACTACTACTACTACTACTACTACTATCATTATTAATGGTACTCCAGTTAGGTATTTCTTAAATTTTTCATGTCATTCCTATGTCTTTAAACTTCTTTTTTATATTTTCCAACTCTTTGTGTTTCAATGTTGCAATACAGATAATTCCTTCAATTATGTCTTCCAATGGTTAAGTGTTCCTTTAACTGCATCTAAATTTCTGTTTAATCCTCTGTAGCCATTGGCCAATTTAATGTAATTATGAATTCCAAAAATATAATTGGATCATGCTTGTAAACTGATCTGTTAATCTGGGCATGATTAAGTTATGATTAGGGCATTGACTGGGCCAGTCAGTAGGGCATTGAGCCCCACCCCTTGGTGGGTGGGGGCATCAAATATAAAAGGCAAGGCAAAGGTCAGAGGAAGCAGTTTTTGAGAAGCAGTTTTGATGTTGGAGAGAAGACCCCTGGAGGAGAGAAGTGAGCCATTCACCTGATCATCTACAGCTGACCTTGTGGAGGAAATAGGAGCTAAGCCCAGAGAGAAATGCAGCCCCAGGAAGAGAGGAACCCAAGAAGCCTGAACCCTGGCTTCTAGTGCCCCTCTGGTTGACTAATACACCTTCCATTTAAATTTTTTATTTCAGTTTACCCATTTCTTATTTTCAAAAGTTCTATTTGGCTATTTTGCAATATGTTTTGCATATTACTCTTTTTTCATGTTTCATGTCTCTTTTATTTATTTAGACATATTAAGCATGATGATTGTATATTCTGTATCTTTAGATTTCTACCATCTGTTTCCATAGAACTCTATCTAGAGATTTCTGATGGTATTGTTCTATAAATTTTTTATTGTAATCTTAAATTCATTGGAACTTTATCTATAAGAATCCTTTGAAGGCTGAATGAAAGTGTGTTCATTCAAAGAGAATTTACCTGAGGTCAGCTCAGATGCCTCCAGACATTAATAATATGGGGCTACTTTAAATAGATAACTTGATTTAGGTTTGTTTGGCTACCTTGGCCATGCCAATTAAGCATGAGGAGTGTTTTTTGACAATGAATACTCAAGGGAAATATTTCTTCTAAACTTGACACCAACATGAAAGCAGAGAAATTTTGTTTTGCTATCTCCGTCTATAGGTTTAGTTTATTTCTGATACACTCTACATACAGGGAATAGCATTTTAGGGTGCCAAACTTATGCAGGAATGTCTTATTAGACTTCTTAACTTTGGTAGTTATGGTGGCTTGGATCTATGTAGCCCAGGAAACATGTATTAAAACATAATCCATTCCTGTTAGAGTGAACACATTGTAAGTATGATCTTTTGTTGAGGTTATTTCAGTTAAAGTGTGGCCTAACTCATTTGGGATGGATATTAATCCTATTGCTGGAGTTTTTTAAAAGCAGATGGAATTCAGAGAGAAAACCACAGAGGAAGCAGCCAGAAGCTGAGCATCAATAGAACCTGGAAGAGAAGGGAGATGCCAGAAAGGCCACTATGAGCATTGCCATGTGACAGAGGAGCCAAGGTCTAAGGATCACTGACAGTCAGCCCCAAAACACCAATCTTTGGGAGGAAAACATCACTTTGATGACATCTTGATTTGGACTTCTCCTAAGCTCAAAACCATAAACTAATAAATTCCCATTATTTAAGCCAATCCATGATATGGTGTTTGTTAAGCAATGAGGAAACTAAACCCAAATATGTGGAAATGACTTTGGAATTTGGTAATGGAATGATGCCAGGAGAATTGTGAGATGTTTGGTAGCAAAAGCCTAGATTGCTTTGAAGAGAAAGTAGAATTATGGATGCTAAAGGTATTTTTGATGAGGTCTTAAAAGGAAATGATGAATGTGTTATTGGAAAAAGTAAGAAAGGTGATCTTTGTTTTAAATTGGTAGAGAACTTGGAGAAATTGAGTTCTGATGTCAGATAGAAGGCAGAACTTAAAAGTGATGAACTTGGGTATTTAGCTGAGGAGATTTCCAAGCTAAATGTGTTAACTGCAGCCTGTTCTCTCCTTGCTCCTAATAGTAAAATTCAAGAGGAAAGAAATATGTTGAAAATTGAACTCTTATGCACAACAAAACTAGAAACTGATGATTTGGAAGATTCTGAGCCTATTCAGATACTGTGCTCTGAGACTAGGGCGAGAAATGTCCAACAGGAATTTCCCTGAGCTTCCAAAAAGTGAGTCAGCAGAAAGTAAAGCTCCATGTGTGGGTTTCACTGAATATGAATCCAGTCCGTCCTTTCAGTGAAAGCCAAGATTGGAGGTGTAGTTATGCAGGAAAGATCTGTGGACAGTCCTGACTGATGTTTTGGATCCCTATGAACTTCATCCAAAGCTGACATGGTTTTTGTGAAATTTATATGATCAGAACCACTGCCAGCCTGGACTGAAATGATAGAGAAGGCCAGAATTGAAGGAAGAATGACTTCAAGGGCAGAATCATGGAAGCTGAGGTCTAGACCAAAGACATCTCCTCAGGCCAAGAGAGTGGGCACAGCCATATGTGTGTAAAGGGCAATTTTACTCCTACATTTGGAGGAGGCAGGCCATCAGAACTCATTCTTGGAGGTGGCAGTTCTTCCACCCATTGTTTAGGGATAGTGCCACCATCCCAATACTCATGGGGCAAGGGGGATATATCCTGGTATTAGTGTA
Source organism: Tolypeutes matacus (assembly GCA_026826555.1). Classification (NCBI taxonomy): domain Eukaryota; kingdom Metazoa; phylum Chordata; class Mammalia; order Cingulata; family Chlamyphoridae; genus Tolypeutes; species Tolypeutes matacus. The sequence continues at coordinate 845,135 of JAKSZT010053767.1, read as the reverse complement.
GAGCCTGGTTACAATCCCAATGCTTTAAGAGAGTGGGGTCTTCACCCCAGTGTTCAGAGAGAGGAAAGCACTGACAAAGTCCTTGAAAGAGGTGGGCCTTCCACCCTATCAGGTAGCCAAACAAACCTAAATCAAGTTATCTATTTTGCTTGGAAGCAAAACATTTATCCTTAGATGACTCTCAGACCTTGAAATCTAATGGAGCTTGCTTTGCTGGTTTTGGGATTTCTTTGGGAGCTGTGTTTTCCTTTGTTTTCCTTCCAATTTCTCCTTATTGTAAAGGGAATATCTATCTTGTGCTTGTCCTTCATTGTATATTGTAAGCAGATAATTAGTTTTCTGGACTTCACAGGTCCACAGACAAAGGGGAGTTGTGTTCTAGGAAAGACCACAACCATAACCAATTGTGATGAGACTTTGTACTTATCATTGTTTCTGAAATGACTTAATGCATTTGGGATGTTGTGATGGAAGTCATGTATTATGCATATAGAAAGAACATGTCATTCTGTGGTCCAGAGCATGAAATGCGGTGATTTGGAGCTGTATGTATCCCAGAAAAACATGTTCTTAAACTTAATCCATTTCTGTGGGTGACTCATTGTATGTAAGACCTTTTTACACGGTTACTTCAGTTATGGCATTAAGGTGTGGCCCAACTAATCAATCAGGATGGGTCTTATCCTATCACTGGAGTCTTTAATAAGCAGAATGAAATTCAGTCAGATAGTGAGAAAGACACAGAGGAAACATCCAGAAGTGGAGCATCAACAAACCTGGAAAATAAGGAGGAGGCCAAGAGAGGCCACCATGTGCATTGTCCAGAAGAGCCAAAGACCAAGGAGTCCAGCCCCAGTACACTAGTATTCAGGAAAAAATATTGCCTTGATAACACCTTAAACTGGACTTCTTTTAGCCTCAAAACTGTAAGCCAAAAAACTTCCATAATTTAAGCCAACCCATTGCATGATATTTGCTTTAGTAATGAGAAAACTAAAATAGTAAGCCGAGGGTTTGCCTTCCATCCCTTCTGCCATGTGAAGACAAAAAATGAAAAGATTCAACAAAATTAAATACATGTAAGGTAAAAAGTGACTTCAGAGCATTCTTACTTATCTAGATAACAATGTTAACTTAATTTTTGATCTTGAACAGTTCTTTTGATTTTGAAAGAACAAAAATATAGTTATAAGATTTTAAAAATACATTTTTACCTAATATTTTCATTTTTTTATTTTCAATGTATCTGAGCTACTATTTTATCAGAAACATAAGTCAATTTTTTGTTGCAATGTCTAGTACATGTATGTTTTTCCCACTGTCAGTTAAAACTCAATATTTGTTACGATGGAAAACTATTATTTTTGTTTATTTATTGGAGAGGTTATGAATCCATGCATCATAATTCTATTAGACAGAAAGCAGTATAATTCAGTCCAGTCCATTTAAATTTCATACAATTCATGTTAACTATACAATAATGCATTGATCATCCACAATGAACAAAGGTCTGTGTCAAGCTTCAAAAGATACACTGATTAATGAGACATAGTATTCATCGTCAAAGAGTTAACAGTTTATCATGGAAAAGAGTAAGACAAAAACTACGTTAATAAATGTAGAGATTAAATATGCTTTGATGGGGGTAAAGTTGATTAAAGTAACTTACAGAGATCTGCATTATATTTTGTTAGGCCTTAATGGGTAGATAGGTGTTTATCAAGTTGAAGATAGTGAGTGGCTGGATGGGGTGGGTGGACAGAGGTTTTTCCCAGAATATTTGAACAACTTCTGAGGTTTACAGTGAGAAAGTCCTTTTTAGGTAAAACAACATAGTGTGTATTTGTTATTGTGTTTGGTAAGGGAGGTAATAGAGAGAATATAGTGATTTTTGAGGGAGGAATTGTGTTATTTTATATGATTGAAAAAATAAGTCAAAATCAAATTTCACAGCACCATTAATACCAAACTAAATAGATTAAATTGCTCTACAGATAATGAGAAATCACAGAAAGATTCTTAAGGATAGGAGTGATGTAATAAGTTCTGTACTTACAGGGAAAAACACTTTGGATTTGTGAAAGATGAAGTGGATGTTATTGCTTGAGTCCAAAGAGAAAATGATAAGGAATGGAACTGAGATAGAAAATGTAGAGGATCAATAGGAGACAAATTTCAGAGGTAAAATTGACAAGTTTACTTTTTTTACATGTGAGAAGATGGGGGAAAGAGTTGAAAATAACTTTAAAATCCTTTCCTATTTTAATTAGATAGCTTATTTATTGAGCGAGGCAGAAGATGGATCAAGTTTTAAGGAGAAAGATAATGGGTTCAATTTCATATTTCTGAGTTGTATATTGAATATCCAAATGATGCTTAATAAAACCTTTACAAAGAAGGCTGTGATTTTAGTTTAGATTTAGAGGTTGGTGAGAGCTTATAAAGTGAGGAAAGTAGGCAACTGAGGAAATAATCCTGGGAAGCACTAACATTTAAGGACTAGGAGAAGGGAGACATGAGTGCAAAAGATACAGACAAGAGGAAAAGATGGGGGTATTGTAAAAACAATAAGGAAAGGGTGAAAAAAAGGTAAAAATTGATTTTGGTATAAAAGGATGTAATAAGACAATCAAGATTGAAAATATGCTTCTATGTTTGGCAATTGGAATATCATTTGTAACTTTTTCCCTATGGTTTTAGGAGTGAGCTAAGCTAACCCTTGGATTAAGCAATGATTTATTAGATATGAAAACAAAAACACAATTGATAAAGGAAAAATTGATAAATTAGTCTTGATCAAAATTAAAAACATTTGTGCTTAAAATGACACCATCAAAATATATAAAAAATAATAAAATGTTTGCAAATCACATTTCAGTAAGAATACTTATATATAGAATACATAAAGAATTTTTGCAATTCCAAAAATTTTCTATTTATCTTGCAATTTTACAATAAAGAATTTTTAAAAAATCAAAAGACAAATATCCCAGTTAAAAAATGGACACATGATTTGAATAGACATTTCTTCAAAGAAACAGGCATGGCCAATAAGCACAAGAAAAATGTTCAACATTATTAGTCATTTGGAAAATGCAAATCAAAACCACAATAAGATAACATTTCACACCCAGTAGAATATCCCTAATAAAAAAGACAGACATTAACAAGGGTTGGTGAGGATGGAGAAACTGGAACTCCCATATCTTGATGGTAATAATGTAAAATGGTGCAGCAACATTGGGAAACATGTTGGCAGTTCCTAAAATGTTAACCATAGAGTTACCATATGACCTAATGCTTTAGTTAGTTAAAGACTGTCAAGGTAATATACCAAAAATGATTTGGCTTTTACAATGGGGATTTATTAATTTGCAAGCTTACAGTTCTGAGGATGTGAAAATTTTCAAATCAAGGCTTCATCAGATGATGCTTTTCTCACTGAAGACTGGCTGCTGGCTATCCTGACTTCTTTCACATAGCAGGGTAAAATGGCAGCATCTGCTGTCTCTCCCTTTTCCTCTGGTTCTCATTGCTTTCAGCTTCTGATTTCATCTGGCTTTCTCTCTGATCCTGTGGCTTTTTCTGTCATGTTTGGGGCTTCCTCTCATTTTCTCTCTTTATAAAGGACTCCAGTAAGAATATTAAGACCCACCTTGGGCCATGTCTAACTGAAATAATTTAATAAAAGGCTTTCAATTGAAGCAATCTAATCAGAAGTTTCTACCTACAACACCAGAGGAATGGATTAGCTCTAAGGACATGATTTTTCTGGTGTCCATCCAGCATCAAACCTACCAGTTCTACTCAGGTATCTACCCAAGACAAATGAAAATATATGTCTTCACAAAAATGTGTACATCATGTTTATAGCAGCACTATTCAGGACAGCTAAAAAGTTAAAAAAAAAAAAACAAATTTCCATCAATTGATGATTGGATAAACAAAATATAGCATATCCATGCAATGAAATATTATTTGCCTATGAAAAGGAATGAAGTACTGAGGAATATTACAACATGAACTTTGGAAACTGGCTAAGTGAAAGAAACCACTTTATTGTGTGATTGAATTTTTATGAAATGTACAGAATAGGTAAATCTACAGATACAAAAAGTAGATTAGTAGTTGCCTAGGGCTGGGCTTGGTAGGGTTGTGTGTGGGCAAATGGGGAGTAACTGCTAATGGGTATATGCCTCGTTTTAGAGTGGTAAAATGTTCTAAAATTAGATAGTGATGATGGCTGCACAACTCTTAAATACACTAAAATCTATTGAATTGTTACTTTAAATAAATGTATTTTATTTTAGGTAAGCTATGTATCATCAATCTGTTTAAAAATTGTATACCATATTAATGCTTATCACAGAAAATGTATTGCTCAGATTCAAGAATAAATTCTTTTATCACTCCGCAATTTTTCTAAAGGCTTCTCTCAGTTTTGGCCATGTATCATCATTGTTTAGATTAATTAGAGAATAAATATGACAATTTATATTTATTGTGACAACAAATGTAAAATGTCCATTATTGGTAGTGTTACATTGTTGTTAGTATTATATAATTGCTATATAATATTGTGGGTATTATTTTCTTTTTGGTGGCTCCATACAAATTGAATTGTAAGTACCTTATAATAAAAGTTTTCTTTTTAATTAAAGACAAGACTTATTTTTAAGTCTCCTTTCTTAGGATCTGCAATTACATTTGGCTAAAGAATTGCTACAGAATTATTTGTACCATAACTTTCAAGTGTATCAATCAGCAATATTTTTTCTCTCTAAACCCTAATCTGAGTAACTGATACTTCTGCATCTCATTCAATCATCATTGATTGTAAATAGCCTTTGACTGATTAGTTCAATTGAAAACTATGGTCAGACAAATTTTTCATCAAGCATCTTCAAAGACATAGCCCAAGATTCTTTGAAAAAAATACCATAATAGCTATGCATTTAATGTATGGCAATAGATCAGGACAATTGCTGCATAACTAGTGGTGAACAGAGAAAAAAGGAAGTGGCAAGACTGAATATTCTCTGGTGTTCACCTGTACAAAAGCCAACCTGGTCCAAATCTACTTACATTTTAAAATGAGATGGATCAGGACTGTTCCACCTCCCTCTAGATAGAAAATTTAAGCATCCAGACCCTTCCCTTTTAATAGCAACTGGCTATGTCTTCATTATTTATTCATCCAAGTATGCACTTATAATATGAATATCATTACTTGAGTTTGCTATACTATTAGCTTTAAATTTTTATAAACGACTGAGCAGGTGACAAATTGAATAAGTTACGGAGTTTTATTGTTGTAATAAAAGTGTATCAGTGGGAAATACCCTTGGCAAAACAAAAACCTTTAGTTTTTAGTCTTTAACTATAAAATTTACTAAGTGCATTTGATAAAAAATTATATTTTTCAAGCTTTCAAAATATTAAAGTTAACTGGAATGTGTCCGAAAGAAGGATATTTGTTGCATTTTATATTAGCAAATATGGTGACCTCACTTGGAATACTGTCACAAAAAGGGATTTATAATGTGCCAATGTTTTTTTTAATCTAGTATGTATGTATATTAGAAAGTTTCTTTTTCTTTCTTTCTTTTTTCATAAGAAGAGTTATTTAAGGTTTCTTAGGTATGAACACCTCAAAGAGCCAACAATTAAGCTTTTTATTGGAAGAAGCTATGAGGAAATTGTTACTCTAGAACTAGTTCTGGCTACCAAAGAAACTTATTCAGTGATGTGGCAGTAAAAGAAATCTTGAGAAAATTTAAGAATTGGAAAAAATGCTAAATTTAACAAAGAAGAACTTTACAGTTTTAATTCACTTAACAAATATTAATATTTATTACACACTCATTCAGTGCCAAACACTATGGAAATCTCTGCAGAAAGAATAAGATAAGGTCTTTGCCTTCTAACCACTAAAGTAAAATGGGTGTGTGTGTGCAGAGACGTAAGCAGGAAATTCTATTATAGTGTATTAAATTCATGGAAGGGTTATCATGGGGACTTAGGAAATAGGACATAGGAAAGGTGCCTAATTTAAGTTTAGTGGATTAGTAAACTCTTCCCAGGGAGGTTATTTCTAAGACCTGTAAGATGAATAAAAGTTAGATAAACAAAAAGAGTCAAAAACAGAAGGAATGACCCCAAAAGAGGGAAAGGCCTATATAAAGCTGGCAATCATAATTATGAGCATATGAAGAATATGCCCACTGAGAAGAGGGTGAGATGCTAAGAAAATACAGTCAGTAGACAGAATCAGCTCCTGTTTTACATCTGTAATCCCAAAGCAAATAAGAAGAAAAGATTAAAAGAAGCCTCCCAGACATTTTAAAGGAATTCAAGTTTGCAGCCATAAACAAACTACTGAAAGGACTTATAGATGCAATCACAGAATAATTGGCAGTAATATACAGAAATCTTAGAGAGGGGGAGTGTTGCCAGGAGATGGGAGCTGAGCAAATATTGCCTCAATTCTCCATAAGGCTAAAAAGGTAGATTCCAGAAACTTTTAGATCAACAATGTTGATTTTTAATAGCATTCTGGAATGGATTACTCTAACAAGGAATTGAGAGCACTTGGAAAATAATGAGGCTACCTCTAAGACCCAGTCTGAGTGCTCTAAAAACATTCCTGCCAAATTAGCCTTCTTTCATAATAGGTAGGTTGAGTGGCCTGGGAGATTTTAGGGAGCTGGGGAGTTACAAGATTTGTGTCTCATAAGGATTTTGATAAAATTACTCAATGTATCCTTGTGGACAAGAGTAGAAATGTGACGGGATGACAGTAAGCTGATGTTGGACTGGTCAATAAACTGCGCATAATCATGAATTTGATGTTTCTCATGATGTATCCCATGGCTTTGTCCTTGGCCTTGCCTTTGTCACATTTTAAAATCTAATCCAAATGAAGTGACATTAGGCTGTGAGGGGCAATCTAATATATTGACTGATAGAATTCAAAATTATTTCAGTAAATAGAACAATGCACAAAACCAGTATATTGAAATTTAGCAGCAGAAATGAGTGTAAAGTTTTGGCTTTTACAGTCAGTTCTATAAGGGTAGGCTTGAGGAGTTTTGTTATTTAAAAATTTTGTCTCAAAGCAATACAAAGCAAATAATAAACCACCATAGGTATTTTCATTAACCAAAAACTCCAAAAGTTACACCTGATTTAAAAATGTGAGTTTAATCGAAGACCTTATTAGAAAAGGACAATTTCCAGAATTAGGGAAATGACCATAAGATTGATTCCTAGTAGTTCACAGAACTTGGACACCAGTTAGATCATCCTGAGTATCACATATATAGATGCATGGTGGACAGAAAGTATGGTTATCTCCTCAATATCCATTTCACCTGCTCAGATGAGATCAGCAATAAGGTTTGAGTGGACTTGTCCTCACTGTTCAGCTAAAGCCAACCAAGAAAATTCCCTTTGCACTACAATTGGTTTAATCCAGACCTAAGTTTATCAGGGCATGATATTCCCCTAGTCTTAGGAACTGGTTTAGAGGTGGCCAAGTGATGTAAATTCCAGTGTTTTCATTTTCTCAGGGGTTGATGGGAAACAACCTTACTTTCCTGCTGAATGAGGCATTATGTAGCACTAATTGCTACTGGCAGGTATCCAACAACAACGAGTAAAGTCATTCTGGGGAGAAAATTAACACAGAGATAAAGACAGAGGAGCAAAACACAGGAATATGGACTCAGGCTCTGCACCAACTATGCCTGAATTGCAGTGTGGCTGGAGTTTTCAGTTATTCTTTATGCCAATTTAAGTTTGGTTTTCTATAACCTTTCACTGAATGCCTTCATCAGATCCAAGGATAAAATACTGAAAAGATTATTGTTAAAACAGAGGGAAACCATGCCAAGGGACGGAAGTCTGGAGGAACTGGGGAAGAGAAAACATTAAGGGTCATATGAGTTGTTTAGAAACATCTGTCCCATGGAGAAGGGAGTGGATTGTTATTTGAGAATGCATGACTAGGACTATTGCTACAGAATTCTGGGAAGGCAATTTTGATTCTACAAAAGACATCGAAAAATACTCTTTCAAGGAACATTTTTAATTTTTAGAGTCATTCCATTGTGGAAAGAGCTGTTTGCCAATTACTGGAAGTACTAAAGCAAACAATAATGAACCATCTGTAAGTTCTATTCAGACCTAAAATTTGATGTATTTTGCCACCCTTCATTACTTAAATGTAGACCTCATAGTTACTGGATTAGGAGAGCTTAATTCTTGCCTTAGTTTCCATTTATAGCCTGGGGCAAGTTATGTGTTTCCTGAGGGTCTGCATCTTCATCTGAAGAGTGAATGAATTAGACTAAATGGTTTCTAGAATCCTTTCTGGCTCAAAAGTTTTCTTCTACCCAAAGGAAATTACTGGAAATATGGCAGGAAGACCCTTGGCTTGCAACCTTGATAGCTAAAATAGTAAAATCTAGAAGTAGGAAATAAGAATTTCAGTTTTTCATTGATCATATCATATCTCAAAATTGAGAATGAGTGTCTTGGGAAATACCACTTGGTTCTAATTCCTGAAAATATCTATGCATATTTCAGAAATAGAATCTTGCTATAAAGTGAATTTTAAAAAAAATCAATCAATTAAAAAGAATTAATTGAACACTTATATTCTCAAGCCTGTGCTAAGCAGTATGATAGAGAAAGCCTTTCCTAGGCTTTGTCTAGGATGTAAAATAAATCATATGATTTCAGTGAAGCACATTCTCTATTATCCAGAAGCCATATAACTCCTTCCTTAGTTTTTCCTCTTAGCAATGAATCCTGGACATTGCCAAATCCCTCAATATAAAAAAAGAAAAGAACAGTATGAAAGTATCATTTTAAGTGTTTACTAGATTCTTTTGAGAGTCCCAGAAAGATCTTTAAATAAAGGCTATAAAACCATTTTCTACTAACACACACACACGTGCATGTAATATCATACTGAAATTATAATTAAACAATGAATAAATGTTTTATCCTAACTTATTTACAAATCTTTATTTTTTAGAAAGCATAAATAAAGGACTTTGAGGCAGTAAATAAAGGGCTGATAAATTTTCTGGTATCTATCAAATAAATACCTACGATGTATACAATACTGTACAGATGCTGTAAAACCTGTGCAAAATGCAGTTCCTAACTCATAGTTGTTAATCATTGAGTTTGGAAGAAACAAAATGAATGAGTGAGCTTTGAAACAAGTGCTCCTTTATGTGCTACATGCTATGGGTGCCACAGGGGTACAGATGAGAAAAAAGGAATGCTGACTGGGGAGCTAACACATGGAGAGAGTGAGTAGTAGCTGGACCTGGAAGAATAGGCTGAAATTTAATAGGCAGAGTAAATGACGAATGCTTCTTAGGAAAGGAAAAACACAGATATGTGAAGACTATGAAGCAATAGAAATGTGTCTACCATTTTCATATGACTGTGAGATTAATGACCTTACTAGACAAAAAAGGAGAGGCTTCATGGAAAATAAGGATAAGCATTAAGGGTATGACCAGATTTCAACTTGCCTTAAAAGTTAAGCAAAGTACAAGATTTGAAGCAAGGCAATCTAGAAAGGTTTTGAGCAGAGAGTACCAAAAGCAAGGAAGCCTATATTGGCAAAGAACTATAGCATGAATTGGGTGATAACAAGGATTGCTAGGAAGCTATTGTAGTAATTTCCCTGTGAGTGATGTTGGGACATGGGTAGTTAGAAGACTAATAACAAATTAAAAATTGCGTGGAAGACATTTTAAGATAGAGGAAAAGAAGTTTGAAAACTGATTGACCAAAGGCATTTTAGGCCTCATCTCTGTTTGGAATACATTCATTTACCATTTAGTCTGAACTACATCAAATCATCATCTGAGGTTTTTTTGTATATGTCCTGTATCCCAACTAGGTTATTATATATTTCCTCAGGGAACTATGCCTTAAAATACTAGGGCTCTAGCTGTATTTATTGAGGAGATAAGATATAGAAAGAGGAAAGAATAAACACATAACAAATTTTCCAACCTATGATACCAAAGATGGCATGATTGATTTTTGTTTGTTTGTTTTTGTTTAGTATGTGATATATTTCAATAGTAACCTGTAAAGCTGATATTAATATTAATTTTAAGGAGTTATAAAGCATCATAGAAGAACATAACTGTGTTTCCTATGGTAAGAAAATGATGGGGAATTGAAAGGAGTTCTGTATTGCTGATCAAATTGAACTATTCATAAGGTAGGAAATGACATAAAGTGGGTGAATAAAACTTTGCTTAAGATCCCTTTACTTAAAAAAAAAAAACAATTTATTGAAGTATATCATTCATTCATGAACATACATAAACAATAAGTGTTCATTAAACATTGTGCACTTATAAAACAAACATGCATAACATCATACAGGGCTCCCACAAATCACCCCACCACAAATACTTTGCATTTTTGTGAAACATTTGTTAACAAATTATGAAACATTTGTTAACAAATTATGAAAGAGCATTGTCAAAGTCTTACTACAAACTATAGTCCGTATCTTACTCCCCTACACTTTTTTTTTGTTATTTTATTTATATTTCCCCTACACTTTTTAAAAAAGGATTTACTCATTTCCTTTTATCCATTTTTACCACCCCCTGTTTTTGCTGTTTTTTGTGTCCATTCACTGGGCAACTCTCTGTGTATGTTTCTTGCCCTCTCTTCTCATTTCTCTTCCTGTCTTCACTGGGATTCGATCCTCGGAACCTCTGATGTGGGAGAGAGGTATCCTACTGCCTTTGCCACCTTAGTTCCTGGTTTTTCGGTGTGTCTCATCTTGGCTTTTCCTTGTGCCACTCTCCTGTTACGTTATCATTTTGCTGTGTGGCTCGTGGGGCCTGGCGGCCCACGCACCTTCTATATTTTTCCTTTTTTTATTTTTACCTGGAGTTCCTGGGATCGAACACAGGTCCCTCCATATGGGAGATGGACTCCCAACCATTTGAGCCATATCCATCCCCCTGCTATATCTCTTAAGGTTGACCAAAGATACCTAGAGTTACAGTCACTCCCCATACAGGATGGTCATATAATAAATCAGGCTTAGTTTATCACCAGCATTCTAAAAGGATGCTAGGGAGAAAAACTAGGTCTGGAGACACATGTATGGTTTCTAATATAGTCAATGTTTAGCCTACCCTGATTATCACAAAATCAGGACAACGAGAATATTTGCATTTTACTTTTTTGTTTTATATTTTGTTTTACTTAAACATTTTATTTGAAAATAATTTCAAACTTACAAGACAATTGTAAAAATGATATAAAACTCCTACAGATAACTCCAACCTACCACCTCCCCCAGATATCCAGATCTACCACTTTTAACATTTTGCCACATTTGCTGTTTTGTTCCATATGCCTCCCTACTTATTCTATCTACCCACCTATCTATCTATTTCCCAAACATTTGCGAGTAGGTTATATACATCATGCTCCTTGAACACTTAATGCTGCCATATGCATTTCTTAAGAGCAAGGATATTCACTTATGTTAACAACTTAATTATAATTATCAAGTTCAAGGCATTTAATATTGATATAAAGTTTACTGTGTCTATTTCATTTTTTTCATATGACTCAATAATGTCTTTTTTGAGCCTTTTCTTTTCTATTATTAAATCTTGTCCAGGATCATATAGTACACTTAAGTGCATTGTTTGCTTAGTTGCTCTTTTTTTTTTTTAATGTGGAAACATATGTACAGCATAAACTTACCCATCTCAACCACTCTTAAACATATCACTCAGTAAGATCGATCACATTCACAATGTTATTTTACCCTTGCCATTGCCCTTTACCGGAAATTTTCCAACATCCCAAACAGAAACTCTATACTTACTATGCTGGACATTCTAAATCTATAGCAATCTCATTTGGTTTGAAACCAAGTTAACGAACATAACATGTACAAGCTATGTTCCTATACCCTTCTGTCCCCCACCTTTATGAAGTTCTTGTCGTAATTGACATATTTGTGCATTTTGAGTGCAAAGTCATTGACTTATCATTACTTTTATGCATTTACTTTTTAGATCCTGTAAGGAGTAAAAAGTGGGGTTAGAAATCAATAATGCAAGAGTTCTAGAATTTGCATTTACCCATGCCATTGCCTGTACCAGAGATCTTTATTTCTTCATGCAGCTTTGACCTATTGTCTAGTGTCCTTTCCTTTTAACCTGAAGAACTCCCTTTAACATTTCCTGTGGGGCTTTAGGGTGATGAACTACCTCAGCTTTTGTGTATCTGGGAATGTCTTAATCTCTCACTCATTTTTGAAAGATAGTTTTGATTAATGGAATTCCTGGTTGGCATTTTTTTCCTTTTGTCATTTTATTGTTTTTAAATCATTTCTTTAATTAATTTTTTAAAGACACCTAGATAACATAAATGTTACATAAAAAATGTAGGGGATTCCCATATGCTCCACTCCCTGTCCTCCACACTTTCCCACATTAATAACATCCTTCATTAGTGTGGTATATTGTTACATTTGATGAACACATACTGGAGCTTTGCCACTAAGTACAAATTATAGTTTACATTATAGTTTAAACTCTCTCTGGCACAATTTTGTAAGTTATGACAAGATATATAATGGCCTGTATCTGTCATTGCAACATCATTCAGGATAATTCCAATATTCTGAAAATGCCCCCATATTACACCTATTTTTCCCCTCTCCCTCTCCTCAGAACCTCTGGTGGTCAATAGGTCGACATCATGATAAAAGTTCTTCCATTGCTAGAATAATTATAAATCCAAAGTAGAGTAACAATGAGTCTACTCTAGTCCATTGTTCATTCTCCAATCCTGAGGATTCTGGGATGATGATGCCCACTTGCTTCTAATTAAAAGGGGGCTTAGATACCATGAGGCAGATGGATGGGACTATATTGCTTGCAGTTGTAGACTCTCTGTGTTCCTTGGGATGGTTGTTGTCCATCATCATTTCCTTGTTAATTGTCCTGGGTGAGTCAAGTGTTGCAACTCTGTTGAGATTCAGGGCCCAACTAGCACATGGAAAGCCCAAAGATTTAAGTCTCTTGGATATAAACCTATTAACTCTAGTACTAACTATAGGTTCAAATAGAAGGGGCAGAAGAACCATGTGTAGGAAAACCATGACTGAGTCCAACTCTGTTACTCTAAGGAGCATAAATTCCCAAGTAGGGCCTACTGGCAGGGCACCAAACTCCTGAGCTGTCAGCCCTGCCTATGTATCTGGATGTCTCCAGAGACCTCAGTAGCTCCACTATTTGAGGCAATATTTACTTTGGCAGTCAATGGGATCTTACAGAGACGTGCATAAGCACAACCTCTGGCATGACTTCCCGATTCACTTTGAAGTCTCTTAGCCATATAAACTCATTTGTTTTTACCCTTCTTCCTTTTGGTCAAGGACTTTTTCCAGTGTCATTGCTAGTTGGTGCTTGGTAATAATCCCTCAATGCCAGGGAGGCTTATCCCTGGGAGTCATGTCCCATGCTGGGGAGAAGGTAATACATTTATGTGCTGAGTTTTGCTTAGAGAGAGCAATAAGGAAGCTCTTAGAAGGTAACTCTTAGACATGCTATAATACTAGGCTAAGTTTCAATTTCAAAAGTGAAGGTTCATTAGTACAGCTATCAATATAAAGGGTCCTTCAATGGTCAATTCTTCTTCACTAGTCACTGCTTTCTACTTGGGGAATTCTTGCTATCTCATTAGAGTAAATGGCAGAACACCCTAGGATGGGAATTGGATATTCTTTTGGTTATTGTGTGGAAATCCGCCCACTGTGACAATGCCCCATGAACACTTGAACACATTCATATGCCTTATAGGTATGCCCCAGGTGAACATGGGAGGCCATGTATCCCCCATCACATACACCCTGCACCAATGAGACTCCCCTACCACAGTTGTAACCCTTCTGTGATACAAAACTTAAAAAATGAACCCCAAAATAACCAAATAAGATTAATAAGAAAGTGAAATAATGATAACAATTTTTAAATACCCAAAAATTAAAAATAATTTGAAAAAATAAAGAAATAATTAAAAAAATAAAATTAAAAAAAATTTTGGCATTATGTCTTTCATCACTGTAATATCTGTTGTCTGGTATGTACAGGGACATTTTCTTCCATTTATTCCCCCAGGGTCTTATTTTTTACATTTTCTCTTTAAAGAATCTTTAGGTTACAGAAAATTCATGTACAGAATATAAGGGATTTCCATATACCCAACATTATCCCCCTTTTCCCCTTTCCCCTATAACATTTTACATGTGGATGGCACATTGGTTACCATTGATGTATAAATACTGAAGCAATGCTACTAACCATGATCAATGCAAATATTCTTGCTATCCTGATTTTGTGATAATCAGGGTAGGCTAAACATTTGCTATATTAGAAACCATGCATGTGTCTCCAGACCTAGCTTTTCTCCCTAGGTCTGGCTTATAGAATGCTAGTGATAAACTAAGCCTGATTTACTATATGACCATCTTGTATGGGAAATGACTGTAACTCTAGGTATCTTTGGTCAACCTTAAGAGATATAGCAGGGGGATGGATGTGGCTCAAATGGTTGGGTGTCTGTCTCCCATTTGGAGGGACCTGGGTTCGATCCCTGGGACCTCCTGATAAAATTTAAAAAAAAGAAAAATATAGAAGGCATGCAGGCCACCAGGCCCTGTGAGCGGGTGCACCATCAGGCCCTGCAAGTGGGTGAGCTTCCAAGGCCCTGCGCTTGGGTGTGCTGCCAGGGCCCATGAGTGAGTGTGCCACCAGGCCCCACAAGCAGGTGCACCACCAGGCCCTACAAGCAGGGGCACTGCCAGGTCCCACGAGTGGGTGGGCCCCCCAGGCCCCACATGCGAGTGCGCTGTCAGGCCCCGTGACTGGGTGTACCACCAGGCCCCATAAAGGTGAGACCCCCAGGCCCCGTGCACGGGTGTGCCTTCAGGCCCCGCGAGCCACACAGCAAGATGGTGACATAACAGGAGAGTGACACAAGGTAAAGGGGCTTCTTTGGGAGTTGGAGGTTGTCCTGAGTACTGTTGTGGCAATGGATATAGGCCATTTTAAATCAGCACACACCACTCAGAACTGAGTGGGAGAGAGTGTGGTCTACAGTGTGAACTGTGGTCTATGGTTGGTGGCAAGGCTCCAGGATGTGTAAGTTCATTGAGGTTGGTGGGCCACACTGTGGGAGATGTTTGTGTTGGATGTGGTGGGAGGTGTGGGAGGTGGGCAGCCAGCATGGGAATCCCAGTGGGTTCCGTGTAATATTTTGGGTAATCTAAGCACCTGTTAAAATATATGTATATATATATAAAAAAAAATAAAAATAAATTTCAAAAAAAAAAAAAAAGGTAAAGCCAAGATGAGACATGCTGAAAAACCTGGAACGAAGGTGGTGCAGGTGGTAGGACACCCCTCTCCCACATCAGAGGTTTCGAGAATTGAATCCCAGTTAAGAAAGTAGGAGAAGGATGAGAAGAGAGGGCAGGAAATGGACACAGAGAATTGCCCAGAGAATGGACACAAAAACAGCAAAAACGGGGGTTTGGGGTAAAAATGGATGAAAGTAAGTGAATAAATAAATCCTTAAAAAAAAAAAAAACACGATCAAAGGTTTACATTAGGGTTT
Organism: Tolypeutes matacus; assembly: GCA_026826555.1. Classification (NCBI taxonomy): domain Eukaryota; kingdom Metazoa; phylum Chordata; class Mammalia; order Cingulata; family Chlamyphoridae; genus Tolypeutes; species Tolypeutes matacus. The sequence continues at coordinate 829,436 of JAKSZT010053767.1, read as the reverse complement.
ACACTTTGGACCATACACTTTTATAAATTTTGACAAAATTTTACATCACCTGGATCCATCAATGCAAGATCATGTAGAACAATTCCAATGCCCCCAACAAGCCCCATGTTCCATCTATTCTATTCTTCCCTCCCCCTCCTCTCAAGACTCATGGCAACCAACAAGCTTCACTCCTTGAAGAACAAGATTCATAGTTACTTGCAACATCATTGAGGGCTTGACATACTGGCCTGTCCTCCCCTATTTGGCACTGTCTATGCTCTTGAGAGACTCCTGCCCCTCTATTTGAGAACATAGCAGGCCTCCCCAGGATAGGAGTCCAAAACCTTTTCATTCATTGTGTGAGTCTCCACCCACTGATACAACACACTATGACAGAATGACCACTTACATACTCCTTAGAATCCTGCACCAGGTGCACCCTGTCTCACAGGCCTCCATATCCAACAACCTAAACCAGTAACCCTCCCCTGCCATATTAGCCAAAAAAACACAAAAACATTCCCAAAGTTGTAGTTTCAACCACATACTCGCAAATCCCCACAGTTCATCCCTGACCCTTCAACCATATTCATGGACAATGCAACTCCCCATCCTACCTCCTTCACAGGCCAGCACCTCCCAACCCAGTCACATCCCTGCACCACTGTCATGCCCATCCACTGCACAACTACACCCTTCCACCTTATCATAGATTTTGCCTATATGGGAATTGGCTCACAATCCTCTACTCCCTTTCTGTCTCCTGTAAAACTATCTTCCAGACTCTAGCTCTGTGAGTCTGCTTAATTTTATTAATTCATATCAGTGAGATCATATAATATTTGTCCTTCAGTGCCTGGCTTCCTCTACTCAACATAATGTCTTCAAGGTTCATCCAGGTTATCCCACATGTTAATTACCGCATTCATTCTTACAGCTGAGTAATATTCCAGTGTATGTATATACCAGAGTTTGTTTATCCATTCATCTCTTGATGGACATTTGGGTTATTTCCAACTTTTGGCAATAGTGAATAATACCACTATGAACATTGGTGTGCATATATCTGTTCAAGTCCCTGCTTTCAATTCTTCTGTGTATATACCCAGTAGTGGTATTGCTGGATCATATGGCAGTTCTATAATTAGCCTCCTGAACAATGGCCAGACTGTCCTCCACAATGGTTGCACCACTTTGCATTCCCACCAGCAGTGGATGAGAGTTTCCAGTCCTCCACATCCTCTCCAACACTTGAATTTCCTCTAAGTTTTTAATAGCCGCCAGTCCAATGGGTGTAAGATGATATCATATTGCAGTTTTGATTTGCATTTCCCTAATAGCTAGTGATGTTGAGCCTCTTTTCATGTGTTTTTTAGCCACTTGTATTTCTTCTTTGGAGAAGTGTGTATAGAAATCACTTGCCCATTTTTAAAATGGGTGGTTTGTCATTTTACTTTTGAATTTTTAAATATTTACTGGATATAAATAATTTATTCCATTGAGTAGGCTGCCTTTTCACTTTCTTAACTAAAACCTTTGAGGTGCAGAAGTTTTAAATTTTGATGAGTTTCAATTTATGTATTTTTTCTTTCATTGCTCATGCTATAGGTGTAAAGTTCATGAAACCATTTCCTAATACAAGATCTTGTAGATACTTCCCTACATTATCTTCCAAGATCTTTATGGTCTTGGCTCTCATATTTAGATCTTTGATCCATCTTGAGTTAATTTTTGTATAAGGTGTGAGATAGTGTTCTCTCTCAATCTTTTGGATATGGATATACAGTTCTCCAAGCATCATGTGTTGAAGAGGCCATTCTCTCCCAGTTGAGTGGGCTTCATGGCCTTGTTGAATATCAGTTGACTGTATATGCAAGGATCTATATCAGAACTCTCAGTTCAGTTCCATTGGTCAGTATGTCTGTCCTTGTGCCAATACCCATGCAGTTTTGACCACTGTAGCTTTGTAGTATGTTTTAAAGTCAGGTAGTTTGATTCCTCCGATTTCATTTTTCTTTTACAATATGTCTTTTGCTATTTGGGGACTCTTGCCCTTCCAAATAAATTTGATAGTTACCGTTTTGAATTCAGTAAAAAATGCTGAGGTGATTTTTATTGGGATTACATTTAATCTGTAGGTCGTTTGGGTATGGTAGACATCTTAATGATGTTTAGTCTTCCTATCCAAGAAAAGGGAATATTATTTCTTTTATTTAGGTCTTCTTTCATTTCCTTTAACAGTGTTGTGTAGACTTCTATGTATAAGTCATTCACATCTTTAGGTAAATTAATTCCTAGGTATTAGATTCTTTTAGCTGCTATTGTAAATGGGATTTTTTTCTTGATTTCCTCCTCAGATTGCTCATTATTGGTGTACAGAAATGCTGCTGATTTTTGCACACTGATCTTATAACCTGCCACTTTACTGAACTCATTTATGAGCTCTAGAAGCTTTGCTGTAGATTTTTCAGGGCTTTCAAGGTGTAGGATCATGTCATCTGCAAATAGTAAAATTTTTATTTCTTCCTTTCCAATTAGGATGCCTTGTATATCTTTTTCTTGCCTAAGCACTCAAGCAAGTACTTCTAACACAATGCAAAATAAGAGTGGTGACAGTGGGTCTCCTTGCCTTGTTCCAGATCTTAGAAGGAAAGCTTTTAGAATTTCACCATTGCAATTGATGTTAGCTGTGGATTTTTCATATATACTCTTTACCATGTTGAGGAAATTTCTTTCTATTCCTATCCTTGAAAGTGTTTTTATCAGGAAAAGGTGCTGTATTTTGTTGAATGATTTTTCTGCATCTATAGAGATTATCATGTGATTTTTTCTTTTGATCTGTTTATGTGGTGTATTACATTGATTGATTTTCTTATGTTGAACCATCCTTGCATACCAGGGAAGAAACCCACTTGGTCATGGTGTATAATTCATTTGATGGGTTGTTGAATATGATCAGCAAGGATTTTGTTGAGGATTTTAGCATATAGGTTCATTAGAGATATTGGTCTTTAATTTTTCTTCCTTGTGGCATCTTTGTTTGGCTTTGGTATTAGGGTGATGTTGGAATGATAGGTTGAGTTAGGTAATGTTCCCTCCATTTCTATTTTTTGGAAGAGTTTTAGCAGGACTGGTGTTAGTTCTTCCTGGAATGTTTGGTAGAATTCACCTGTGAAGCCACTGGTTCTGGGTTCTTCTTAATTGGGAGGTTTTTGATGAATAGTTCAATCTCATTGATTGTGATCGGTCTGTTGAGTTCTTCAATTTCTTCTTTGATTAGTGTAGGCTACTCGTGTGTTTCTAGGAATTTGTACAATTCCTCTAAATTATCCGTCTTGTTGGCATACAATTTTTCAAGGTATTCTCTTATGATACTCTTTATTTCAATGGGATCATTGGTGATACCCCTTTCTCATTTCTTATTTTATGTATTTGCATCTTCTCTCTTTTTTCTTTGCTAGCTTAGCTAAGGATTTGTCAATTTTATTAATCTTCTCAAAGAACCAGCTTTTGGTTTTGTTTATTTTTTCTAGTGCTTTCTTATTTTCAATTTCATTTAGCTCTGCCCTAATCTTTGCTATTTCTTTCTTACTTCTTCCACTGGGGTTTGTTCATTGTTCTTTTTCTAATTCCTCCAGGTGTGCAGTTAGGTCTTTGATTTTAGCTCTTTCTTCTTTTTTAATATAGGCATTTATGGCTAAAAATTTCCCTCTCAGTACTGCTTTTGCTGCATCCCATAGGTTTTGATATGTTGTGTTGTCATCTTTATTTGTTTCAAGGTAATTGCTGATTTCTTTTGTAATTTCCTACTTGACCCAGAGATTGTCTAAGAGTGTATTGTTTAACTTCCATATCTTTTTGCCTAATCTGCTTCTCTGCCCCTTACTGATTTCCAGTTTCATTCCATTGTGGTCAGAGAAATTACTTTGTATAATTTCAATCTTTCTGAATTCACTGAGACTTGTTCTGTGCCCTAGCATGTGGTCTATCCTGGAGAATGATTCATATGCACTTGAGAAGAATGTATATCCTGCTGTATTTGGGTGTATTGTTCTATATATGTCTCTTAGGTCCAGATCCTTTAATGTGTTATTCAACATCTTTGTTTCTGTATTGATTCTCCATTGAGATGTTCTGTCTAATTGTTATAATGGTCTATTAAAGTCCCCCACTATAATTGTAAAGGCATCTATTTCTCCACTTAGTTTTTCCAATGTCTGCCTCATGTATTTTGAGGTGCCCTGGTTAAATGCATAAACATTTATGATTGTGCTTTCTTCTAGATAGATTGCCCCTTTTATTAATATATAATCACCTTCTTTGATTCTTACAATAGTTATGCATTTAAAGTCTGTTTTGTCCAGTATAGTCACCTTATTTGATTCTTACAATAGTTATGCATTTAAAGTCTATTTTGTCTAATATTAGTATAGCTACTTCTGCCCTTTTTTAGTTATTGTTTGCATGTAAAATTGTTTTCCAATCATTCACTTTCATCCTCTTCATGTCCCTGTGTCTAAGGTGTGATTCTTTCAGACAGCATATAGATGGGTCATGTTTCCTTCTCTAGTCTGCCAATCTGTGTCTCTTGATTGGAGAGTTTAACCCATTAACATTCATGGTTATTACTGTCAAGGAATTACTTACATTAGCCATATTTTCTTTTGGTTTATGTATGCCATATGCTGTTTTTATTTCTATTCTTATTTTTTTTAGTTGTTCTTACACACTCTTTCTCCTGCTTTTTCCTTTCAACCTGCAGAACTCCCTTTAATATTTCTCAAAGGGCAAGGTTCTTGTTGACAAACTCTCTTAATTTCTGTTTATTTGTGAATATTTTGAACTCTCCCTCATTTTTGAATGCCATCTTTGCTGGATAGAGAATTCTTGGTTGGAAGTTTTTTGTTTTTTTTTCCTTTTAGCACCTTAACTATGTCATAACACTGCCTTCTTGCCTCCATTGTTTCACTTGAGTAATCAGCACTTAATTTTATCGACCTTCCCTTATATGTGATGGATATCTTTTCTCTTTATGCTTACAGTATTCTCTCTTTGTCTTGAGCATTGGACAATTTGACAAGTATATGTCTTGGGGTAGGCCTGTTAGGATTTATTCTGTCTGGGGTGTGCTGTGCTTCCTGGACATGTATATCTTTGTCCCTCAATAGAGTTGGGAAATTTTCAGCCATTATTTCCTCCAACACTCATTCTGCCTCTTTCCCCTCTCTTCTCCTTCTGGGATGACTATAATGTGTATGTTTGTGCATTTCACATTGTCATTCATGTCCCTAAGTCCCTGCTGGATTTTTTTCTATCTTTTTTTCTACCTGTTCTACTATCTGTTTGATTTCAGATGTACTGTCTTCCACATCATTAATTCTTTCCTCTGCCTGTTCAAATCTGCTGTTATGTGCTTCCAGTATATTTTTAACTTTTTGCATTGTGCCATTCAACACCATCATATCCATTGTCTTTTCATATATGTTTAAAATTTCTTTGGTATGGTCTCCCAGTGTCTTCTTAATATCCTTAATCTCTTCCTCACTTTATTACACTGATTCATGATATTTTTTTGGAATCTCTGATTAGTTGTTCCATGTTCTACATCTCCTCCTATATTTTTCATTTGTCCCTTAAACTGGGCCATGTCTTCCTGTTTCTTAGTATGGCTTGTAATTTTTTATTTTTTATTTTTGGTGTCTGTTTGTCTTGATGAGTTTATTTGGTTGGTTAGAGTCTCTGTCAACTCTAGAGTTTTATTTTGTTGTTTTTTTGTGTGTGAGTGGTAAGGTTTCACATTGACATTTCATTCCTTTTATTTTATTTCCTGGATGTTGTCCCTGTTCCCTTGGAAAAAAATAAAATAATTAGGACCAGAAAGAAGGATAGAGATAAGGAGAGAAAAAAGAAAATTGTAATTATGATAAAAAAGGTAAAAGAGGAACTGTACAGGACCTGGGAAAATAAATAAATAACATATGTAAAAAATGATAAGTACTGAGGAATGAGGATGGAAAGTGGAATAGAAAAGATGAAATAAGAAACAAAATAGAGAAAAATATATAGAATGAATTAAAAGGCTGGAATAATGAGAAGAGAGGAAAAGAAAAAAGATAAAAGAAAAGAAATAGTAAAAAAGAAAGAAAACAGAAAAAGAGAGAGAAATAAAAACAAAGAAATTGAAAACCACAAAAAGAGATGGAATTAAAGAAAAACAACAGAAAACCTCAAATAGAAAAATGAAGGAAAGAAAAGAAATTACATAGGTAGAAAAAAATTGGTAAAAAAAATTGGGGTGGGGGACAAAGGAAGGGGAAACACAATAAAAAAGAAACAAAACAGCAGCAGCTAAAAAGAAAAAAAAAGAAAAGAAAGAAAAAAAACAACCAAGGAAAAACAACCTTCCTTCTTAGGCCCCTGAGGAGCTTCTCAGGCTGCCAGGGTTCATCAATCAATCACCCTGCATCTTGCCCTCTGCAGGTAATGTACCGGGTTTTAGAAAGTAAAATAAGGAGATAAAAAAAGGAACCTTTAAAAAAATAACAGATCCAAGAAAATCTGATATAAAGAGAATGTCTATATGTTCCCAGTCATAAGGTGTCACCTGAATGCCTGATAACCTGGTGGATCACTTCTCCACTTCTCTAAAGAGACCAGAGAATCAGATACACTTCCGCTCTCCCCATGGATCTGTGTCCCTTATGAGATTCCAAGGAGGCTCAGTTGGCCAAACTGACTGCAAAGATACCACCCTCTGTCAGACCCCTCTTCCTCCCAGGGAATGCCCCCTTCCCATCTGTTGGCAGCAGTGAGCCAGGGGGTCCACCAAGGCTACTAGTCCTGAGGGCAAGATATCTGTGCCATTTCCAGTCACAGGAGTGAGAAACTGATGGTTTTCATTTGTCTTTTTATCCTTCCAGTACACTCCTAGATGACTCAGAGCACCTTCCCGTTGTATAATATCCAAAGAAGCTCCTTTAGATAGGTCCCTGCCTTCTCTCTGCTATTTTTTGTTAGAGGGTCAGACTCTGCTTACCTACTTTGGGGCCATTTTCCCAGAAGTCCCATGATTTAAATTATGTCATTCCATTGCCTTCTTGCCTCCAGTGTTTTCTATGAGAAATCAGCATTTAATCTTGTTGAGACTACCTTATATATGATACATTGTTTCTCTTGTGAGGCTATTAGGATTCTCTATTTATCTCTGGCATTCAGTAGTTTTTAAAGATGATATGTCTTGCTGTGTATCTATTTGGGTTTAGTTTTTGTTCATGCTTTCCTTTAGTTCTCTAAGCATATTTAGGACCTTTTTATAAAAGTATTTGTCTGGTATGTTCCAGATCTGGTCCTACTTGTTGATGTTTTCTAATGATTTAATCTTTCCTTTTGCATGGGTCATAGCTTCCTGTTATCTGTATATTTTCCAATTTTTTGTTGCATCAAGGGCACTTTGATGCTTTAATGTGCTATCTCTAGAATTTAGACACTGAGGTGTCAGTTCCATAAGCTTGTATCCAACTACTGCTATGACAAAGCTTTCCTTTTGTGAAAGGAGCTAAAAAATAAGAAAAAAGAACACTTTTCCCAGTCTTTGCAGATTGGTCTGTGTGAGTTCTCTCCTTCAGAGTTTAGCTGTCTTACTAGTAAGTTTAGAGAATAGCTCAAGGCAAAAATGGAGGGACCGTACCAGTCTTTTCTGTGAATGTATCTTGTCCTGGGCATTTGCACGTGGTCCCAGTGATTCCAACTTTTACACTGATACTAATGTTCTCATTCCCCCTAGGATACAATGTTTCCTCAAGGTCTGGGGTACTTCACTGAATGTCCCATACCTGGCACTCCTTTGCCCCAGGCAACTGTATTTGATTGTTCTTCTATAGCATTCTGCCGGAGAGTTCTGTAATCTGCTGTAGGTGCAGAGCAAGCTCTGAGATGATGAGCCTCTGATACATGTCTTGATTCAGTCCTTCAGGCTGTTCCCAGACAGATTGACATATACATAGATGCATCCACTGTGCGCACAGGGTTACTCTGCACCCTCCAGAACCAGAGCAAGGAAACTGAGCAGGTGAAGTGTTGGGAGAGGGGCGAGAAAGGGTGGCAGAAAGTTTTCCTACTATTTTTAAGTAGCTTTTTTCTTGATTTGTCATTGTATCTGTCACTGCATCGTGTTAACTACTTTCTTAATCTTTGAGAAAGTTGTTTCTGCCAGTTTTCTGGTTGTTCAAAGCTTCTGTGGAGAGACAGAGACCTGCAGTATCTCACTCCAGCATCTTAGTTCCTCTTCATTTTTTAAATGTTGTTTTCATCCTTTTATCCTGGGTGACACATGCAAACCATTCATACTTTCCTCTTCTGGTTTGTATTGTCACCAGAAACATTGGACACTGGAGTATAGTTTGCTCTCTCTCTATTAAATGTTGTATGTTATCGATGTGTTTTTGGACTATATACATGATTAATAATTTAAATGATCAGTATGCTGAGAAATGCTGAATTCATTATGGGAATCCAATAAGGAAGTGAAGATGTTACATTTACTACTTATTTCTGCAATCAATTGTGTTGATAGGTGCACAATTACTTTGGGGAAAAGCAAAATAAAACTACTGAGATAGATCCCAAGAGGAAAGCAGTAGCTGAAAAAAAATCCAACAATGTTGGATATAGATTCATTGATTTTACTTTGCTTAAATTTGCAGAATATGTACTTGGCTTCCTAAATGGTGCTGATAGTTAATTATTGATTATATTGTGAAATAGAAAAAAAATGTTGTTGGAAGTTGGATTAGATTGCCATCCCTTTTGAAAGGAGGAGAAACAGTGCATATGGACAAAGATGCAAATAGTTTGGAGGCTTAGAGGTAGGAGGAAAAGGGTGTTCTCATTATAGTTTTTATTTACTCAGGAAATAAGAAACAAAATCACCTATTCATGATTATATGGGTGATGCTTGAGGTTTGCAGAGAATTTTGAGTGAGTGAAATATTTATCTTGGAGAGTGGAAGGGAGAACTGATTAGCAAAACACAGAATGACCATATGGTACTGAATTTTGCCTCTATAAATTTAACTTAAGTATAACTGTATTTTTTCTTCAGGTTCAGCAGCACTGGATAGTGAGAATAAAAATCTGAATTTAACCATGATTAGAATTGTGTCAAGCAAGAAAGGTGAAGAAAGGGCAAGGAAATAGCAGGTGTATGAAAGTGAACAGATATTGTAGTGATTCATGGAATCCATGCAAATAATCAGGAAATAAGAATATGGCATGATGGAAAATTATTGGAGTGGAGATACTACAGGTTTGAAGAAGAAAATTGAGAGGTATTGATCACACTGTGGAATACTTGAAACTGAGATTTGGAAGGTGAAGCAATTTTTGGTAATGACAAGATGTAGTGAGTGTCCAAGGGAGTAGATGGTGAAAGGGATGGCATCAAGGAGCTGTGATACCTTAGTGTTGATAGTATCTCCTCCAAACCTGTTCAAATCAGCACGATTAATTACAATAATAGTAATGGATTGAAAATCAGTAATCAAAGAGCTAAAATCTTAACTGAATGAGACACAGTGGCTGAAAAGACTGTGAGTAATTGTAGTAAATGGTGGGAGGCAGTATGACATAGTTGTTAAGAGCATGGGCAGCAGAATGCCAGGGTTCAAATCCCAGCTCTGACATTTTCTAGCTGTTTAACTGTGGGCAATATACTTAACATCCCAGTACCTCAAGTCAAATGTAAAATAAGGAGAGTAATAGTTGTAAATCATAATGTTGTTGCAAGGATTAAATCAGTGCCTGAAACGGAATAATTTTTTTTCGGTGGGGGGGGCGGGGGGTGCTGGGACCAATGATCACCAGCTGCCCTAGTAACAAAAATTATGCTTCCGAAATCTCTTGATATCGATTCGGGCACGAAGAGCAATGAGGCGCCCTACCTGTACCACTCACGACAGAAGCCCTTTTTGAGAGTAAACTTTTTATAAGTGGTGGGTGTCAGTTTGTCAGTGGAATTTTCAATGAGTGTATGTATGTGTGTGTGTGTGTGCATATAAATATTTAAGTATTTCTAAGGGGGCAGAGAGGAATAAGCAATGAAAAGCACAGGCCATAAAACATGGAATATGAGAGAGAAAACAGTCACCACTGGAGAAGACTTCAAGGGAAGCTGTGACCTTGAGGAGAGGCAAGTTTCAGCAAGAGCACGAAAGTTATGAAGATTCTCAGATAAAAGACTGAAGATATAAGAATTTTCTGATAAAAGACATGAGCTTCAGAAGGCACAAGGCAAAGATATAGGATGGTATGTAGGAGAGTAATATTGGATCAGATTTTAGGGGATGTTAAGAGCACATAGGGATAAGTTTCCTGTTTATGATGGATAACTTTGGAGATTTGGGCTGCTCTGGCTAAGTCAGGTAAGTAATGAAGTGAGGTACGCAAACCTTTGCCCTGACTTACTTCACTCTTGGACTGGCCCCTCAGGTAGTTTGTGGTACAAGGCAAGAACAATTTTTGGTGGGTCCACCACAGGAGACAGGTGGAGTTTTGCTGTGGTTATTGTAGAGGCCAGAGAAGCCACTGCCTTGCAAGGATATTAAAACTTATTCCAAAGAAGTGATATGAAGTCAATTGATTAGTGGTGAAGCTAAATCCTTACAGCTCATTCAGTTTCCCATGACTATGTCAAAACCTCTTGTTATTAGTTTTCAAAGTTCATGTATTTCTTCTTCAAGGCACTTATCATAATAGTAATTATATAATTAATGGTATGTTTATTTATATAATCACTTTTCCCATCACCGGAGCAGGCAGAAAGTGTTCCTCTTCTATTCACACATAAAGCTTCAGAGTTCTGCATGTGGTAAGCACCATATCTATATCCAATCTGTATCTATGTGTCCATATCTATATATCTATTTATATGTATATCTATGTCTTCTGACCGAGTGTTTTTTTTTTTGGGGGGGGGGGGTTCTATCAGGAGTTAGGTCATGAAAATAGATTTATAGGCAATGATCATAACTAATTTCAAAGCTTTGCTCTCTAAGCCAACCATGGTGAATCAAAGTTGTTTTTGCAAGAGTAGCACAGTGAGTCATAGAGTTCAGAACCACAGTTATCCTTAGAACTTCACTAGCAGCACCCTTTCTAGACTTTCCTCTAGGGAAAGAATTGGAGATTTGCCCTAAGAAATGAAGGAGTTTTAAAGTGTTTAAAGTGTTTAAAGTGTTTAATCTTGAGTAGCAGAGTATGAGCAGACCTTCAGACATCCAGTACCCTAAATCAATGGATAAAAATCAATGGATAAAAGACCTTGTTTTTAGGTTCAGTGATAATTTCATTATCACTAAGTACATGTTTGTTTCCCAACTAGATCATAAGTCCCTAGTGACAGGAAACAATATCACTTGGGATGGAGGCAGCTGAGCTTCATTTGACCAATGTCAGTGCTTTCTTATTATACTATGCTAGCTATGTTTAGAAAAGTCAGAGTGGCATCATGTAATACTACAAAAGGTCATCTTGTCGTCAGCATGCTGTGGTTAGTGGGTGAAAAAAAGTGATGCTATGATAAGTGGATGATAGCAGACACCAAATTGTTTACTTCTTCATTCTCCATAATACATAACACTGATTATAACAACTACAGTGTACACTTTAATAATTATTTTTCTCAGTGACTGCAAATGGTTTACTTTTTAACTGTGACCCTCTCAGAAAACTGGTATAGTCAGTCTTTTATACATGTAATAAAACACTCAGTTGAAGCTGACAAATTTCTAGAGTTAGGGAAGCTATCAGAAACTTTGCTGAAATGAGCAGCTTCAGTGTTTTTTCCCCCTTGCTTCTTTCACTAGCCCTAATTGAATAGATTCCCAATATTTCCACATCTACTCCAACATTTGTTTTTTTTTTTTAAATAGTAGGCATTCCAGTGGATATAAAATGGTATTTCATTGTTGTTTTGATTTGCATTTCCCTAATGACTAATAATATTGAGCATCTTTTCATGTGCTTATTTGTATATGTTCTTTGGAAAGATATATATTCAAGGTTAGAAAGTGAATTAGAAAATGCTTTAATCCAAACTTCCAGATGTCCTGCTCACTTGAATTGATTACCTCTGTAGCTATAAAATGGCAAAGTTTATTACTTGAAAGCAAAATATAGATAGGTTCTGATCATTCCCTGAACCCACCTTAGTATTTTATTGTTCAGAGTGGGAGTATGGCTAAGGATCATTTTTCATGGAATAGTTATTGCTTCCTGCCTGGGAAATATGAAAACATCTTTTTATCCTGGACTAGATTTATATCTACTTCTTCATTTTATTCGGGCTTATGCCCACTGCATGAAATGTATGTTCAAAAAACCCCTGAGTCATAAAATATAGAAGACATATAAGTAAATTATTAATGCATTTGCATTTTTCCAAAGGGCCTTAAAGTGTTGAATTTTAAGATATAGTTATATAGGCACAGCTATCATTTTACCTACTTTAAATAGTCTGACTAGAGTCACAAATTTCCAGTTGTATTTTTTTTTTGAAGATTGTTTCTGACACTATACAATTGACATTTAACTGTATCAACTGATGAGGTTATAAAAGTAAATAATTTAAATTATCATTGACTAGATTGAAATGTTTTGAAGTATTAGAAGTTTCCTTTCCATATAAAAACAAAATAAAATATACTGTTTTAGTTTGCCAAAGTACCAGAAATGTGTTGGCTTTTATAAAGGGTATTTATTTGGATAAAAAGCTTATAGTTCCAACACCATGTAAAGTCCAACTCAAGGCACCGTAAGAGGTGCTTTCTCACCAGTCAGCTGCCATATGTTGAAGTAAGATGGCAGGTGATCTCTGCCTGGTCTCTCCTTCCCTTCTGGGTTTCCTCTCTCAGGCTCAGCTGCTCTGCTTTCTTCCCAATTTCATCTGCAAGCTGGCATAGGGCTTGTCTCTTAGAGTTTCCTATATCAATCTTGGTTGTATCTCTGTCTTCCTAAGTTCAGCTGTGAGCTCTCAGGCATACAGTAGGGCTGATCTCTTCTTGAGCTGTTCCGTGGGCCCAGCCTCTTGCAGCTTCATGCTTAAGTGATCCTCTCTCTTACATGGCAGGATCAAACACAGCAGTTCCCTTTCTCCTCTGTCTCTGTTTCTGTCCATGTGAGTCCATTTATATCAGACCCAGCAAGGAGGTGGGAACTCAACCTGAGTCATGCCTCACTGACATAGTCCAATCAAAAGCCCTAAAGCAATCTTATCAAGTAATCCAATCAAAGGATCCTGGACTGAATTTAACACAATCAAAGGGCATCACACTCAGAGGGATAGATTCGTTTACAAACATAATCTTTCTCTTTTTGGGATTTGCAAAACAATCTCAAAGTGACACACACAGCACACTTTTCTATCCATAAACTCATAAAAATACCACTGTCTCTATTTGACCTCAGCAGGCTGTGATCAGTTCAGAAAGAGATTTTGACAGTCAAAAGGTAGGTCAGATCAAGGATAGTATGGGTCACAGATTTCACTGATGGGATAAAATTTTTAAAAGTCAAAGTCCATAATGAACATTTCATATCTTTCTCAAAGTTGCTGAGGTAAAACTATACAAAATAGTATATTTGATTTAAGATTTACCTATTTTATTTCTTCTAATGTGAGCCACTTTCCAAATTGTAAATTATTATTGGTTTATAACATTTTCATGTGAGATATGCTGTTTCAGTGCCTTATCTTTGATTCATAAATATGGAGCTTTTATGTTTGCTATGACTTCTGTTCTTACAGCGGGCGCTAAAGGTTAAGCATTAAAACCTTGAAATATTCCATGGTTTGGAGTGAGAAAAAAATGGTGGTGAAAGAGTATTTTTGATACTGTTATATGGTAAGTGTCATAGAGTCCAAAATTTTTCAGTGAGGAGTATTTTCAGGTGCTATATTGCCAATCTGGTAGCTGTTCTCTCTCTGCTAAAAATTCAGGTGATTATGGGAACATATACATGACCCTATAGCACAGATCCAAAAATGCTCAAAGGATGCCATCTCAGGAAATAAGCAGCTATAGTTGGCATTTCGCAAAACATATTGTAATAGAGCACTCCTTAAATTTTAGCATTGCATGAATCTAGACCTTGAGCTATAGAAATCCATTGCATGGATCTAGACCTTGAACTATAGAAATACTGTTGGTGAAACCTGAAGTTGGAGGACTTTCTGGCAAGAGGCTGAAACCAGCCACTATTTAGTGCCACAGGACATGACACACATTTACCAGCAGAAAATACAGACTCAGAATGTGAACCTTAAGACAAGACTAGTTTTGACATACCAATTCCCTAATGTGGAAGCCTGGAAGTTAATACCAGAATTAATTTGCACATCATTTGCGGTTTTTGAAGGTCCAGCTAAAGTTAATATGGCTCCTAAAAATTGGATGTAGTTTAATTTCATATTGTTAGATTATTCGTTCCCAGGTAATTTTGAGCTTGTTGTGGGATTATTTATTCTCAGGTAATTTTGAGTTTTTTTTTTTTTTTAAATAAAGTCCTGGAGAAAAGTTTCTAAAAACTAGTTATTTATAAAATTCACTAAAAATTGCAATTAAGATTCAGGTGCTCAGTTTTGAAAAAATAAGGTAAGAATTACTCCTAACAGAATAGTATTTAAATAGAATAAGGTTTATGGTGGGATGCACATAATCCTGGAATACATATGATAATACAGCCATATAATAAAATAACCATATTTTTTTTGCACATAAAATCATCCAAACTTTCTCTGGGTGGAATTTCATTTCTCAGGGTGGTTTTCATTTGTAATGATAAGGTAATTAAATACCAAATCACAGCACAAGATAATGACAGCTAAATTGCCTCTAGGTCTTCTCCTTGACCCTATCATAACCTTCTCCATAACCCTATCATTTTACTGGTGGACAGAATTAAAAGGTTTATATGATACTTCTTGGGCTTGAGACTTATGATTGCTGGTTTTCCTAAAGTGCAAGATAAACATTCCTTACCTAGCATCCTAAGATATCTCAGCTGATTAAGATTGCAGTTAGCAGGCAAATTGCAAAAGTAAGTTTTAAAAAATTCCCCTTCCTGTTCACAATGGAATTTTTTGGTCTGATAAATCATGTATGTCCTTCAATTTCTCTCTTTTTCAAAAATCAATAATGGGTCAATAAGAGAAAATGCAGTTTTAACTCCACAAATGGATATATAAAACTTGGGATATAGCATATTAAAATAGGCAAAGCTAAGCATCAGTCATTCAAAATGTAAGTAGATATACTACATCTTGTATTTCACTAAATGCAACCTGTCCTTTCATACCTCTTTGCTTCTGCACAAGCTCCCTAGAATAACCTCTCCCATGCTGGCTAGTCTGTTTAGGATATCGCTTCTCTGTTCTTCCATAAATTCTTAGACCTTTGTCTTTAGACATTATCATTCAATATTGCATTTATCTCTTAGTTTATCTATTATAGCAGAGACGATCAAATGTATCTCTTAACTCTGAATTAATAGTGTTTAATAAAATGCCATGTGGGTTATGGGTGCTCCATATCAGTTGCCTAAAAATTGAAAGTTATTAGAAGAAATGCTACAGTATATACAGTGATGTCAAAATGCAAAGTGTTAGGGGCTTTATAAAGTCTCTGATATGGTAGGGATTGAAATGTTGACTGCCATAGGTGAAAATGGCTTATTACTGGTTACCTAGAATAGTATATGTACTTAATACAGATACACCCCTAAGGAAGAGATACCTATCAGATGAAATGGAAGGTCCTTTTCAACCAATAGGACATTGCTGGTTTAGGGGTAACTCAGTGTAAAAGAGTTTTAAAATGGAAAACTTTGATGCAAAGTTCTGAAACTCTAAAACCACCATCATCATCTCAGCATGCCTGAATACATATTATGTGTCAGGTGCCATGGTAAGCATTTTATATGTATTACTTTTATTTAATCATCACAACAATCTTATTAAGTAGACTAGGCTATTTTACACATACTGCAGGTGAGAAAACTGAGGCTTAGGGAGAATAACTTGCCCAAAGTTACAGTTAGTAAGTGGGTGGGAGAGAATTCAAACAAGTTTGTCTCTAATGCCCAGAAACTTCACTGTTGGGTTATCCTGTTTCTTTTACATACAGCCCAGGTGTGTTCACGGGTGTTTCATTTCCTTACTCATTACCACCGTCAGATATTTCCTGACTCTTTCCCTTCACAACAGTTTGTCCCATAACTAATTGTGACTCCCCAAACCAAAATACTATCTCTTATCTTGCCCAGTGCTAATCCAGCAGCAGGACTGATTGATTAGGTTTGGGGAGAGGAAGGAGAAATTTTGGTTTTTCCCTTTAAGCTCTGACTCACAATCCTCCAGCTCCTTGTGCTGTGCTATTACCTATGCAGAAGGAAATATAGAAGTGAAATGGGAGTCAATGGGAGAGAGGGGAAGAAAACTCCATTCTGTTTATTCCAACCCCAATCCTAATTCCATTACTGGTATCTCTGGGATTCAAACACAGCCAATATAATTATAAGTTTAAAGGGAAAAGAGAAGAGAAAAAAGCAAGAAAAGGCAACAGTGTGGAAAGATGAGGGCAAGTACGAGTTTTATCTTCTACCTCTCTCAGCCAAATTTTCCTAATTACCATACCCACTTATCCCTTGTATAAATAATTTCTGTTGGAATATGATATATATTCAGAAGTACACATATCATAAATACAGAATTTGCTTAACAAAATGAACACATTTGTAATCACCATCTCTATCAAGAAAGAGAACTGTATTAACACATGTGGTTGTAAATTACATTTTCCTTGTAACCAATGAGGAAGAACACGTTTTCATGTGTTTAATGACCATTTGAATATATTATTTATTGAAAAGTCACTTCAAGACTTGTCCACTTATTTTAGTATTTGTCTTTTCCTTATCAATTTGTAAAACTTCCTTTTATTTTCTGGATACAATCTTTTGTTGTTATACATTTTGCAAACATTTTCTGCCCCTTATTTCTTGCCATTGTACTCTC
Organism: Tolypeutes matacus; assembly: GCA_026826555.1. Lineage (NCBI taxonomy): Eukaryota > Metazoa > Chordata > Mammalia > Cingulata > Chlamyphoridae > Tolypeutes > Tolypeutes matacus. The sequence continues at coordinate 812,386 of JAKSZT010053767.1, read as the reverse complement.
TGAGTTGTGTCTTTTGATAAAAAAAAAGTTCTGAAATCTTAATGTAGTCCAATTTATTGTTATTTACCCTAACAGTTAGTGTTTATTTCCTGTTGAAGAAATCTTTGGTTGATACCAAATTATGAGGATGTTCTCTTATGTTATCATCCAGAAGCTGTATTTACCCTCATATAAATTTAGATCCATGATCCACCTGGAAGTGATTTTTGTATTTGGTCTGAATTGTAGGTCAAGAGTCTTTTTTTTTTTCTCCTGATGAATATGCAGAAAAGGTGGGTTTAAAATGGAAACTGTTGATGCAGAATTCTAAAATTATAATACATCATCATCGTCTCAGTTAGCATGTCTAAATACATACTTTGAAATTCTATTTGGATCTATGTTACACAACTGAATAATGTTCCAAATGGCTAGATGCCATTTTAGGTGTTTCCTATCCTATTTCTAGCCATGCTTCATCATGCTGGATATTTACTGTTGATCTTTTTTCATAGCACTATCATCTTTGTCTTATGTCAAAGGTTGGTAGAAGTGAGAATCTGTTTGTGGACTCTGTTTTACTCCTTTGGTTTATTTGTCTGTCTAATTTCCAATACTACACTCTCTTATATAATAATAGCATTATAATAAATGCAATTATATGATAATATAAGTCTTTGAACTTTGCTCTTCTTCAAAATTGTTTTGATTATTTGTGGCTCTTTTCATTTCCATTAATGTTTTTATATCCCATCATTCATTTGTAACAAAAAAAACAAAAAACAAAATAAAGTACCTGCAGAAATTTATCTTGGAGTTGCGCTGAATCAATAAATCAATTTGTAGAAGATTGACATCTATAAATAATGAGGTTTCTAATGCATGAATTTAGTGTATCTTTTCAGTTTTTAGGTTTTTTAAAATACTTTTCATGATGAATTTATTATTTTATGTATAGAGAACTTTTGCATATTTTGTTATATTTCCTAGATATTTGATTTTTCAATGTTATTTTAAATGATGACAGTTTTTAGTTTACAAAAATATACAAAAAATATTTTTTATATTGACCTTCTATGCAAAGGCATTGCTAAATTCACTTGTTAAATTTAGCAATTTGTATGAATATACTTTTAGAGTATAATCATGTAATCTGTAAATAGTTAGTTTTATTAATTTTCCATTCTTGTGTATTTTCCCTCTCTCTTTTCCTTCCTTCCTTCCTCCCTTCCCTTCCTTCCCTCCCCACCCCTCCCTTACCTAACTTTCCCCTTCCCTCCCCTCCTTTCCCTTCCTTTCCCTTCACTTTTCTCTTTTTTGACTTAGGGCTTTAGTAGGGACCTCCAGTATAATTATGAGTATAGTTGGGTTAGGGCACATTGTTATCTAGTTCCCAGTTCCAGGGGAAATCCTTTAATACTATACCGTTAAGTATGATATTTGCTCTAGATATTATTTTATATATACCCTTTAACAGATAAGGACATTCTCTTCTAATTATATTATGCTAAGAGATTTTAATAATGGCATTTATTTATGTGAAATTATTTTCTTGTATCTTTTGAGATAATCATATGATTTTTTTTCTATTTTTCCTGTTATTGCGGTGACTTATTTTAATTTTAGTATGATAAAGCATTCTTGTTTTCTGTAATCAATCCAACTTTTACATGATATAATATTCTTTTTACATACATTTTTTGCTAATTTATTTTCAGATTTTGCAGTATGCTTATGAGAGACATCGGCTTTTAATTTCCCTCCTTGTAATAAAATAGTCAAGTTTGGAAAAAAGATTTTGTTGGCCTTACAAGGTGATTTTGGAATTAGTCCTATATTTTTCTCTGCAGTATTTTGTGTGGGTGATTGTTACTTTCCTAAAATATTTAGAAGAAATAACTATGAGATCACCTTGCTCTTATATTTATTATTTATTACATTTATGTTGGATCTTACATTTATGATTGGGATGTTCTGGTTCTTATATTTATTGTTGGAATTTCCAGTTTCATCTTGTTGAATAGAACAGGACTATTTATATTTTCCACTTCTTATTTTGCCTGCTTTGAAAAATTGTTTTTTTCTTAGAATTTCTTTACTAATGAATTTTTTAATTTATTGATACGTTATTTATAATATTCTGTTATCTTTTATAATTAAAATTTTATTATTAAATGAAATCCACCTTTTTGTTCTTGATATTAGTAATTGGTATCTTCTCTCTTTTTTTATCAGTCTTTCCAAATTCTTATAGATTTTAGCTAATTTCTCTATTGTGCTCTTTTTCTATTTCATTAGTTTTTGTTCTTTTATTATTTTACTCATTCTAATTTCTTTGGGCTTAATTTTCTTTTCTTTTTCTGATTTTTTGAGATGTATATTTAGATATTTCATTTTCAGCCTTTCTTGTTTTTTTCTAATATGAGCATTTAAAGAAATAAAGCTTTCAAAGCATGACTTTGCATACTAAAAATTTTGATTTTTTTTTTCATTTTTACTTTCCATCATGGTATCTTGTTTGACCTTCAGTATTCAGAAATACATGATATAATTTACAAATATTTGGGTATTCTTCAGTTATCTTTTAACAGTTGATTTCTACCTTAATTCCACTGTAATCAGGGAACATACTGTATAATATTTCAAGGCTTTGAAATATGTTGAGATATGTTTATTTTTTGCCCTAGCACATAGTCAAATGTAGTTTATATTCCATGCATATTTGAAAGAAAAGTGTATTATGTGGTCATTGGTTCTATTACATTAACCAAGTCAATTGGCTCACATTTACTATTTCTGTTTTTAAATCTTTTATAACCTCATTAGTTTTCCTCTGCTTGTTATGTTTTTTTTCTACCTAGATAAATTAGATATAGATAGATATAGATGTAGATGTAGATAGACATAGACATAGACAGACATAGACATAGACATAGACATAGATATGTATAAAGGGATTTTTCAAACTACAAATATAAGTGTGGTTTGTCTATTTTCCTTTTAGTTCTTTCCTTTGGCCTGTGTTAAATCTTTCATACAAATTTAGGAGTATTATGTCCTTCTGATGGGTTGATATTTTTTCAAAATTAAATGACCCTCTTTATTTCTCTTAATGCTTCTTGTCTGAAAGTCTTACATGTCTACTAAAAACACAACTACACAAGATTCTTATTGTTCTTATTGGTAACATTTGTATGGTATAACTTTTAACATATTTTTAATTTAAAATTTTCTGTAATCTGATATATAAATTGTAATTTCTCTAAACTGGATATGTTTTAATCCAGCCAGCCAGTCTTTGCCTTTTAATTGAGAGTTTATTCCAATTATATTTAATATGTTTATTGACACATTTGATTTTAATTTCCCATTTTCCTATTTATGTCCTATCTGACCCAGATATTTTAGATTACATTTTCAATCATTTCCTGACTTACTTTGGAATATTTACTTATTTTCATTATTCTGTTTATACCCATCACCCCCATTAACTAATCAATTTATATTCTCATTCTTTTAGTGGCCATATGAGAAATTACAACATGCATCCTTCACTTGAAAATGTTTAATATAAATTTGTAGTTTTAATGTTTCCTGGACAATACAATGATTTTTATAAATATTTCAAATTCATGTTGACTTATATATTTATGTTCTTTATATATTCCAAACCTTCATGAGGTGTATTACTATTATTTTCCATAGACAGTATTCACTTAGATTTACTACATACTTACCCTTTCTGTTGTTATTCATGTCTTTCTCAAATTTTATTGGTGAAAATATGGGATCATTTCCATTTGCACTTTTATATTTCTTTGTACATATATGTACAAAGAATATGTACATATATTCTGATATACCAGAAGTGAATTATCTCACTCTTTGTTTGACTGATAAATTATTTACTTCACTTTAATTTTTGAATTTGAATTTCAGTAAGTATAGAATTTCTGTATCATAGTTTTCTTTTAGCATTTTAAACATGTCATTCCATTGTCTTCTGAATTACAATTTTTTTTCTATTGAAAAGATAGCATTAATTCTTATTTTTCCTTTAAAAGAAGTGTTCCTTTCTTTTGCTGAATTTTGGAAACTGAAGATTGATGTCTTTTATCAGTTTGGGGAAATTCTAGGTAATTACCACTTCAAATATTTCTTCTGACCCATTAATTTTTTTCTTTTCTATCTGAGACTCCAATTATGATTATGTTATGTACAATTTAACCTTATTTCAAATGCCTAGGTACTTTTTGATGTATTTCCTGTCCTATTCTCTCCATGTTTCACCACTCTGCATATTACCTATTGATTTATCTTCCTGTTCACCAATCATCTATTCAATTCTGTTTAACCAGCTATTAATCTCATGTTGTGCATTTCTAATTTTAGTTATTTTATGATTCAATTCTAGAAAATCGATTTGACTCATAATTTTTAATATATCTAGTTGTATAGTAAATCTCTACATGTTTTTAACAATTTTATTGAATATTTTCATCAGAGTTATTATAAAATGCTTATGTCATAACTTATAACTTGTCATCTGTACAAAATTTTTATTGTCCATTATTCCCTTAGTTTGCAATCATTTGATATGTGCCTGTAAATAATTTGTAGTTCTGGATAATATTATCTTCTTTCAGAGATTTTGTTTATGCTTCTAGTGGTCAGAAGTGGGGTAGATCATCCTCATTTAGCCTGGATTGAATTGATTCAATGTTGAGTTCTGACTTTATAAGCACAAGTTTATTCTTATATGACCCTGCTTCTACAGTATAGGGCTTCTGGAGTCCCAACTCTAAGCTTGGTGTGTTTATATGGGCCTCTTCTTCCTGAAAGGCACTGTACTAGTCAGAGTTCTCTAGGGAAACAGAAGTGACAGGAGACATCTGTAAATATTATGAGATTTTCCTAAAAATTTTCTCACATGATTGTCGAGATGCACAAGTCCAAGTTCCATAGGACAGGCTGCAAGATGGGAACTCTGATGAAGGATCTTGATGAATTGTCTAGGTAGAAGGCTGATCACCTCGGAAAATAGTGCCATATCAGGGACTGAGTATTGTTCTCCACTGCTGGCAGTTTGAACACTCAGCCGTGACTATAGCCAGGTCAACCTTGGTGAGTGGAAGTCTGTGTTGCTGAGCCCATGCATAACCTCCATCCCTACCACAATGGCCACTTTGTTCACTGGACAATGACAGGAGTGGCTGAGGAAAGAGGCTGACTGTTTTTTTCACAAAACAAGTCATTTCATTCACTTGGTTATTAAAATCTTCCTCTATTGAATTCACCTCAAGTTGAACATTCATGTAGGACACAAATATCTTCATGTTTTTTGTCCACTGAGAAATGTCTATCCACAAACCTCTTCCCCATACCTCTTTGTTACCAATTTTCCAATCATGTTCCTTCCAAGTCCCTGACCATCCAACCAAACTATTGGTGAAAACCCATGAATCAGTAGACAAACTCATCGCCAGCCATTTCTCCTTCTTAACAAAATGAAAACCAGGTGCTCTGCTCAATGTTTTGCCCACTGGGAGGATTTCCCCTCACCACTGTCCTTCAGTAACATCCCAGACAGGGACTGCAGTACTGTAGCTGTCCATTTTTGGGTGGTACCTGCATATCATGCAGAACCATCTGTAAACCAGACCTGAGTTTTCTTTTCCTCAGTGAACTTATTTTAAGGAACTCTTCATGAGACCGTAACTGTGGACTGGGAAAGAGAAGTTAGTGTGGTAGAATTGAGGGTCATGGGCACTTGGGCCACTTTGTCTTATAACTTTCTTTTTCCTTCAGGACCAGCTCAAGCCCAATCTCATATATACCACTTTCATTTTATTATGGAATGCTGCTGTGCATGCCCAACTTTATGGATTGAAAGTCAAATAATGTCTGTGGGGATAGGCAAGAACACACCCCATAGAGCATGCCACAAGCTGGCAACTCTGATAAAGGTTTTTGATGAATTCCCCAGGAGAAGCTGGCTGGCTGAAGTAGAGTTGGAAATTTTCTCTTCTGACTGCTGAAATCATCTTCTCCTTTTAAAGCCTTCAACTGATTGGATGAGACTTGAAGTTTGGTTGAAGGCAATTTCCTCAGTTGATTATAAATGTAATCAGCTATTGTTGCAATGAACCTACTCATGATCTAAGTCTTTGAAATATTCTCACAGTAACAATCAGGCCACTGCTTGCTTAGCCAAACAATTGGATACCATCACCTGACCAAGATGACACATGAACTTAACCATCACCTGCCCTGAAATATAATTTTCTCTGTTCCTCACCATGGGACTGTCAAAATTTCTCCTCAGATTCTTATCACCCTAGCCCTTGCTGCTTATATATTTCCCCTGAAGGGAAAAGTGGCATCACAAGTCAGGCTCCTTTAAGTATGCTTCCTATATCCAAGATATAGGTCTTGGTAATTCTCTGATTCCTTAAACAGATTTTCATTGCTTTTATTCATCATTTTAATTGTTTTCCGTATGAAGTAGTGAGATGGTTAATTTCATGTGTCAACTTGGCTAGGTTATTGTGTGCAGTTGTTTGGTCAAGCAAGCACTGGCTTCACTGTTGTTGTGAGAGTTTTTCATGGTTTTAAATCATTAGTCAGTTAATTGTGCTAATCTACAATCAAAAACGGAGATTTCCTTCAGTAGTGAAAGGAATCTCCTCCTCATCCAATCAATCTTTACTTAAAGGGAAAAATGATGGTTTCAGCAGTCTGAAAGAAGAATTTCTATCTCTACTTCAGCCAGCCAGTTTCTCCTGGAGAATTAAATGTCACCTGTGAATTCCCAAATTGTGGCTTGCTCTGTGAAATTCATCCTCACCAATCTAGATCATCATATGAGCCAATACCTATAATAAATCTTTTAATATTTGCATATATATATTCTGTAGTTCTGTACATATATATCCATATATATAACTATATGCAAATATCTTATGTATACTCATAATTCTGTTTTTCTGGAGACCCTATCATATAGATTTTGGACCAAAAGTGGAGTGGTCCTTGAGAAGCAAAATCTTAAGGATGAGATGTCTGAGTTGGCTTTGGAATTGGTTTTCTAATCTGAGTATATTGAAAGGCAATAATGGGTTAGATGGGGAGGCAAGATGGCATCGGTTAAAGAGGGCACTCACTGACTCACTCTCTGAGGACGGCTGACTGGGGACAGGGTACTGCCCGGGGATCTGTGCTGTGAGCGCATGGAGCGAGTACCTTGGGACATCTATCTGGAGGCAGCTCGACAGCGTGGCTTGCTCGGTAGAAATTCGTGAGTTTTAAGCCTACCTGTGGTGGTTAACACAGACGGTTGAGCCCCACCCTCAGGGAAAAAGGCTGGTTTGAGCCACGACTCCCACCAGCAACCTGCCTGCAACCCGGTGAGAGGGAGTGTTCTCCAAGAGGGGGAGGGTTCTGGCAAAGGGTTGAGAGGGGTTTCCTTTCTGTGGATTTGGCTGCCTGGAACCCCTTGCAGCTTTGGGGAACAAAATAGCTGGCTTGAAGCAGGACCAGGCTGAGGGGAGTGGTGAATCTACTGAGGAAGTTGATTTATTTAGCTGCCCAGGGATATGCCCTGATGCCCACTGACAACCCAGTGAGAGGGAGCATTCTCCGAGAGTGGGAGGGTTCTGACAGAAGGTGAGAGGGGTTTCCCTTCTGTAGATTTGGCTGCCTGGACCCTCCTCGTAGTTTTAGGGAGCAGATAACCCGGCTTGAAGCAGCGCCAGGCTGAGGGGAGAGGCGAATCTTCTGAGGAGGCCTGATTTATCCAGCAGCCCAGGTGACACTGAGGCTTGGCTCCAGAGGGGGCGGAGTCAGGCAATTTTTTTGTTCTGCACTGACAAGCATTAGAGCTTCAGCTCCCCTGGGGAAGATGAGAAGAGGACATCTTTTGGGTTCCTTATTTCACCAAAAAAAAAAAAAAAAAAGAAAAGAAAAGAAAAAGAAAGAAAGAAAGAAAGAAAGAAAAAAAAGAAGACAGTCACGTTAAAAAATAAAATATGAATTCTTCTTTTTAATTTAGTTTAATAGCTAAAATCTGCCTCAAAACCTGCAGATAGAATCTTGCAGGGCAATTGATTGATAAACACAAACAGGCTGAGAGGTTCCACAAGGGCCCAAGAAGGAACACTGTTCTTCCTTAGCTTTGTTTGACTGATGGCTTGTGTGGTTGTTTGGTTTTTCTCTGTTTATTTGTTGTCTCTTGCTTTTCTTTCCTCTTTCCTGCCCTCCTTCTTTTTTCCTTCTTTATTTATTAATTTTTTAAATTAGGTGTTGTTAGCTTGTCTCTTCTTTGCTGTGCTTCTTCTACAGTGATTTCCCATTCTCTGTCCATATTGATTTTGTCTCCCATGCTATCTCTTTTCCTTCCTTCACCTTTCTGCCTTCTGCTTTCTGTTGTGGTTCTTACCACATTTTTTCATTAGCCCACAACTTAAGGGTGTCAATTTCTATTCTATCTATTCTGTTTTCTTCTTTTTTTGTTAATATTAACTTTTTCCTTTCAGCCCTTTCTTTACTCTTTCTCTCCCTCTTCATCATTCTAGCCTTCTAAATCATTATATATATATTCCTCTATTTGGTTTCCCAGTCCATTGTAGGTACTCCACTTTTTTTCCTATTACTCTACACTGCTTACATGAGTTAAATATTCATTTCACTAAGTCTTATATGGCCCCTCTTCTAACTTTTATCAATATTACTATTATCCTTCTTCCTTTCTCACATCTTTCGATTCCTCTGGCCTTAATCTTTTGCCTTCAAGGGAACATAGAAAGAAGCAAGGAAATAAAATAAGGAGAAAAAGTGTCAAAAAGAAAACTTAACACACACACAGAATCACCAGCTAAATAAAACTCTAGAGCAGAGAGAGAAGCTAATCAACTGAATAAACTCATCAAAATAAAATGATGACTAGAGGGAAAGAAAAAACTACAAACCACACTGAGAAACAGGAAGACAGGGACCAGTCCAATGAACAAACTAAAAACCAGGAAGAGATACAGAACATTGAACAACTAATCAAAGCTTTCCAAACAAAGTTCATGGACCAACTTAATGAAGTGAAGGAAGAGATTAAGGATATTAAGAAGACACTGGGAGAACATACTGAAGAAATTATAAACATACATAAAAAAATAGTGGATCTGATGGTGATCAATGGCACAACCCAAGAAATCAGTAAGACACTGGATTCACATAATAGCAGATTTGAACAAGCAGAAGAAAGAATTAGTGATGTGGAAGACAATACATCTGAAATCAAACAGATAGTATAACAGATAGACAAAAACACAGAAAAAATCCTGCAGGGACTCAGGGATTTAACCGACAACACAAAACACTCAAACATACACATTATGGGCATCCCAGAAGGAGAAGAGAAGGGAAAGGGAACAGAACGTGTGTTGAAGGAAATAATGGCTGAAAACTTCCCAACCCTATTGAGAGAGATGGATGTGCAGATCCAGGAAGCACAGTGCACCCTAACAGTATAAATCCCAACAGGCCAACTCCAAGACATATACTTGTCAAAATGTCCAATGCTCAAGACAAAGAGAAAATACTCAAGGCAGCAAGAGAAAAGAGAACCATCACATACGAGGGAAGCACAATAAGATTAAGTGCTGATTTCTCATCTGAAACCATAGAGGCAAGAAGAGAGTGGTATGACATAGTCAAAGTACTAAAAGAAAAAAACTTCCAGACATGAATTCTCTATCCAGCAAAACTGGCATTCAAAAATGATAGAGAGTTCAAAATATTCACAGATAAACAGAAATTAAGAGAATATGCCAATAAGAAACCTGCACTTCAAGAAATACTAAAGGAAGTTCTACAAGTTGAAAGGAAAAAACAAGGGAGAGAGAGTTGGAGGAGAGTGTAAAAACAACTACAAAGGCAAAAAAAAGAAATAAAAACAACATATGACATACATTAACCCAAAGAAAATATGGCTGAAGTAAGAAATTCATTGCGAGTAATAACACTGAATGTTAAAGGATTAAATTCACCACTCAAGAGACACAGATTGGCAGAATGGCTAAGGAAATATGATCCATCTATATGCTGCCTACAAGAAACCCACCTTCGACCCAGGGATATAAGGAGGTTGAAAGTAAATGACTGGAAAACAATTTTACAAGCTAACAATAGCCAAAAAAGGGCAGGAGTAGCTTTCCGAACATCAGACAAAATAGACTTTAAATGCAAAACTATTGTAAGAACAAAGATGGACACTGTATATTAGTAAAAGGGGTAATCTCTCAAGAAAAGAGAACAATCATAAACATTTATGCACCTAATTGGGGTGCCTCAAAATACATGAAGCAAACTCTGGAAAAACTAAGTGGAGAAATAAATGCCTCTACAATTATAGCGGTGGACTTTAATACACCATTATCATCGTTAGACAGAACATCTAGACAGAGAATCAATAAAGAAACAAAGACTCTGAACAATACATTAGAGGACCTGGACTTAATAGACATATACAGAACACTACACCCAAATACAGCAGGATTTACATTCTTCTTGAGTGCACATGGATCATACTCCAAGATAGACCACATGCTAGGCCACAGAACAACTCTCAATGAGTTCAGAAAGATTGAGATTATACAAAGTAATTTCTCTGACCACAATGGAATGAAGTTGGAAATCACTAAGGGCCAGAGAAACAGATTAGGCACAAAGATATGGAAGATAAACCACACACTCTTAGACAAACAGTGGGTCAAGGAGGAAATCCCAAGATAAATCAGTAACTACCTTGAAACTAATGAAAACGACAACATAACATATCAAAACCTAAAGGATGCAGTGAAAGGTATCCTGAGAGGGAAGTTCATAGTCATAAATACATATATTAAAAAAGAAAAAAGAGCTAAAATTGAAGACCTAACTTCACACTTGAAGGAATTGGAAAAACAACAACAAACTAAACCTAAAGGAAGTAGAAAGCAGGAAATAACAAAGATTAGAGCAGTACTAAATGAAATAGAGAATAAGAAAGCACTAGAAAAAAATAAACACAACCAAAAGCTGGTTCTTTGAGAAGACCAATAAAATTGAAATACCCTTAGCCAGACTAACAAAGAAAAAGAGAGAACAGATGCAAATACACAAAATAAGGAATGAGCAAGGGATATCACTACTGACCCCACAGAAATAAAGAGTATCATAAGAGGATACTTTGAAAAATTATATGCCAACAAGAATGATAATTTAGAGGAAATAGACAAGTTTCTAGAAACTCGCAAACAGCCTACATTGATGAAAAAAAGAAATTGATGAATTCAACAGTCCAATTACAAGTAAAGAGATAGACTCAGTCATCAAAAACCTCCCAAATAAGAAGAGCCCAGGACCAGATGGCTTCACAGCAGAATTCTGCCAAACATTCTGGAAAGAGCTAACACCAATTCTGCTTAAGCTCTTCCAAAAAATAGAAGTAGAAGGAGTATTGCCTAACTCATTCTATGATGCCAACATTACCCTAATACCAAAACCAAACAAAGATACCACAAGAAAGGAAAATTACAGTCCAATTTCTCTAATGAACCTAGATGCTAAAATCCTCAACAAAATACTTGCTAATCACACTCAACAACATTTCAAAAGGATTATACACCATGACCAAGTGGGTTTCATCCCAGGTATGCAAGGTTGGTTCAATATAAGAAAATCAATCAATGTAATACACCACATAAACAGACTGAAAGAAAAAAAAATTCATGATTACCTCTATAGATGCAGAAAAAGCATTCAACAAAATACAGCACTATTTCCTGATAAAAACACTGCAAAAGATAGGAATAGAAGGAAACTTTCTGAATATAATAAAGGTTATATATGAAAAACCCAAAGCTAACAACATCTTCAATTGTGAAATCCTAAAACATTCCCTCTGAGATTGGGAACAAGACAAGGATGCCCACTATCACCACTCCTATTTAACATTGTCTTAGAAGTACTTGCTCTAGCACTGAGGCAAGAAAAAGATATAAAAGGCATCCAAATTGGAAAAAAAGAAGTAAAAATTTCATTATTTGCAGATGACATGATCCTATATGCAGAAAGCCCTGAGATATCTACAACAAAGCTTCTAGAACTTATGAAGGACTTCAGTAATGTCACAGGCTATAAGATCAATGCTCAAAAATCAGTAGCATTTCTGTACACCAATAATGAGCAATCTGAGGAGGAAATCAAGAAAAAAAATACCATTTACAATAGTAAATAAAAGAATCAAATACCTAGGAATAAATTTAACTTAAGATGTAAAGGACTTATATATAGAAAATTACACAACCCTCTTAAAGGAAATCAAAGAAGACTTAAAGAAATGGAAGCATATTCCCTTTTCATGGATAGGAAGACTAAATATCACCAAGATGTCTATCCTACTCAAACTAATCTACAGATTTAATGCAATCCCAATAAAAATCAACAGTGTATTTTTTAAGGAACTGGAAAAACTAACTACAAAATATATTTAGAAAGGTAGGAGGCCCCGAATTGCCAAAGACATATTGAAAAAGAAAAATGAAGTTATCACATTAAATGTCTTTAAAACATACTACAAGGGGAGCTGATGTGGCTCAGTGGTTGAGTGTCAGCTTCCCACATATGAGGTCCAGGGTTCGATTCCTGGTACCTGCAACAACAACAACAAAAAACATATTACAAAGCTACAGTGCTCAAAACTGCATAGTATTGGCACAAGGATAGCCATACTGACCAAGGGAACCGATTTGAGAGTTCTGATATAGATCCTAGCATAGACAGTCCCCTGATATTTGAGAAGGCCACCAAGCCCACTCAGTTGGGAGAGAATGGTCTCTTTAACAAGTGGTGCTTGGAGAACTGGATATCCATATCCAAAAGAATGAGAGAGGAATACCATCTCACACCTTATTTTAAAATCGACTCAAGATGGATCAAAGATCTAAATATAAGAGCCAAAACCATAAAGACCTTGGAAGATAATGTAGGGAAGCATCTACAGGACCTTGTAATAGGAAATGGTTTCATGAACTTCACACCCAAAGCACCAGCAGCAAGAGAAAAAATAAATAAATGAGATCTCCTCAAAATTAAAATCTTCTTCACCTCAAAGGACATTATTAAGAAAATAAAAAGGCAGCCTAACCAATGGGAGAACATATTTGGCAGGCATATATTTGATAGGAGCCTAATATCCTGCATATATAAAGAAATCCTACACTTCTAAAATAAAAAGACAAACAACCCATTTAAAAAATGGGCAAGTGACCTGAAAAGACACTTCTCCAAGGAAGAAATACAAATGGCTAAAAAGCACTAAAAAATGCTCAACCTCACTAGCTATTAGGGAAATGCAAATCAAAACTACAATGAGATACCATCTTACACCCATCAGAATGGCAGCTCTTAAAAAAACAGCAGACTATAAGTGTTGGAGAGGATATAGAGGAATAAGAACCTTCATCCACTGCTGGTGGGATTGTGGAATGATCCAGCTACTGTGGAGGACAGTTTGGTGGTTCCTCAGAAAACTAACAATAGATCTTCCATATGATCCAGTGATTCCACTGCTGGGTATATACCCAGAAGAATTGAAAGCAAAGACACGAACAAATATATGCACACCAATGTTCATAGCGGCATTGTTCACCATTGCCAAAAGTTGGAATCAGCCCTGGTGCCCATCAACAGATGAATGGATAAACAAAATGTGGTACATACATACAATGGAATACTACTCAGCTGTAAGAAGGAATAAAGTGCTAACACACAGAATAACATGGATGAATCTGGAAGACCTTATGTTGAGTGAAGCAAGCCAGGCATTGAAAGATGAACAGTATATGACCTCACCAATTTGAATTGAGGAAAGTGAGCAGTCTCTGAGAACCATTGCCTGAAAGATAGGTTAACAAGGGAGAGAAAGAGAAGAGAAGGTTGTGAGCTATCACCCATATGGACATAATCTATGGTAAAGTGATAGAGTATAGTTGCATAGTGAAAGATAGGACAGGTGGGTAGTGATATTACTGGGTTTGGTGGTGCAAGGTTGACAGGTGGGTAGATTAGGAAGGGCAGGTTAGAATACCCAGGATATGGGGGGGAGAGATGGGAGGGGGACTAGGTGAACATGGGATTTGTGGGTATGATGTTGAAAGTGCAGGAGGGGAATGCTCTTATGGCAATATCACTGGTTTAGGGTGTAGGTTGGGGGGCATTCAGGAAAGGGGTGCATCTGGAGTAGGCTTCTTCTGGGGAGTTTGTGGGTTGTTCATCCTGTCATCATAATGTGTTGTGTCAGGGAGTGGAGACCCACACAGTGAGTGGGAAGGAGATGGACCCCCATCTTTTGGGTGGACCGTTCACCCAGAAACAGACAGATGGGTGTCTCTTAGGAGCAAGGGTGGATCCTAATAGGGGAGGATAATCAGCTTGTCAAGACCTCTTGTTGCATGTAGCTATGAATCTTGTCACCCAATGAGTCAAGACAGGGGAGTGTCATGTGCCCCAGGGGGATGGGGAGGAAGGAACAGAAAATATCAAACAGATTTAGTGGTCATTGGAAATGTTTTTCATTACCTTACAGTAATGGACACAGGACATGGTAAATATCATCAAAAATTATTAAACTGTACCATCTAAATTGTAAACTATACTGTAAACCATTGACAATGTTTAGTAGCTATGTTTCACTATCTGTATAACAGTTATAACAATGCTACCATCCACAAACACACACAAAAAAGGTTTTAATATGGGGTGAGGAAAGGGGAAGGAGGTTGGGTATATGAGAGTCTCTTGTATTCTGTGTGTGACTTTGCTGTGACCTAAATCTTCTTTGAAAATTAAATGAAATTTTGGGAGACATGAGGGAGTGAGAGGGGGGAGGTGCCATGGTACAGACTGGACACCCAATAATGCAGTGATAAAAGGAAAAAAAAAAAATATTTATTTATTTATTTATTTAAATTCCCAGTTTTTGAATGTCCCAATACTTTAACTTTATTTTATTTTCAGGTTTTTTTTTTTTCTGAGTTTCCATGTATTTTAACTCTTACATTTAAGCTTATCATTATTATTTAATTTTCTTATTAATTGTATTTGGCTATTATATGGGCTTCATCTTCAAGGAAGGTTTAGATCACAGAAGGGTTACAACAGGGACAGCAGAGGATCATTGGTGGGGGGTGTCTGGGATGGGGATTTAATGTGAAGAAGTTCACCTGAATTTATATGAAAGATATATAAAATTGTTCAAATGATCAAGGGGTGGGGCATGGTCACAGTAGGTAGACGATCACTCAATAAATGAGGGAATACTGAATTCCCAGCCTGGAGAGCTCTGCCATATTCTCCAAGGGAGCAGCAACAGTCCCCCGAGGGCAGGGGCAGTGTCTGACAAAGGAGGATGGTCCACTGATGGGTTCTTGTTTTTGATGACTAGTCTTATGAGACTTTGCTCTTGGCTAATTGAAACTTAGCCTACTGTTATGAGGTGCCTAAGGGTTGCCACCTGAGAGTTGCTCAAATGTGGCCTCTCTCTAAGCCAAACTCAGCATATGAACTCCCCCCAGCATGGGACATGATTTTAGGGGATGAGCCTCCCTGGCAATGAGGGATTAATACCAAGTGCCAACTGGCAATACAACTGGAAAATGACCTTGAATAAAAGGGGGAAAAGGTAAAGACAAATGAGTTCATGTGGCTAAGAGACTTCAAAGAGAGTTGGGAGGTCATCTCAGAGGTAATGCTTAAGCACACCTCAGTAGGATCTCATAGAACACCAAAGTGGATATCACCCCACACACAGGGACTCCTGAGGGCTCTGGAGATACCCAGGTCCTATGTAAGGGTGGATAGCTCCAGAGATTGATGCCTTATCAGTGGGCTCTACTTCAGAATCTGTGCTCCTGAGAGTGACAGAGTTGGACTCAAATAAGTCCTCCCTGCACATGGTCCATCAGTCCCTTCTATTCAAACCTATATGTGATACTGGAGTTTGTAGGTGTACTTCCAGAGACTGGAGCCTCTGGCCTGCCCATGTGCTGGCTGTGCCTGGAATCTCGGTGGAGCTGCAACTCCTACTCTACAGCTCAATGGACTCACCCAAGTCACCTGGTGAGGAGACAATGATGGACAATGGCCATCCAAGGGAATGGGGAGAGCCTGCAGCTGCAGGCCAGATAATCCCATCCATCATATCCATGGGATACAAGCCCCCTCTCATTTGGAGGTGGAGTGGTCATCACCATACCAGACTCCTCAGGATTGGGGGAAGAGCTATGGACTAGAGTGGACTTAATGGTATTCTGTTGTAGACATATTGTGATTCAAGCAATGGAAAAAATTACAACAGTGAGGTGGAGCCAGTGGCCAGTAGATGCTTTCTGGGCAGGGCAGGGAAAAGCAGTTGTAATACAGGGGCTTTTTCAGGACTTGGAAATTATTCTGAGTGACATTATAATGACAGATACAGGCCATTTTACATCAGCATATAACATGCAGAACTGTGTGGGAGAGAGTGTGGTCTACAATGTTAACTATGGTCCATGCTTAGTGGCAAAGCCCCAGGATGTGTATATCCGTTGCAAGTGATGTGCCACACTAATGAAAGATATTTATTTGGGAGGTTATAGGAGGTGTGGGAGGTGGGGAACATGGGAATCCCTGTGATTTTTGTGTAACATTTATGTAATCTAAGCACGTTTTAAGATATAAAAAAAAAAAAAAAAGAAAAAGAAAGGCAGTAATGGGGAGCTGATGTTGCTCAAGCAGTTGAGTGCCTGCCTCTCACATGGGAAGTCCTGGGCTCAGTTCCAGGTGCCTCCTAAAAAAAAAAGCAAACAGACAATGAGCAACAACAAGCAGAAAATGAACTCAAACAATGAGCATAAACAGTGAGCAAACAGATGAGGGAGCCATCTCAGGGGGTGTGTGAAAAGTTAATAATGACACTACTTCTAATGAGCAGATGGCATTGACAGTCCATGGCATGAATTGGGAATAAAGATATGCAAAATTTTACTATTGAATGCTGCTACTCTAATGCTTATAAGATGGTAAGGTTCCTTGTGACAGTGTATTTGATAACAGAATTTTGTGATACTAAAAATTATACTAATATTGGCCAGTTTTTCTTATTATGCTGGATAAAGTTATTAAATAAGAATGAGTTCAGAGCTTCAAATTCCCTGCTCAATTCCTATATGAAGAACAAGAAAGTTTCTATGTGTGCCCTGAAAGAAACCTTTATTTTTTATTGTAGCAGAGGTGAGATTTATGAAAAATGCACACATAGTTTCATTGTGCAAGTGACTCAATCACAGCACAAATTGAATTCTCAACCTTACAGGGTATGTTAAAGTAAGAACATTGATTGGGAAAGAATGGGGTCTTGAGAACTTGAATGGGGACATATGAGCTGATAATGATGATTGTGGGGACATGGAAATCCTAGATTCTGCTGTGTCTTACTTGCAGATAAACCTATAACTGTATGTATGCCCTGAGGAATTAGACATCTCACCTGTATCTGAACAGACTAACCATTCTGTTAAACATGGCCTGATAAACATGTAATTGCTTCCCTTGAGGAAACAGACCTCACACCGCCTTCTAAAGAGTGCAACACTGTTTCACCAGATGAAACTGCAATGAAATTCCCTGAGGTAGTTGGCTTTCAAGACACTCCCAATTACTCTCATGACCCACCTGCATCACCACTTTTCTTCCAGACCTATAATTTGACTGAAGTCCCAATAAGCCCCAAAAGTTGAAGTAAAACATAACTCATGAAGAGGTACACTAGAGTCCCAAAGAATTGTATGATATGTCCAATTTATATAAACAGAAATAAGGGGAATTTATGTGGGAGTAGATATTAAGACTGTAAAATCATGGTAGAAGGAACATAAAGTTGGCTTAGGCTAAATTTATTGATATGGGCCCATTAAACAGAGATTCTGGATTCAGTGTTGTAGCTTAAGTGGCTTGCAATGGAATGGCCCTCTTTGTTCAGTTGTTTGGATGACACATGGATCAAAAAGTGGCCTACATTAAATGAATTGGTAATATCAGAACTTCCCTGGTATATTGTAGATGAGAGATCCAAAGGATTAGAGAAACTGGAATTTTAGAATGGATTTATCATGTAAAACCTGCTCACCTATATCAGGAATGTACAGAGAACACACCATTCACCAGAACTGTGAGGAATAAATTTGTGAGACTAACTCCATCATCCTTGAAGGGCTCTGTGGTTTCTTTTTCCTTTCCTGTAGGTTGAATATTACTGTGGAAACTGCTGCCACTGAACTTGTACCCTTAAATAAAATGAGGGTGATAGGATCTTGGGTTGGCAGAAGCCAAGTGATGGCACTAAATCACCAAAGACAAATTGGTGTGGCTACTATAATGGACAGCAGCAGCAAAGTAGTAATCAATATAGTCTTACTCACAAATCCATATAGTGTTGGCTAGTTGATCATGGGGTACCTAGAAGTGAAATATGGGAAGTCTTACTAAATATTTTACATGTAAAAGCAAAGGTATTCTAGGTCAAGTGATTAAAACTCCAAATTTAATTACAGAAACAGAGAGGCATGGCCTTCAATCAATTCCTAGACTTGAAACAATTTACAGATCCAGAAGTCCTTAAAGAAAGAAAGCTGGGTCCTGTTGGAGAAGGACCCGTCTACAGTGCCAAAAAATTTATACTTTTAACCTTCCTCCCAGCTTCCCCCAAAAGAACCTACAGCCTTTTACCATGGTGATTATGCATTGAGGCAGAGGAAATGATTAGATATTTACAGAATTATTAGTCACTGGGTCTGAACTGACAATTCCAGGAGACCCAAAATATTACTGTGGTCCACCAGTCAGAGCAGGAGCTTATGGAGGGCAGATGATCAAAGGAGTTGTAGCTCAAGTCCAACTCACTGTGGGCACAGTATGTCCCTGAACCGATTCTATATTTATTACTCTAGTTTTGGAATGCAAAATTGGAACAGACATACTCAGTAACTGGTAGAATATCCACATTGGTTCCCCGACATGTAGGATGAAGGCTATCATGGTATGAAAAGCCAAGTGGAATCCACTAGACCTGCCTCTACCTAAGGAAATAGTAAATCAAAAGCAATAATGAATTCCTGGAGGCACTGCAAAGATTTGTGCCACTATCAAGGACTTGAAGGTTGTAGGGATGCTGATTTTCACCACATCCCCTTTGCACATCCCCTTTGCAAAAAACAGATGGATCATGGAGGAAGACAGTAGATTATAAAAAATTTAACCAGGTGGTGACTCCGATTGCAGCTCCTATTCCAGATGTGGTATCATTGCTTGAGAAAATCAACACATCCTCTGGTACCTGGTATGAAAATATTGATCTGGCAAGGGCTTTTTTATCAATTGCCATTATTAAAGACCATCAGAAACAGTTTGCTTTCAGCTGGCAAGGCCATCAATACACCTAATTTGTCTATCTCATGGGTATATCCACTCTCCAGACCTATGCAATTATCTAGTCTGCAGAGAGCTTGATTGCCTTTCCCTCCCAAAAGACATCACACTGGCCTATTATGCTGTTGACTGTATGCTGATTAGACTATGGAGCAAGAAGAAGCAACTACACTAGACTTATTGGTAAGGCTTTTTGCATGTCAGGGCATTAAAGCCAACAAAAATTTGGATTCATCCTTTCCACCTCTGTGAAAGTTCTAGATATCTGGTGGTATGGGGCATGTTGAAATATCCCTTCTAAGGTGAAGGATAAGCTGTTGCATCTGGTCCCTCTTACAACCAAAACAGAAGCACAATACCTTGTTGACCTCTTTGGAATTTGGAGAAAACATATTCCCAATTACTGAGAGTCCTGAAAAGCTGCTAGCTTTGAATGCGAACAGAGCAAAAAGAGACTCTGCAAGATGTCAAGGATGCTGTGCAACTGCTTTGCCACTTGGGCCATGTGATAGAGCAGAACCAATAGTGTGGGGAGTATCACTGGTGAATAGAGCTGCAGTTTAATGTCTTTGGCAAGCCCACAGAAGAGAACCACTTTGCAGATCCTTAGGCTTTTAGAGCAAAGGCATACCTTCCTCTGCAGATAACTGCTTTCCTTTTGAAAAACAGATTTTGGCCTAGTACTAGGCTTTAGTATAGACTGAGTGCTTAAGCATGGGCCACCAATTAGTATAGACTGAGTGCTTAAGCATGGGCCACCAATTTACCATGAGACCTGAGTTGCCCACTATATGGTGAGTGTTGTCTGTCCCACAAATCCATTAAGTTGAATGTGTACAGCAGCACTCCATCATCAAATAGAAGTGGTATGTGCAAGATCAGGCTTAAGCAAGCCCTGAATGCACAAGTAAATTACGTGAGGAAGCGGCCCAAATGCCCACTTCTGCTGCATTACCTCCTCTTTCCGAGCCCACAGTTATGGCTTTGTGGGGAGTTCCCTAAAATCAGTTGACAGAGAAAGAGAAAACTCAGGGTAGGTTTACAGATGGGTCTGCAGGATATATAGGTACCACCTGACAGTGAACAACTGAGCATTACAGCCCCTTTCTGGAATATCCCTGATGGACAGTGGTGTAGGGAAATCCTCCCAGTGGGTGGAACTTCAAGCTGTTTACCTGGTTATTCATTTTGCTTGCAAGGGGAAACAGCTATGGGTGCATTTCAGAAATGATGACATTAATGGCTATAAGTATTTCTTCCTTGTTTGTTATGTATATGTTTGTGTGTATATATAGCAAATATCTTTGTTTTCTTCTCTCTCTTACCTTCTTATTATATAACATAAGTTGTATTAACTTCATGTCATAGTATTTCAGTTGCAGGATAAGAGGTATAAGAAGGACCTTTCTCAAAGACTTGGTCCTCTTTTGGGGAAATGTTTAGTGCATTTCTTGTTATATTCAGGACAATTGAATTAACTATGTTAGGCAAAAGTTTGTCTATGTTACTGTATTTTTTTAGAGACAGGTTATGGTTTAATGAGATGTGTATGAGTACCAAATTGATAAGAGGTGGACTGTGAGGGTTAATTTCATGTGTCAATTTGGCTAAGGTATTATGTTCAGTTGTTTGGTCAAGCAAGCACTGGCCAGATGGAACTGCAGCCTGTACTATGGAATTCAGACTTGCCAATCCCATGGTCATGTGATACAACTCCTACTATATATATACACACACACTATTGTTTCTGTTTTTCTGGAGTAGCCTCACTAATACAATTGGTCTGTTATAAGCTTGTCTGTAATAGAGAGAACAATAAGTTCTCAGGTAAAAATTTTATCATTGTTTATTAAGAATCAATATGCATCTGTATCCATTTATAAAGAGAAGGAATGTGACATGTGGAGTTGAGAAAATCTGGGGATTTGAGTAAAGGGAAGTTTTGGAAATCATTTCAGAGCACTTCTATTGGCTTGGCTGCTCTTTGAAAATTTTTTCTTATTGATATTTTGGTGGTTTGAGGCTGTATGTACACAGAGAAAAACATGTTCTTAAATTTAATCCATTCCTGGGGATGTAAACCTGTTATGAGTAGGATATTTTGATGAGTTTACTTCAGTTAAGGTGTGTTCCATCTCAATTAGCGTGGGTCTTAATCCTATTATTGGAGTCCTTTATAGAAGAATGAAATTCAGACAGAGAGAGAGAGAGAAAGTCACAGAAACAAGAAGCTGAAACCAATAAAACTTGGATGGGAGAGACAAGGAGGTGCCTCCATGGACTTGCTATGTGACAGAGGAGCCAAGGATCACAGAGAGCCAGTCTTCAGGAAGAAAGCATTGTCTTGATGGTGCCTTTATTTGGACATTTTTCTTAGCCTTGAAACTGTAAGATTGTAAAGCTAAAAAATACCCATTGTAAAAACCAACCCATTTCATGGTATATGAATTTTAGTCACTCTAATAGTGGTATATTATTGTTATCTTTATTTGCAATACTTAATGAAAAATAAGTTGAGCATATTTTCATATACTAATTTGCCATTTGAATATCTTCTTTGATGAGGTGTCTGTTCAGATATTTCCCTGGTTTTTAAATAGGGTTGTTTGCTTACCTATTGCTGAGGCTTAAGACCTCTTTGTATATTTTTCATACAAAAATTTATCAGATATATTTTGAAAACATTTTTTCCAAGTTTGTGGCTTGTATTTTCATTCCCTTAAAAATATTTTTCACAGAACAGAAATTTTGAATTTCAGTAAAGCCCATGAATTTTCTATCATGGATTGAGCTTTTGATGTTGCATCTCAAAACTCAACATTAAACAAAAGGTCACCCAGGTTTTCTCCTTTGATTTCTTTTAGAACTTTTATAGTATTGTGTTTTGCATTTATATCTAAGATAAATTTTTAATTAATTGTTTTGAAAGGTCTGTGTCTGGGTTCATATTTTACCTTTGGGTATCCAATTGCTCAAGACCATAATTTTAAAAAATGTCTCCTATCTCCATTGAATTGTATTTGATACTTTGTAAAAAAATGCAGTTGACTATATTTGTGTGAATCTATTTCTGGACTTTACATTCTGTTCCAGGGAACTATGTGTCTATTCTATCACAAATATCACACTGCCTCAATTACTCTAGTTTTAGACTGTCTTAAATTCAGGAAGTTTGAGTCCTCTAACTTTGTTTCTTTTCTGCATTCCAAGGTTATTCTAGGTCTTTTGTCTTTCCATAAAAACTTTAAAATCTATTACATTGGAATATTATAAAATATCATGCAGTGATTTTGATAGAGAATATGATGAAACTACAAAGTAGGGGAAAAATGAAATCTTAATATATTGAATCTTCCAATCCATGAACATGGAATATTTCTCCATTTATTTATATCTTCTTTGATCTCTTTCATCAGTGTTTAAATTTTTTTTTCTACCTGTACGTTTGTGCATATCCTTTACATATTTGTTTAGATTTATGCCCACATATTCTATTTTTAAATTATTTTATTGCCTTATTTATATTATTGTTGTATTTATGTACATTTTCTATTTGCAATAGCAACCAAAAAATAGCATATGTAGTTATGAATCTAATAAGATATGCACAAGATATATACAGATATATAGGCAGAAAACTAAAAAAAAAAAAACTCTTAGAAATAAAAATAATTGTGTGTGTGTGATTTCAAACTTTTAGAATAAAATATTTACCTCATGTTCTGTGACCTTGCTATACTCACTTATTAATTCCAGGAATTTTAATAAATTCTTTGAGAAGTTTTGCATATACAAACATGTCATCTATCAACAAGGTCAGTATTGCTTTTTCCTTCCCAATCTGTACATCTTTACTTCATTGTTCTAGTCTTAATGCACTAGTTAGGATTTCCAGTATACTGTTGAATAGGAGTGGTAACAGAGGGTGTATTAGTCAGCCAAAGGGATGCTGATGCAAAATACCAGAAATCTGTTGGCTTTTAAAAAGGGTATTTATTTGGTGTAGAAGCTTACAGTTACC
This sequence comes from Tolypeutes matacus, assembly GCA_026826555.1. NCBI lineage: Eukaryota > Metazoa > Chordata > Mammalia > Cingulata > Chlamyphoridae > Tolypeutes > Tolypeutes matacus. The sequence continues at coordinate 788,889 of JAKSZT010053767.1, read as the reverse complement.
AGGTCATAAAGTGTAAGTTACTCCCCTCACCAAAGTCTGTTGCCATGTGTTGGAGCGAAACAACTGCCAATATCTGCAAGGGTTCAGGCTTCCTCTTCCCCTTAAGGTTCTGTGGTCCCAGCTTCTACCAATATCAGCTGTAGGCTGGGATAAGTCTTGTCTATCTCCTGGGGCTTGCTTCTCTCTGGGCTCAGGTGCTCTGCTCTCTCCACAAGGCCAGCTGTAAACTATAAGGTGAATAGCTCGTCTCTCTTCACAGGGCTTCTGCAGTGCCTGTGGAGTTGTCTCTATTTCCTCTGTGTTCTTCTCTTGTGTGTTTACTTCCCGGGGCTCCAGCTCAAAACACCAACCTCCCTTCTTTGTGGTGCAGTTTCTCTGTGAGTCCCCACCCACCAAGGAGGCAGGGAATCAACATCCTACTGACGGGGCACAATCAAAGCCTTAATCATTATTTAATCAAGTAAAAGTGAAACCTCTGAATCCAACATGATCTAATATGCCCAGGGGAACAAACCAAATTTAAAAACATAATCTAATATCTATTTTTGGAATTCATAAATAATGCCACACTTCTACAGAGGGTATCATATCTTTGTGCCCAGACTTATGGGGAAAGCATCCAGTTTCTCACCATTTAAGTATGATGTTAGTTTTTCTGTAGATGCACTTGATCAAGTGTAGGAAATTCCCATGGCTTCCTAGTTTGCAGAGGATTTTTATCATGAATGGGAGTTGGGTTCTGTCAAATCCTTTTCTGCAATAATTGATATGATCATTTGATTTTTCTTCTTTAGTCTGTTTATGTGGTGAACTATATTGATTGTTTTTTATGTCAAAGCAGCCTTGCATAAGGCTGGAATAAATCCCTTTTGGCCTTGGAATATAATTCTTTTTATATGTTGTTGGATTTGATTTGCTAATATTTTGTTGAGAATTTTTACATCTATGTTCATGAGAGATATTAGTCTGCTGTTTTCCTGCATTTTCCTAATGCTGTTTTGGCATTAGGATTATGTTGGCCTCATGGAACAACTGAGGAAATATTTACTCTTTTGCTATTTTCTGGAAGAGATTGTGCAGAATTGATATTGTTTCTTCCTTACATATTTAGTAGACTTTACCAGTGAAATCACCTTTGACTTATTCTTTCTCTTTATTATTTTTGAAGGTTATTATTTCAAGAAGTTTGAGTCAATTCCTTTAATAGGCATAGAAATATTCTTATTATGTTTCCCTTGTGTGGATTTTGGTAGTTTGTATATTTCAAGGAATCAGTCCATTTCATCTAAATTATCAAACTTATGGGCATAGGTTTGTTCATTGTATTTCTTTATTATCCCTTTCACACTCATGAGATCAGTAGTGATTAACTCTCTTTCATATTTGATACTGATAATTTGCATATTCTTTCTTTTTCTTTTGGTTGTCTTTACAATCCACCAACAGTGAAGGAGTGTTCCTATTTCTCCACATCCTCTCTAGCAATTATTGTTTTCATTGTTTTTTAAATAATAGCCATTCTATGCAGTATGAGATGATATCTCATTGTCATTTTGATTGGCTAGTGATATTAAATATGTTTTCATGTGTTTTTTGTCCATTTGTATTTCCTCTTTGAAGAAATATGTATTTAAGTTTTTTGCCCATTTTTTAATTGGATTGCTTGCTCTTTTATTGTTGAGTTGAATGATCTCTTTACATAGAATGGAAATCAAACCCTTATTTAATATGTGGTTTCCAAATATTTTATCCCATTGAGTGGGCTGCCTTTTCACCTTCTTGATGAAGTCCTTTGAATCACAAAAGTGTTTAAGTTTGAGGTGGTCCCATTTACCCATGTTTTCTTTCATTGCTCCTGTTTTTGGTGTAAGGTTTAAGAATCCCCCACCTACCACCATGTCTTGAAGATGTTTTCCTACATTTTCTCTAGGAGCATTATGGGCCTAGCTTGTTTATAAGTCTTTGATTCATTTTGAGATAATTTTTTATAAGGTGTGAGCTAGGGGTCCTCTTTTTTTCTTTTGGATAAGGATATCCAGTTCTCCCAGCATCGTTTATTTAATAGACTGTTCTGCACAAGCTGGGTGGGTTTGATAGCCTTATCAAAAATCACTTGGCTGTAGTTGTGAAGGTCTGTTTCTAAACCATCAATTCAATTCCATTGTTCCATGTGTCTATCTTTATGCCAGTACTATGCTGTTTTTACCACAGTAGCTAGGTAATAGGATTTAAAGTCCAGAAGTGAGGGTCCTCCAACTTTGCTTTTCCTTTTTAAGATGTTTCTGGCTATTCACAGCCCCTTACCCTTCCAAATAAATTTGACAGTTGTGTTTTCCATTTACTTAAAAAATATTGGTGGAATTTATATTGGGATTGCATTGAATCTGTAAATCAATTTGGGTAGACTTGACATCTTAATGATATTTAGTCTTCCAATGCGTGAGCATGGAATCCTCTTCCAATTACTTAGGTCTTTTTTTATTTCTTTTAGCAATGCTTTGCAGTTTCTTAGATACAAGTGCTTTACATCCTTGGTTAACTTTATTCCTAAATATTTAATTATTTTAGATGTTATTGTAAATGGAATTTTTCCTTTAAATTCCTCCTCAGATTGTGCATTGCTAGTGTACAGAAACACTACTGCTTTTTTTCATATTGATCTTGTATCCTGACACTACTTAAATAATTTATTAGCTCTAGCAGCTTTGTTTTAGATTTTTCAGTACTTTCTAGTATAGGATCATAACATCTGTGAACAGCGAAAATTTTACTTCTTTCTTTCCAGTTTGAAAGCTTTTTATTTCTTTTTCTTGTCTGATTGCTCTAGCTGGAACTTATAGCACTTTACTGTACAACAGTTGTGACAGTGGGCAACCTTGTCTTGTTCCCGATCTCAATGAGAAAGCTTTCAATGTTTCACCATTGAGTACAATGTTAGCTGTGGGTATTTCATATGTGGCCTTTAACATGATGAGAAAATTTCCTTCAATTCCTATATTTTGTAGTATTTTTATCAAGAAATGATGCTGTATTTTGTCAACTGCCTTTTCTGTATCAATCGATAGGATCATGTGATTTTTCTTCTTTGATTTACTAATGTGGTGTATTACACTGATTTTCTTGTATTGAACCACATTTGCATGCTTGCTATAAACCCCACTTGATTGTGATGAATAATTCTTTTATTATTTTTAGGTGGAACTGGGGACTGAACCCAGGACCTTGTACATGAGAAGGAGCAGGTACCAGAGATCGAATCTGAGACCTCATATATGAGAAGCAGGCACTCAACCACTTGAGCTACATCTGCTCCTCTAAATAATTCTTTTAATATGTTGTTGGATTCAATTAGCAAGTATTTTGTTGACGTTTTTTTGCATTTGCTTTCCTTAGGGAATGGGGTGTAAATTTATCATAATATCTTTTTCTTGCTTTGGTATTAGGGTGATATTGGCTTCATAGAATTAGTTTGGTAGTGTTCCTACATGCTCGATTTTTTGGAAGAGCTTGAGTAAGATTGGTATTAAATCTTCTTTGGATACTTGGTAGAACTCATCTGTGAACCCATCTGGTCCTGGGCTTTGATTTTGGGGATTTGTTTGATGACTGTTTCAATCTCTTTACTTGTGATTGGCTTGTTGAGCTCCTCTGTTTCTTCTAGGATCAGTGAACGTTGTTCATCCGTTCCTAGGAATTTTTCTATTTCATCTGCGTTGTCTAGGTTGTTGGTATATAGTTGTACATAGTATTCTCTTATGATCTCTTTTATTTCTGTGGTGCCAGTATTAATGTCCCCATTTTCAATTTTTATTTTATTTATTTGTATCTTCTCTCGTTTTTCTTTGTCAGTCTAGATTGATGTTTGTTGATTTTGTTAATCTTCTCGAAGAACCAAATTTTGGTTTTATTAATTCTATTTTTTTAATTCAGTTTCATTTATTCCTGCTCTGATCTTTGTTGTTTCATTCTTTCTTCTTTCTTTGGGAATAGTTGGCTGTTCTTTTTTAGTTCCTCCACCTGTGTAGTTAGGTCATTGATCTTAGTTCTTACATTTTTTAATGTAAACATTGAGGGCTATAAATTTCTCACTTAGCCCTGCCTTTGCTTTGTCCCAGAGGTTCTCTTTCGTTGTGTTCTTGTTTTCATTTGTCTCAAGATATTTATTGATTTCTTTTACAATTTATGCTTTGGCCCACTGATTATTTGTATGTTGTTTAATCTCCATCTATTTGTGAATTTCCCCTTTTTCTGCCTGTTGTTGATTTCCAACATTATTCCATTATAATCGAGAAAATGCTTTGTATAATTTTGATATTTTTTAATTTATTGAGATCTGTTTTGTGACTCAAAATTTGGTCTATCCAGGATAAAGATCCATGAGCACTTTAGAAGAATGTATATCCCGCTGTATTGGGGTGCAATACTCTGTATAAGTCCATTAGATTTAGTCCATTTATTGTGTTATTCAAGATTGCTTCTTCTTTATTGATCCTCTGCCCAGATGTTCTATTCAATGCTGAGAGTGTTGTATTGAAGTCTCAAGCTATTATTGTAGAGACATCAATTTCTTTCTTCAGTTTTGCCAGTGTTTGCCTCATGTAATTTGGGTCATCCTGGCTGGGTGATATGCATTTATAATTGCTATTTCTTCTTATTGAATAGTCCCTTTTATTAATTTATAATGTCCTTCCTTGTCTTTGTTAACAGTTATGAAATCAGTATTGCTGCTCCAGCTTTTTTTTTTTTTTTTTTTTTTTTTTTTGTTACTGCATGCATGGAATATCTTTTTCCAGATAGATGGCTCATATTTTCTTATCTATTCTTCCAGTCTGTGTTTTGATTGTGGAGTTTAATCTATTAGAATTCAATGTTATTACTGTACAGGCAGTTCTTATTTCACCCATTTTGACCTTTGGGTTTTAACTGTCATATTTCATTTTCACCACTCTATTTACACTTTCAGTTACTTTTACTGATATAATTGTCATTTCTAGACTCTTTTTTCCAAGGCTCTCTCTTCTGTCTTTTCTTTTTAGGCTGTAGCATTCCCTTTAATATTTCCTGCAAAGCTGTGTTCTTGGTTACAAACTCTCTCATTTTCTGTTTGTGAATATTCTAAACTTGGCCTCATTTATGAAAGGCAATCTTATCAGATATAAGATTCTTGGCTGGAAAGTTTTCTCCTGCAGTATCTTAAATACATCACACCACTGCCTTCCTGCTTCCATGGTTTCTGATGAGAAATTGGCACTTAATCTTATTGGGTATACCTTGCATGTGATGCATTGTTTTTCTCTTGCTACTCTCAGAATTCTCATTTTCTTTGGCATTTGGAATTCTGATTAGTATGTGTCTCAGTGTTGGTCTATTCAGATGGGAGTAGTTGTGCTTCTTGGACATGGATATCTATGTCCTTCAATAAGGTTGGGGAATTTTCTACCATTATTTCTTCAAATATTCCTTCTGTCCCTTTTCCCTTGTCTTATCCTTCTGGGACACCCATGACCCCTATGTTTGTATATCTCTTTCCAACATTTAGTTCCCTGAGACCCTGTTCATTTTTTTCCATTATTTTCTTTAGTTGTTATTTTGTATGTTTGCTTTTGGAAGCCTTGTCTCCAAGCTCACCAATCTTTTCTTTTGCCTCTTCAACTCTGCTCTTATATGTCTCCAGTGTATTTTTTGTACTTTTTGCTCCAGTGTATTTTAAATTTCATTTATTGTGCCTTTCATTCCCATAAGATCTCTTATTTTTTGTAATATATGCTTTCAAATTCTTGTTCATGCTCATCCAGTGTCTTATTAATATCCTTAATCTCTTTAGCCATCTCATTTAATTTATTAAAGAGATTTGTTTGGACATCTATGATTAGTTGTGTTAACTCCTTTATGTCATTGAGAGGCTTATCTTGTTCCTTTGACTGGGCCATATCTTCCTGTTTCTTGGTATGAATTGTAATTTTTTTGTGGTGTCTTGGCATCTGGTGTATTTATTCTGGGTACTGTCTCTCTCTTTTGTTTAGGACTTTCTTGACCTTCCTCCCTTGCTGGTTGTGTAGTAGGAACTGAGGAGGTAGTTGGTCTGCATGCTATCATACATACCAATGAGGCCAAAGCTGCCCACATTACTCCAGGAACTGAGGAACTTCTCCTGCATTTCTCCTCTCCCAGGGGTAGGGACAGAGCTTCGGCCATGTGTAGTTATCCAAATTGTGCAGGCCAAGACTATCTGTAGTTGCCCAGAGAGGCTGATGAAGTTTCACACCACTTCTTCCCCTGCCTGGAGTAGGGATGGAGCTGTAGGTGTGGGCAGCAATCTTACGGTGTGGGTCCAAAATGACCACAGTTGCCCAGGTAGAGTGATGTAGCACTGGTGCCCCTCCTTCCCCTGCCAGGGGTAGTGATGAACCCTCCAGAGCACCCCAAAATCTAACCGATGTGGGTGAATGCACCTGCAGTTTCCCTGAGAGGCTGAGGGAGTATTGTCCCATTTGCCCTTTAAGGGGTGGGAATGGAACCACAGGCACCCAGTAGTTAATCCCTGTAGGCTGAAAATGCCTGCCATTGCCTGGAGATGCTAAGGAAACACCAGTGCTCTCCTATCTGATTAGAGGTTTGGGATGGATCCACAGGTGCTCAATAGTTCAGCCCCTGAAGGATGAAAGTACCTGCCACTTCCCAGAAAGGCTGAAGAAACATAACTCCCCTTCTATCCTACTTGGGGTGGGAATGGATCTACAGGTGTCCATCTATTCACTCTGTATAGGACAAAACACCTGTAGTTACCCAGAAAGGCTGTGGAAACAACACTTCCCTCTTGTCCTATAGGGTGTGGAAGTGGAGCCACAGACACCCAGCAGTTTAGTTAGTTCAGTCTAAAAGGGCCTGCCATTACCCTGAGAGGGTGAAGAAACAACTCCCCTCCTATCCTGTTGAGGGGTGGGGATGGAGCTACAAGTGTCCAAGTATCCAGTCTGTGTAGGCTGAAAGCACGTGCAGTTGCCCAGAGAGGCTGAAGAACACCAGCCCCCTCCTATTCTATGGGGGTGGAGGAGTGTAGATGGAATCAAAGGCACTTAGCAACCAATTTGTGCAGGCTGAAAGCACCTGCAGTTGCCCAGAGAGGCCAATAGCTGAGGAAACACAGCTCTTCTCCTATTCTATGGGGGTTCGGGGATGGAGCCCCAGGTGTCTGACTATTCAGTCTGTGCCAGCCAAAAGCACTTGCAATTGCCCAGAGAGTTTGGTGCAGGCTCCCCCAGTTTCCTTCCTGCTGGAGGTAGGGCTGGAGTCTAGGTTAGGGCTGCAATCTGATCTGGGTGGAAAGAAGTCAGTCCCTACTGTTACTGTGCTTTACAATCAACTCTGCTTCCCCTCATGCCAGGGGCAGAGTTAAAATGGTGACTACTGGCCTCTTTCCAACTTGGGCAAGTTCAAACTTTAGCTGTTCTTAGGATAATACTTTAGCCAGTTAAATTTATTAAACAGTAGTTGAAGTCAGTGGGCAACCGCTACTTCCTCCCTGATTTTTGGGAAATGGAGCTTCCAGCTCCAGCCATGTAATAGCTCCTGAGGCAGCTTGCACTGCCAGTGGAAGGTGGGCACAATCCTCTGTGGTGTGGAGTGCTGTACTCACAAATCCTCACTGCAGATGGGCAGTTTCCTCCTTCCATTCTTTCAAAGATGTTGCAGGATGATTTTCTGGTCTCCTGGGTCCCCTAAACAAGTGCTTTAGATAGCTCTTTTAGATTACTAACTGCCCTATAGGACCTGCACCATACAGTTTTATAGATTCTGACAAAATGTATAATGGCCCATATTCGACATTGCAATATCATGCAGCACACTGCCTAAGAGTTACCGCCTGAAAACGTCCTTGTTACCCAAAGGTGGCCTCTCTGTAAGCCAAACTCAGCAAATAAATACATTTCCTTCCCTCAGGTGAGGGACATGACTCCTGGGGGTGAACCTCCCTGGCACTAGGGATTAGTACCAAGCACCAACCAGTGATGCATTTGGAAAAATACCTTCAACAAAAGGGTGAAACATTAAATAAAAAAGAGATTTTATGGCTAAATTTCAAACTGAATCAGGAGGTCATTCCAGAGGTTACATTTATGTATGTCTCAGGCAGATCTCACTAACTGCCACTGTGAATTAAGTCTCAAATAGGGATGCTCCTGAAGATTCTAGAGCCATCTGGACAATATAAGCCAGGCACACAACCTCTTGAAATGAGCACCCTGTCAGTGGACCTTACCTTGAAATATATGACAACCTGTTTCCCAATGTAGCTGAGTTAGACTAATATATAATTTCCCTACATATGAGTTTTCTACCCCTTTGATTTAAGCCTATTATTATCATTATACTTGTTAACTATATGTATCAGAGATGTCACTCTTCAGTCTGTTCATATGCCAGTTGAGCCCTGAATTTACTCTCCACATCATCGAACTCTCCCAGGACAACTAACAAAATGATAATGATGGACAACCACCATCCCAAAAAAACAGAGAGTATCTACAACTGCAAGCAAAACAGTTCCTTCCATCTGCCCCTTCTATCTGCACTTTTTCAATCTCAATTAGAGTGGGCATCACCATCCCAAAAGCCTCAAAGTTGAGGAATGAGCAAACATAAGGGGGAACTCAACAATGGACAAAGTAAACTAATATTGTAGTAATGGAAGAACATGTAACAATGATATAAAAATGGTGAGAGAGAGAAGGAATAATAGGTGGAATATAGGGCATTGGAGTTAAGTGTAAGCCACAATGTAAACTATAGACCTTGGTTGGTAGCAATGCTTCAATATTTATTTGTTAATTGTAAGAAATGTACCACATTATTGTAAGATGTTATTATTTGGGGAAGATGTAGGAGGGGGAGAGGGTATATGGGAATCCCTTATAATTTCAATGTTACTTTCCTGTAATCTAATAACTTCTTTAAAATAAAGTTTATTATATAAAAAAAAGTATAGGGGATTCACATATATTCCACCCCCTACATTTTCCCTTATTAATAACATCACACATAGTGTGATATACTTGTTACAATTGATGAATCAATATTGAAGCTTTGCCACTAACAAAGGTCTATAGTTTACATTATGTTTTACACTTTGCACCAGTTTTATAGATTTTTGGCAAAATGTATAATGAACTGTATCTGACATTGCAATATCATGCAGAAAAATTTGAATATGTTTCATCTCTTCTCCCTTCTGCCTCCCTTCAGAACCTAGATAACCACTATCTTTATATCAATGTTACAAGTTCTTCCATTACTACAATAATAATAAGTCTACTGTGGCCCATGGTTGCATTCCACCCTTACGTTTGTTCGTTCCTCAATCTTGAGGATTTGGGGATTGTGATATCTGCTCTGCTTCAGATTGAGAGGGGGCTTAGATCTTATGGGGCAGATGGAAGGAACTGTTTTGCTTGCATTTGATGATACTCTGTTCTTTGGGATGGGATTTTCTATCATCACTATTTTGCTAGTTGTCCTGGGCAAGTCCAATGAACTGGAGAGTGGTGTTAGCTGCAACTCTGCTGAGATTCAGGATCTACTGACAGCAATATACATTTTAAAATTATCTAATTCCATCTTCAAGTAAAACTATACTGCTTCATGTGTTGTCTAGGTAACTTATAAAAGAGTATTTCCAATTGTTCTCTCCCCCTTTCCTTTTGACATTTCTGTCACTCATTTCACTTATCATATGCTATAACAACATTAAATGTTATCATAGATACTTTCTACTAACAGTTATCTTTTAAATTAAGATTAAGAAAAATAAGTTTTTATTTTACCTTCATTTACTCCTTCTCTGACATTTGTCCTTTCTTTTTATAAATTTTAGTTTCTGGCTTATGTCATTTTCTTTTCCTGAATAACTTCTTTGACATTGCTTGCACAGTACATCTGCTGGAGATGAATTTCCTCCATTTTTTTGTTTTTCTGTAAAAGGCCATATTTCTTCTTCAGATCTGGGAGATAATTTCACTTTATATAGAATTCTAGATTGATGTTTTACTCTTTCCACACTTTAAATATTTCACTCCTGTGTCTTCTTGATTGACTGGATACTGACAAGTTTTTTCTCTCTTATCTTTGTCCATCTATAAATAAAAGGGTTTTTTAACACCTGTTTTCCGTCAAGATTTTCTCTTTTTCCTTGGTTCTTCAATTTTAATATGATATGCCTAATGGTATATTGTTTGGCATTTATCCTGCTTGGTGTTTTCCAAGCTTCCTGCATCTGTGGTTTGGTGTCTGTCATTAATGTGGGGGATTTTCCAGCCATTATTACTTTAACTATTTTTTCTAATCTGTTCTCTCCTCTCCTACTGATATTCCAATTATGTATATGTTGCACCTTTTGAAATTATCCCACAGTTCTTGGATGTTCTATTCTGATTTTTATTCTTTTTTCTCTTTGCATTTCAGTTTGGAAATTATCTATTAAGGGATATTTGGGCTCACTGATTATTTACTTGGCCATATCAAGTCTACTGATGAAACCAAAAAGACATTATTCATTTCTTTTACAGTGTATTTTAGTTTGCCAAAAGCTACCAAGCAATATATCAGAAATGGGTTGGATTTTAAATGGGGATTTATTAGGCTGCAAGCTTATAGTTCTGAGACCATGAAAGTGTCCAAGAGATTATTTAGTGATGTTTTCTCCCCGAGTCTCGGCTTATGGCCGGGTTTCCCTTCTCATTGCCTCAGCCTCTTACTGTCTCCCAGTTTCCATTGATTTCAGCTTCTTGCTATCCTGGCATTCTCACTGCTCCTATGGCTTTCTCTCTGTCTCTGCAGCTTTCTTTCTCCATATTGATCCCATTTATAAAGGACTTCAGTAAAAGGAATATGACCCACCCTGAAGTAATCTACACAAAGTCCCTTAACTGGAGTAATTTAATCAAAATTCTACCTACAATAAGTTCAAACCCACAGGAATGGGTTAAGAATATATTTTTGGGGGTCCGCAAAAGCCTCAAACTACCACACTGTTTTTGATTTATAGAATTTCTTCTTGATTGCTTCTTGGAGTACTTTTTTTTTATCTCTATGCTTACATTGCCCATCTGTTCTTGCACGCTGCTTTCCTTTTCCATTAGAGTTCTTAGCATATTAATCATAGTTATTTTCAATTTCCTGTCTGATAAGTCCAACATCTGTATAATATTGAGTCTTATTCTGATGCTCACTTTGTTTTTTTTTTTTTTTAGACTGTTTTTTCTTACCATTATTTTTAATGCCTTATAAATATTTGTTGAAAGCCATACATGATATAATGTTAATAGGAACTGAGGTAAATAGACCTTTAGTGTGAGGTCCTATGTTAATCTTGCTAGGCAATGGATTGTTTTAAGTGTTTGCTGTAGCTGTAGGTGCCAGAGGATTCAAAATTCCTCTAGTGTTGTTTTTTTATCTCTCTTGCTGTATTTGGAATTCCCTAAGTAGGTCTCCTCAGAAAGAATCTGTTCCTCATAGCTAGTTCAGCTGTAATCCTCTTATCATACTAGGGTCTTATTGGCATGGTAGTAACTTGTAAAGGAGGAGGGCATCTATAATATGGCTTAATAGCAATCTAGTATTTGACTTCTGTCCTTGAGTTTTTATATTTACAAATGTTTCTTAGTGGTTTTTTTTTTTTTTAATTTTTTCTTTCCTTAGGTGAGGCAGGAAGGCTATTAGCAGATTGAATGGGAGAAATAACTGAAAATTGTTTTACCCCAGAGAGTAAACCTCTATGATGGAGAATTTTCTGTATTTTTTCACAATGTTTACTCTTCCCCTTCCACTGCCAAATTCATAAGAATACACTTGGTAGACTTTCACTATGAGAACTTGCTGAGGTTTCAGGAGGTAAACTCATGAATGTATGCAGTACTCCTAAGAAAGTGGTTCCCAGTAGTTTTAGACATTCTTCTCTACACTCAGCATCCAGTAATTTGTCAAATTTGCTTTTTAAATATTCTTACAAGTTTTGGCTCAAGAGGCTTCTGTTCCAGTTAGGCAGGTCTCACCTGTGACTTGCTGGATTCTCTTGTTTCTCCAGATTTCAAGGTGGCTTTTTTGCCCTGCCACTTTAGTTCTGTGTTGAATCCAAGAAAAGTCATTGATTTTTAGTTTGTTCAACTTTTTCTTATTTTGTAACAATTTTCAAGCTTTTTACAGGTTGGAACTGAACCTGACTTCCTTTTTAACTGAAGTGTCTTTGTTTCTGTGTTGACAAATAATATAAGGTACCAAATGTAGAAGCAACGAGACCAGTTAAAAGTAATGTATGAGTAATTTATGAACAATATGTAGCATTGGCTCAAACCATGGACATAGCAGTGAAATTGGCTAAAGTGGTTAACTTATGGATATATTTTGAAGGTACAGCCAACAGAACTCACTTCCTTACTGCTTGTATAGGTATATGGGGATCAAGGACAATCCCAATGCTTTTGTTTAAGGTAACTAGAATGATGATGTGGCAGTTTGAAGCCTTTGTGGACCCCAGAAAATCCTGTTCTTAAAGGTAATCCAATCCTGTATATGTAAACCTATTGTATCTGGGACCTTTTGATTAAACTCTGTTAAGGAAACTTCCTTTTGATTAGATCACTTCAGTAGGGGATGTCCCAGCGTGGGTCTTAATCATCTTACTAGAGTACTTTATAAACAGAGGAATAAAATGTGTAGACACAGATAAAAGGCTGTAGAGACAGAGGGGAACACAGAAGCTGAGATAGATGGCCCTGGGAACCAGAAGCTGGAATCAACAGGACACAGAAGTGTGAGGAAGCCACTTTAGCCAGAAACTGAAAGCAATGAGGTCTCAAGGAAAGGATAGAGACTAGCAGACACCACCATGTGCCTGATTGCCCACAGCTACAGCTAGGGGAGAATGTATCTCTTGATGATGCTTTGATTTGGACACTTTCAAGGATTCAGACCTTCAGCTATTAACTTAATAAATCCCCATTGTAAAAGCCAACACATTTCTGGTATAATGTTCCCAGCAGCTTTTAGCAAACTAAAACAGGTGAGTTTGCTGTTCCTGAGATGGGAAAAGCTGTGGAGAGAGCACGAGTTCACTTTTGTATATATTAAGTTTGAGTGATCTCATACATATCCAGGTTGAGATGTCATTAAGTAGATAGATATCTGAGTTATCAGTTTTGAAAGAAGACTGTACTGGAGCTGTAAATTTGTAAGTTGTCAATATAATTAAAATTTATCAAGGAGGAAAGTCCCTTAAATAGCAAGAGGAGTTAAGAACCAAGGACTAAGTTTTAGAAGTCTGGAAGAAGAAGAATCAGCAGAAGAGACTGAAAAGAAGCAGCTGAACAGGTAAAAGAAACAAAAAGGCTATGGCAGACTTGTGGATGCCAAATGAAGAAAAGTAATCAAGGAGAAAGAAGTGATTAACTCAACCGAATCCTGCAGTTAAATGAAGTAAAATGAAGACTGAGAATTGTTCATTGAACTTAGTAATATGTTACCATTTGGTGACTTTGAGAACTGTTTTACTGGGGTGGTGCTGTCTTATCCAAATAATTAGAAATAATTTTAAAATTTCACTTTTCAAAAACCTACATATTACCTAGAAAACTTTATGTTTACAATTCGTATTAAAAATATGAAATCTCTTGCAATTTTTACTGATACACCTTATGTCATATCCCCATACAATATAAGATAAGCAATATTTTATCTCCATCTTCTAGATGTTTAAAAATATAAAGAGAGTTAGCAGGTGATTGAGGAAGTCATACTTCATAATCAGTGCTCTTAATTACTATGCTATGTTAGCTCCATGAATAGCATCATATCTCTAATAAAATATTCTAGGAATAGCAATTGCTGAATGACCATATTCTTATTAAATCAAGCTCTCTTCTTTCATTTTACTGTTTCTTATCTCCTGGGTACCATTTTGAGCTTCCTCTAGATTTTCCTCCTTGTAGCAAGTATAGCAGAATATGAGTAAGAAATCAATGCTGAGCATTATGTAGTTATCATTAACACTCTCTTCTGTAGACATAGGCAATATGTCTAAAAAACTGAAAGAATACTCATTTCCTTGTTAATCATGTGTAGTAAAATTCTAATCATAATCACATCTGTCTGAGGACAGGCATAATGTTGCTTCTATACACTAACACAGAAGCTTTTCCATTTAAATAGTACTCAGGTATAATTTACCTCATGGCAAAGAAAAGCATGAAAAAATTTATATGATAGAAATACTACTTGCTCTGTATGCCTTCCATTAATGTCACAATGCCCTTACTGTCTTATTAGTGAATGAAAAAGTGCCATGGGAATCCAACAAATTTTCCAAAGAGATCCATTAATAATGTATAATTTTCATTTATCTTAAATTTTCCTCCATTAATGTCAAGTTCACAACAGTAGCATTTGTTTTACATTATTTCTAGACACAGAGGCCAAATGTGGTCATCATCCATATTGGAAATTTTTAGTTGTGATCTTGAATAAAACATGTTCTCCTTTACCAGGGTCTCTCAGGCTTCAGGAAGCATCTTCAAGATGTTCCTCTATGTAAATAATGTCCTTCTTTACGTAAATGACAGAAATATATTCTTTCCTCTTTGATAATTTTTTCTTATTATCATGGTAGCACTTATTTTTCAGTTTGTTTACTTGGAGTCCATGATTGGTTACCCTTACTCTTAGGCAGTGTTCTCTTGCAAACAAAAGAGGAGAGAGGTCTAGAAAGAACTTCCCCCCTTGCACATTAATATTGTACATAAGTATTTTACTTAGCGAAATTTGTTGAAGTTTGGATATTCGTTTTTAAATTCAGTGTATTAGTAATTTAATAAATCACTTTGAATGTATTTTTAAAACTTCAAAATATATTAAAAGGAGAAAAGAAATACTTGCAAAAATTTGCATTTCAACACCGACCTCCCCTCATTCCACATTTCGCATTCCAAGTCTGAGGGCTCCTCTTTAATTCATTTTTAAACTTTTTATTGAAATTCATCATTCATATATGAACATATATAAAAAATAAGTGTATAGTAAAAGTTGTGAACTTACAAAACAAACATCCATATTCATTATAGAGGGCTCCCTTCTGCCAACACCTTGCATTGTTGTGAAGCAATTGTTATAAACTATGAAATAATATCATCAAAATATTATCACTAACTATAGCCAAAATCTTACATTTGTGTATTTTTTCCCCAATCCCATCTGGTTATTAACACCCTGTATTAGTATTATACACTTGTTATAGTTCATAAGAGAACGTTCTCATATTTCTTCTGTTAACCATGGTCCATCTTCCACCACAGGATTCATTGTGTTATACAGTCCCATGGTTTGTACACTCAGTTCAAAGTGTTCATTCAGTGGTTCTCATATTCATCATAGACTTGTTCTGTTATCACCTCAGTTGATTTTAGAATTTTTCATCACTCCAAGAGGAAAAATACCATACCTCATTTTACCCCTCTATTGTTGTCCCTTAGAATTGACTGCTGCAAAATATATACAATATTACTGTTAACTATTGTCCATAAGTTTCACTAGTTGAATTTTCCCATGTACAACCATATTCTTAACATTTTGTAAAAGAAGAACATTCTTATACTATTAACCAAAATCTTCATCCACCACAAAAATTACTTTGTTATACAGTCCCTACATTATTCTCTAGCTTCCTTTTTAGTGAAATATTACATCCAGAGACTACCCCTTTCATCCACAATCACATTTATAAATCAGGAGTGTTCACTATACTCACTGTAATATATTACCATCAACTCTATTAATTTCCAAACTTTTACATACATTAAGCATCAATTCCCATTCTCAACCCATGTTCTAACTCCTAGTAACTTATACTATACAGTTAACCTCCATGAGTTTACTCATTGTATTTAGTTCGTATTAGTTTGACCATACAATATTTATCCTTTTGTGTCTGACTTACTTCACTCAACATAGTGTCCTCAAGGTTCTTTCATGTTGTCATATGCATCCCGATTTCATTTTTTCTTACCACATTCTGTTTTTCCACTTATCAGTTGACAGACATTTGAGTTGTTTCCACATTTCAGCAATTGTGAATAATGCTGCTACGAACATTGGTGTGAAAATGTCAGTTTTTGTCCTTGCTTACAGTTCTTCGAATATATTCCTGGTAACTGAATTGCTGGATCATGAGGCAGTTCTATATTTAGTTTCTTGAGGAATCACCAAACTGTCTTCCACAAAGTTGGCACCATTCTACAATACCACCAACAGTGGATTGTTCCTATTTCTCCACATCCTTTCCAGCCATATAGTTTCCTATATAGGAATATATATATAATATATATAGTTTCCTATTGTTTTTTTTTTTAACAATGGCCATTCTATAAGATTTGAAATGATATATCAGTGTAGTTTTGATATGCATTTCCATAACACCTAGTGATGTTGAGCATTTTTTCATGTAATTTTTGGCCATTTGTAGTTCCTCTTTGGAAAAATGTCTATTCAAGTCTTTTGCTCATTTTTTAATTGGGCTTCTTGTCTTTTTATCATTGAGCTGTATGATCTCTTTATATAACATGGATCTCAAACCCTTAACAGATACGTGGTTTCCAAATATTTTCTCCCATTAAGTAGGCTCCATTTTCACCTCTTGACGAAGTCCTTTGAAACAAAAAAGTGTTTACATTTGAGGAGGTCTCATTTATCAATTTTTTCTTTTGTTGTCCATGCTTTGAGTATAAGTTTAAGAAACTACCACCTACCATAAGATCTTGAAGGTGTTTCTCTAAATTTTCTTCTAGGAGTTTTATTGTTATTTCTTTTATATTTAGGTTTTTTAATCCATTTTGAATTATTTTGTATAAGGTGTGATGTGGAGGTCCTCCTTTTTTTTTTGCATATGGATATCCAGTTCTCCCAGCACCGTTTGTTGAATAGATTGTTCTGGCCCATGTGGGTGGGCTTGACAACCTTGTCAAAAATCACTTAGCTATAAATTTGAGGATCTCTTTCTGAACTCCTAATTCAATTTCATGTCTATCTTTATGCCAGTACCATGCGGTTTTTATCACTGTAGCCAAGGAATATACTTTAAAGTCAGGAAGTGAGAAGTGGGTGTACTTCAACCTAGTTAGTTTTAAAGATTTTTTATCTATTTTGGACTTCCAACCTTCCAAATAAATTTGATAATTGGCCGTTACAATTTTACAAACAAGGCTCTTGGATGTTTTATTGGGGCTGCATTGCATATGTAGATAAATTTGGGCAGAATTGACATCTTAACAATATTTAGTCTTCCAGTCCATGAACATGTAATGTCCTTCCCTTTATTTAGGTCTTCTTTGGTTTCTTTTAGCAATGTTTTGTAGTTTTCTGAATACAAGCCTTTTATGTCCTTGGTTAAGTTTATTCCTAAATATTTTATTCTTTTGGTTGCTATTGTAAATGGGATTATTTTCCTGAATTCCTCCTCAGTTTGCTCATTAGTAGAGAAACACTGCTTATTTTTGCATATTCATTTTGTATTCCAGCACTTTGCTGAATTTTGACTATTAGTTCTAGTAGCTTTATTGTAGAATTTTCAGGATTTTCTAGCTATAGGATCATGTCATCAGCAAAGAGTGAAAGTTTTACTTTGTCCTTTCCTATTTATATGCTTTTTATTTTTTTCCCTTGCCTAATTGCTCTAGTTAGAAATTCTAGCACAATATTGAATAACAGTGGTGATAGTGAACATCCTTGTTTTGTTCCCTGTCTCAGCATAGGGAACTGTTTCACTATTGAGTACAATGTTAGCTGTGGGTTTCTCATATATGCACTTTATCCTGTTGAGAAAATTTCCTTGTGTTCCTGTCTTTCAGAGTGTTTTCATCAAGAAAAGATGTTGAAGGAAGCAGATGTGTCTCAGGCAATTGAGTTCCCACCTACCACATGGGAGGTCTCAGGTTCGGTTACTGGTGCCTCCTGGAGAGGACTAGCAGGATGGTGAGCTGGTGCAACAGGCAGGCACAGCGACATGATGTAGCAAGGTGATGCACTGGGGAGACACAAGGAGGAAAAACAATGAGAAACACAACAAAGCAGGGACCTGAAGTGGCTCAAGTGATTGTGCACTTTTCTCCCACATGGGAAGTCCCAGGTTTGGTTCATGGTGCCTCCTAAAGAGAATGTGAGCAGACAAAGAGAGCACACAGCAAGTGGACACAGAGCAGACAGTGAGCACAAACAATGAAGGGGGCAATAAATAAATAAATAAAATACATCTTTTTAAAAATTTTTAAAAAAGAAAAGATGTTGGATTTTGTCAAATGCTTTTTCCACACTAATCAAGATGATCATTTGATTTTTCTTCCCCAATTTAGTAATGTGATGTATTACATTGATTGAATTTTTTATGTTCAACCACCTTTGCATACCTGGGATAAAACCTCCTGGATCATGAGGTATAATTCTTTTAATGTGTGCTGTTGAACTTGATTAGCAAGTAATTTTTGAGGATTACTTGTTAATCCTCAAATATAGAAGATTTTGCACCTATATTTATTAGAGAAATTGGTCTATAATTATTTTTTTTTCATATTTTCTTTATCTGGCATTGGTATTAGGGAGATATTGGATTCATAGAATGAGTTTGGTAGCATTCATTCCAGTTCTATTTTCTGGAAGAGCTTGAGCAAGATTGGTATTAATTCTTTGAATTATTGGTACAATTCATTTGTGAAACCATCTGGTCCTGGATTTCTCATCTCTGGGAGGTTTTAGATGACTGCTTTACTCTTCTTAATTGTGATTGGTTTATTGAGGTCTTCTCTTTCTTCTAGGGCCAGTGTAGGTTGTATGTGTGCTTCTAGGAATTTGTTCATTTCATCTACATTATCTAGTTTGTTGGCATACAGTTGTTCATAGTATCCTCTTATGTTCACATTTATTTCTGTGGGGTCATTAGTAATGTCCCCCTACTCATTTTCTGATTTTATTTATTTGTATCTTTTCTCTTTTTTCTTTGTCAGTCTACATAAGAGTTTGTTCATCTTTTCAAAGAGCCAACTTTTGGTTTTGTTGAGTCTCTCTAGTGTTTTCTTTTAATCCTGGAAGCAAAATCTTTAATACACAAAGAGTTTGGCAATATATTTTTACATATCCTATTTCTTAATTACACTTTTTTATTAGTGAAAATTTATTTTATAAGTTCAATTTTAAAGAATTTGCTCATTATAAGTCAATCAGTGAGAACAATGAGCCAGTCCTGAAGAACACAAAAACTGGAATCAGGCATATGGTTGACAGCTGCAGTTTTATATCAGCCTCAGCATCCAAATTATTTTTTAATACAATAAACTTTATTTTAAAAGAGGTTTTAGATTACAAAAAAGTTACATCAAAAGTATAAGGGAGGGAAGAGAAGGCAAGCTGACCCACACCTGTGGAGAGCTGATGACCCATGCTTGTAGAGAGCTGATGGCCTGTGCCCACAGAGAACCAACAGCCCATGTCCGTGGAGAGCTAGCGCAGCAAGATGATGCAACAAAGGGAGACAAGCAGACACAGAAAAACGCTCAGCGAAGGACACAGAAAACAGACAGTGAGCACAAGCAGCAATGGGGGTGGGGAATAAATAAAAAAAAAAATCTTAAAAAGTATATAAAAAGGATTCCCATATACCCTATCGCCTCCTCTTCCCACATCTTCACCTATTAATAACATCTTACAATTGCATTGTACATTTGTTACAATTGATGAATAAATATTGAAGCATTGCTACTAACCAAGGTCTAGAGTTTACATTGTGGTTTACTATTAATTCCAATGCCCTAAAAATGCCCTATGACCCACCTATCATTCCCTTCCCTTCCCCTCAAAACATTTGGCAACCACTATATTTATAACAGTGTTACATATTCTTTCTACATATTACTACATATTACTACATATTCTACATATTACTACAATATTAAAAAGTTTATTTGCCCATGGTTGCATTCCCCCCTTATGTTTGTTCATTCCTCAACCTTGAGGATTTTGGGATGGTGATGCTCACTTTACTTCAGATTTAGAGGAAGATAAGATCTTATCAGGCAGATGAAAGGAGCTATTTTGCTTGCCGTTTAGATACTCTGTTTTGGGGGATGGGAATTGTCCATCATCATTTTGTTCATTTTTCTGGAAAAGTCCAATGATCTGTGGAGTAAGTGTTGGCTGAAACTTTTCTGAAATTCAGAGCTCAACCGGCATGTCGCCAAACTGAAGATTAAAGTCTCTGAGACATATATTTAACAAATATAGTGATATTTATAGGCTAAAATAAAAGGGATAGAAGAATCATATGTAGGGAAATTATAAATGAGTCTAACTCTGTAACATTGGGGAAGTGAGTTGTCATATATTTCAACTTAGCCCCATTGACAGGGTGCTCATTTCAAGGGATTGTGTGCCTTGCTTATAGTATCCAGATGTCTCTAAAGCCTTCAGGAGCTTTTTTGTTAATAGTGGCAGTTAGTGAGATTTGCCTGAGACATGCATAAGCATAACCTCTGTAACGACCTACTGTCTCATTTTGAAATCTCTTAGCCATAATAACTCACTTTTTTTTTTGATGTTCCCCTTTTTGGTCAAGGTCTTTTTTCCAAACGCATCACTGGTTGATGCTTGGTATTAATCCTTTGGTGCCAGGGAGGCTCATATCTGGGGAATCATGTCCCATGCTGGGGGGAAGGTAGTGTGTTTATTTGCTGAGATTGTCTTAGATAGAGGCCACATTTGAGTAACAAAGGGTTTTTAAGAGGTGATTCTTAGGCAATAGTTATTATTAAGCTAAGTTTAAACTTTAAAATAATAAGGTTCATAGTTACATGCATTAATATTGAGGCTTGACATATTGGTCTGTATTCTTTTATTAGGCACAGCCTATGTAATTGAGAGATTCTTGCCCCTGTATTTGAGAACACAGCAGGACTCCCCAGGAAGAGATTTCAATATTTTCTTGTTTATTGTGTGGGTCTCCACCCACTGAGATAGCATGCTATGATAAGACAAACACATTCATAACCATAAAAGCATGCCCCAGGTGCACCCTTTCCCATAAATCTCCCCAGATCAACACCCTGTACCAATGACCCTCCATTGCCATAATTAACCAAAGAACATTCCCACAATTGTAATTGCAACCTCAGACCTCCACCTCCCCAGAGTTTACCTCTTCCTTCCTCCAGCCCTACCCCCAGTTCCATGGACAGTCCATCCCACCCCCACAACACTGAGACCCTTACACTCCAGCACCTTCAACCACACTCACATCCCTACTCCACTATCACCACCATCCACTGTCAAACAACCCCCTTACATCTTATCATAGGTTCTTTACAGATTGAGCATCAGCTCACCACTCTCTACAACCATTCTGCCTCCTGTTACTCTATCTTTCAGACTATATATCTGTGAGTCTACTCACTATGCCTCATACAGTGAGGTCATGTAATGTTTGTCCTTTAGTTACTGGCTTACTTCACTCAACACAAAGTCATCAAGATTCATCAATGTCCCGTGTGTCAAAATTTCATTCCTTCTTAAAGGTGAGTAATATTGCATTGTATATACCACATTTTGTTTATCCATTCATCTTTGATGGACACTCAGCTTGCTCCCAAATTTTGAGATGTAGGATTTCTTTTTATATGCTGAATAATGGACCCTTATCAGATAAATGGTTCCCAAATATTTTTTCCCACTGAGTATGCTGCCTTTTCACTTTCTTGACAAAGTCCTTTGAAGCACCAATGTTTTTAATGTTGAGAAAATCTCATTTATCTATTTTTTCTTTTGCTGCTTGCACTTTAGGTGTAAAGTTTATGAAACCATTTCCTACTACAAGATCTCATAGACACTTCCCTACATTATCTTCTAGAAGTTTTTTGGTCTCAGCTCTTATATTTAGGTCTTTGATCCATCTTGAGTTAATTTCTCTATATGGCATGAGATGGTGAGCCTCTTTCATTCTTTTGGATATGGATATCCTGTTATCCAGGCACTGTTTGTTGAAGAGGTTTTTCTGTCCCAGTTCAGTGGGTTTGGTGGTCATGTCAAATATCAGTGTGCTGTATATGAGGGGGCTATATCAGAAATGTCAATTCAGTTCCATTGGTCAGTATGCCTATCCTTGTGCCAATACCATGCAGTTTTGACTACTGTAGTTTTATAGCATGCTTTGAAGTCAGAAAGCATGATTTCTTTAATTCTGTTTATCTTTTTCATAAGTTTTTGGCTATTCAAGGCCCCTTGCCCTTCTAAATAAATTTCATAATTGGCTTTTCCAATTCAGTAAAAAATGCTGTTGTAATTTTTATTGGGATTGCATTAAATCTGTAAATAAATTTGGGTAAGATAGACATATTAATTATATTTAGTCTTTCAATCCTAGAACATGGAATATACTTTCATTTATTTAGATCTCCTTTGATTTCCTTTAACAATTTTTGGAAATTTTCTGTGTCCTTTACAGAAAAACCTTTAAGGTTTTTCCTAGATATTTGATTCTTCTAGTTGCTGTTATAAATGGAATGTTTTCTTAATTTCCTCCTCAAATTATCCATTATTAGTGTACAGAAAATGCTACTGATTTTTGCAAATTGATCTTATAATCTGCCACTTTACTGAACTCATTAATTGGCTCTAGAAGTCTTGCTGTAGAATTTCTGAGGGCTTGCTTTCTACATATAGGATCATGTCATCTGCAAATAGTGAAAGATTTACTTCTTCCTTTATAATTTGGATTCCTTTTATTTCTTTTTCTTGCATAAGTGTTTGAGCAACTATTTCTAATACAATGTTAAATAACAGCAGTAACAGTGGGCATCCTTGCCTTGTTTCAGATTCTAGAGGGAAAGTCTTGAGCATTTCACCTTTGAGTATGATATTACCTGTGGGTTTTTCATATATACCCTTTGTCACATTGAGGAAGTTTCCTTCTGTTCCTATCTTTTGACATGTTTCTTTTTTTTAATCAAAAAAGGATGTGGTGTTTTGTCATATTGCTTTTTCTGCATCAATAGAGATGATCATGTGATTTTTTTCTTTTGATCTCAATCTTACATTGAAGCATCCTTGCATACTTAGGATAAAACCCAGTTTATCATGGCATATAATTTGTTTGATGTGTTGTTGAACATGATTAGCAAGTATTTTGTTGAGGATTTTAGCATTTAAGTTTATTAGAGAGATCGGCCTGTAGTTTTCTTTTCTTGTGGTATCTTTATGCGGCTCTGGTGTTACGGTGATATTGGCATCATAGAATGAGTTAGGTAATGTTCCCTCCACCTTTATTTTTTGGAAGAATTTGAACAGGATTTGTGTTACTTCTTTCCAGAATGGTTGTAGAATTCAGCCATGAAGACATTTGGTCCTGGGCTTTTCTTGGTTGGGAAGTTTTTGATGACAAATTCAATCTCACAGCTTGTGATTGTTCTGTTGAGTTTTATTTCTTCTTTTGTCAATGTAGGCTGCGTGTGTGTTTGTAAAACTTTGTCAATTTCATCTAAGTTATCCATCTTGTTGGCATAAAAGTTTTCAAAGTACAATTTTATGATACTCTATTTCTCTATGGTCAGTGCTGATATAACCTCTATGTTTTTTTATTCTGTTTATTTGCATCTTCTCTCTTTTTTTCTTTGTTAGTCTAGCTAAGAACTTGTCAATTTTATTAATCTCTTCAAAGACCCAGATATTGGTTTTGTAAATTTTTTCTAGTTTTTTTTTTTTTTTTATCTCAATTTCACTTAGTTCAGCTCTAAACATTGTTATTTCCTTCTTTCTGTTTGCTTTGGGATTACTTTGCAGTTCTTTTTCTAGATCTTCCAGGTGTGCGGTTAGGTCTTTGATTTTAGCTCTTTCTTCTTTTTTAATGTAAAATTTTATGGCTATAAATTTCCCTTTCAGTGCTGCTTTACCTGTATCCCATAAGTTTTGGTATGTTGTGTTCCCATTTTCATTTATTTTGAGGTAGTTAGTGATTTCTTTTGCAATTTCCTCCTTGATCAATTGTTTGTTTAAGAGTGTGTTGCTTAACTGCCATACATTTGTGCCTATTCTGATTCTTTGTCCCTTATTAATTTCCAGCTTCATTCCATTTTGGTCAGAGATATTATTTGTATAATTTCAATCTTTCTAGATTCATTGAGACTTGTTCTTTGTTCTAGCATGTGGTCTATCCTGGAATATAATCTATGTGTACTTGAGAAGAATGAATATCCTGCTGTATTTAGGTGTAATGTTCTGTATATGTCTATTAGACCTAGTTCTTCTAACATATTTTTCAAGATCTCTGTCTCTTTACTAACCCTCTATCAAGATTTTCTTTCTAATGATGATAATGGTGTATTAAAGTCCACCACTATAGAGGCATCTCTTTCTCCCCTTAGTTTTGCCATTGTTTTCCTCATGTATTTTGGGACATCCTGGTTAGGTACATAAATATTTATTATTGTTCTTTCTTCTTGATTGATTATCCTCTTATTAATTTTTAATGTCCATCTTTGTCTCTTACAATAGTTGTGCATAAAAAGTCTATTTTGATGTGAATATTCTCGCTGCCATGATTTTATGATAATCAGGGTAGGCTAAATATTCACTATATTAGAAACCATACATGTGTCCCCAGACCTAGTTTTTCTCCCTAGGTCTGGTTTTTAGAATACTGTTGATAAACTAAGCCTGATTTATTATATGACCATCCTGTATGGGAAAAGACTGTAACTTCGGGTATCTTTGGTCAACCTTAAGAGATATAGCAGGGAGACAGATGTGACTCAGGTGGTTAGGTGTCCATCCCCATATGGAGGGACATAGGTTCAACCCACAGGACCTCCCGGTAAAAATAAAAAAAAGAAAAATATAGAAGGTGCGTGGACCACTAGGCCCCATGTACGGGTACGCCACCAGGCCCCACCAGTGGGTGAGCCATCAGGTCCCGTCTGCAGGTGAGCCACCAGGCCCCGCCAGC
Source organism: Tolypeutes matacus (assembly GCA_026826555.1). Taxonomy (NCBI): domain Eukaryota; kingdom Metazoa; phylum Chordata; class Mammalia; order Cingulata; family Chlamyphoridae; genus Tolypeutes; species Tolypeutes matacus. The sequence goes on along the minus strand of JAKSZT010053767.1, from coordinate 763,874 downwards.
AGGTGAGCCATCAGGCCCTGTCCGTGGGTGTGTCACCAGGCCCTGCAAGCAGGTGAACCACCAGGCCCTGTGTGCAGGTGAGCTGCCAGGCCCTGTGCATGGGTGAGCCACCAGGCCCCGCAAGCCATGCAGCAAAATGATAACATAACAGGAGAGTGATACAAGGGAGAGCCAAGATGAGAGGCACCAAAAAACCAGGAACTAAGGTGCTGCAGGGGGTAGTAGGATGCCTTTCTCCCACATCAGGGGTTCTGAAGATGGAATCCCAGTGAGACAGGAGGAGAAGGATGAGAAGACAGTGCAGGAAATGGACACAGAGAGTTGCCCAGTGAATGGACACAGAAACAGCAAAAACAGGGGGAAGGGGGTTAAAAATGGATAAAAGTAAGTAAATAAATAAATCCTTTAAAAAATGTATAGGGGAGGAAGATTCAGACTATAGTTAGTAGTAATACTTTGACGATGCTCTTCCATGATTTGTTAACAAATGTTTCACAACAATGCAGGATGTTTGTGGGGGTGATGTGTGGGAGCCCTGTATGATGTTATACATGTTTGTTTTGTAAGATCATGATGTTTAATGAACACTTATAGTTTCATAGTTATGTATGTTCATGTATGAATGATATACTTCAATAAATTGTTTAAAAATAAAAAATAAAGTAATTGGGCCTTAAAAAAATAGATAAAATTAAAGTCTATTTTGTCCTACATTAGTATAGTTACTCCTGCCCTTTTTTTCATCTTGCTTGTTTATAAAATCATTTCCAACCATTCACTTGCAATCTCCTTGCATCCCTTGGTCAAAGGTGAGTTTCTTGTGGACAGCATAGATAGGTCATATTTCCTTATCCATTTTGCTAATCTTTGCCTTTTGATTGGAGAGTTTAATTCAACAAATGTTTTTACTGTCAAGGCAATACTTACACTAGCCATTTTTTCTTTAGGTTTATATGTGTCATATTTTCTTTTTATGTCTCTTTTATCCTTTTAGTACTCTTACTAATAATCTTATTTACACTGTCTTCCAACCTTCTCTCTCCTGTTTTATCCTTTCAACTTGCAAAACTCCCTTCAGTATTTCTTGAAGAACAGGATTTTTGTTGACAAACTTTCTCAATTTCTGTTTATCTGAATATTTTGAACTCTTCCTTATTTTTGACTGCCAGCTTTGCTGGATACAGAATTCTTGGCTGGAAGGTATTTCTTTTCTTTTTTTTTTTTTTTATTTCCATCTTAACTATATCATACCACTGCCATCTTATCTCCATAGTTTCAGGTGAGAAATCAGAACCTAATCTTTTCAAGCTTCCCTTATATGTGATGGATCGCTTTTCTCTAGCTGCTTTCTGAATTCTCTTTTTGTCTGGAGTTTTGACAGTCTGATAAATATGTGTCTCATGGCAGGGCTGTTAGGATTTATACTGTTTGAAGTGTGCTCAACTTACTGGACATGTACATCTATACCCCTCATAAGAGTTGGGAAATTTGTGGCCATTAATTCTTCAAACACTCCTTCTGCCCCTTCCCTTCTCTTCTCCCTCTGGGATGCCTATAATGTGTATGCTTGCATGATTCATGTTGTCATTCAATTCTCTGAGTTCCTGCCATATTTTTATATTTTTTAATCTATCTATTCTACTATCTGTGCAATTTCAGATATTCTATTTTCAATGCCACTAATTCTTTTCTCTGCCTGTTCAAATCTGCTGTTATGTTCTTCCAGCATATTTCTAATTTCTTGCTTTGTGCCTTTTATTGCCGACATCTCTGTTATGTTTATGCATGTTTACAATTTCTTCTGAATGTTCCCCCAGTGTCTTCTTAATATTCTTTATCTGTTTCTTTACTTCATTAAGTTGATTCATGATATTTGTTGGACATCTTCATTAGTTCCATATTCTGCATCTCCTCCTGCTCTTTATTTTGTTCATTAGACTGGACCATCTTGTTTCTGGGTCTTCTTGTTTCTTAGTATGGTTTGTAATTTTTGCTAGTGCCAAGGCATCTGTTTATCTTGATGGCATATACAGTTGGTTAGCTTCTCATTCTACTCTAGGGTTATCTTTCTTTGGTTTTGTGTTATGAGTCCTTTTTGACATTTGGTTTCACTTATTCAAACCCCTGTATTTGTCCATGTTCTTCCTCCCAATAGTTTTAAGACCATAAAAAAAGTAAGAAAGAAGAGAAAAAGAATAAAAAGAAGGATGGAAAATGAATAAGTAATAAGGGAGAAAATCATAAAAAATAAAAAAGAATAAGGATAAAAAATGTGGAAAAGAAAGAAACAGGAAAATAAATAAATAAAAGACTGGAAAGATGAGAAGAGAAGAAAGAAAATGAAGACCAAAGAAGAGAATGTGGAATGAAAGAAAAGAAAACTAAGAGGGAAGCATGATAGAAATAAATGAAATAAAGAATATAAGGAGAAAAAAAAGGGGGGGGGGAGAAAGGAAAAATAGTCCTCCCTGTCAGGCCACTTGGAATTGTCTCATGCTGACAGTGCTCACTAATCAATTAACCTGTGGCCTGCTGTCCAAAGACACCTGGATGCAGAGGAAAAACTAATGAATAAAAAAAAAAAGTTTAAAAAATATATGTTTCCTGTCATGAGGCTGCTTGTCCTGCAGCATCCCCTTCCCCAGGGAGACAGCTGGTTGCCTGACAACCCACTGGATTGCTCTCTGGCTCCCTTTCCTTATGGGCCAGTTGGGCACCTGACTGCTCACCAGCTGCTTCTCCCCATCCCTTTCTTCTCAGGCCAGTTGGGCATTTGATGGCTCCCAGACTGCCTCACCTGCCCCCCTTTCCCTCAGGCCAGTTGGGCTTCTGATGGCTGGCAGGCTGCCTTTCCAGGTTTCCTTTTCCCTCTGGTCTGTTGGGGATCTGACAGCTTGCCATCTGCCTCTCCCAGCCCTCCTTTCCCTCAAGTGGCTTGGGCATTTGAAAGCTCACCTGTTTCCTCTTTTGGCTCTGCTTTAACCCACGCTGTTGTGTGCCTATCAGCCCACCCCTTCACTGACCCAATTCCTCTTTCTCCCAGGACAGATGAGTTTGACAGCCTGTCTGATCAGCTCTCTCCTGCCTACTTCCTGAAGCCCTTTCAGTGCCAGCTGGTGTCTCTCCTTTTCCCAGAACTGGATTAGATTCAGTTCACCTGCCATATCTCTCCTCTCCCATACCCCAATCTCCCCCTAAGCCAGCTGGGTGCCAGTGCCCACACCTGTTTGCCTCATAGCTCCCCACTCTCAAGAGCCTGCTGGGCACTGGTATACACCCCTTGTTTCTCAGTGGCTTTCCTCATTCTTGGATCCAGATGAGCCCTAGTCTTCCAGCCAAATCACTTCCCTGGATTCCCTCTCCCACGGAGGCAGCTGGGTGCTGGCTTGCCTTATCTCTCAAGGCTTCCCTTTCCCCAAGCCAACTGGATCTCCCCTCTCTAGTCCCCATGGTCTTATGGCTTTCCTTCTGCCAAGTAATCCTGCCTACCTTCCCACAGTTTCTGGAGGAGGAGTGCAGCCTGCCATTCCCTACTTTGCCATCTTGGATACTCTCTATTGTTTAGTTGTTTATTTTTGTGCTACTCTTTGATATATCTTCCCTTCTGCTTACTTTAGGATTAGTTTACTGTTCTTTTTCTAGTTCCTGCAGTTGTTCAGCTAGGTCTTTGATTTTAACTCTTTCTTTTTCTTTTTTTAAATGTAAGCATTAAAGGCTATAAATTTCCTTATCAACGCTGCCTTCCCTGCGTCCCATAGGTTTTGATATATTGTATTATTGTTTTCATTCATCTCAATATATTTATTAATTTCTGTTGTGATTTCTGCTTTAACCCACTTAAGAAAGTGTTGTTTAACCTCTATATATTTGTGAGATTTTCCTTTCTCTACCTGTTATTGATTTCCTGCTTCATTCCATTTTGATCAGAGATAGTGCTTTGTACAATTTCTATCTTTTTATTTTTTGAGACTTGTTTTGTGACACAACATATGTCCATCCTGGAAAAAGATCCATGTGTACTTGAGAAGAATGTATATCCTGCTGTTTTGGGGTTGAATGTTCCATATATGTCTGTAAGGTCTAATTTGTCTATCATATTATTCAAGTTCTTTATTTCCTTATTGATCCTTTATCCATATGTTCTATCCAATACTGGGAGTGATGTATTGAAGTCTCCAAGCATTGTTAAAGAGACATCTATTTCTGCCTTCAGTTTTAAGAGTGTATGCCACATGTGTTTTGGGGCAACTAATTTAGGTGCATAAATATTCATTATTATTATTTCTTATGGTGAATTTCTTCTTTTATTTATATAGAATGACTTTCTTCATCTCTTATAGCAGTTTTGCATTTGAAGTCTATTTTACCTGATATTATTATCACTACTCCAACACTTCTTTGGTTACTGTTTGCATGGAATACATTTCCCCAACCTTTTACTTTCAGCCTATTCATGTTCTTGCATGTAAGATGAGTCTGTCATTGACAGTAATAGAAAGCTAATTTTAAAAATCCATTCTGCCAGGTTTTGTCCTTTGATTAGGGAATTCAATCCATTAACATTCAATGTTATTACCGTAAAGGCATTACTTGCTTCGTCCATTATATCTTTTGGCTTTCCATTGACCTATCTTACTATTATCTGTCTTTTGACCCTTTTTGTTAGTCTTACTACACTCTTCTCCAGGTCCGTCTCTCCTATCTTTTCCTTTCAGGTTTGCAACACATCCTCTAGTATCTCTTGTAAATTCAGTCTCTTGGTGACATACTCTTTTAGTTTTTGTTTATCTGTGAACACGTTAAACTCACCCTCAGTTTTGAAGGACAACTTTGCCAGAAAAAGAATTCTTTGCTGGCAGTTTTTCTATTTCAGAACCTTTAATATACCACTGCCTTCTTGCCTCCATGGTTTCTGATAAGAAATCAGTACTTAGTCTTCTTGTGCGTCCCTTGTATGTGATGACTTTCTTTTCTCTTGCTGCTTTCAGAATTCTCTCTTTATCTCTGGCATTTGACATTCTAAATAGTGGATTTTTCATAGTAGATCTATTCAAATTATTTCTGTTTTGGGGTGTGTTGTACTTCTGGGATATTGATATTTATGTCTTTCATAAGGGTTGGGAAATTTTCAGCCATTATTTCCTCAAATATTTTTTCTGCCACTTTTCCATTCTTTTCTCCTTCTGGGACATCCATGATGTGAATGTTTGTGCATTTCATGTTGTAATTAAATTCCCTGAGACCATGTTCCATTTTTTCCATTCTTTCCTCTTTCTGTTCTCCTCTTTTCAAGTTCAGATGCTCTGTTCTCCAACACACTTATTCTTTCCTCAACCAATTCAAAATTGTTACTATATACCTGTAATGTATTTTTAATCTCATCTGTGGCAGTTTGATATTATTTATGAATCCCAGAAAAAGAGAAAAATTGTGTTTGTGAACTGGTCTGTTCCTCTGCGTGTGATACCCTATAATTATATTAAATTCAAAGGTTTTAAGTTTACTTGATGAAAGATTAAGGCTTTGATTTGACATGTCAGTAGGGCATGACCCCGGCTTGAGTCCCTGCCACCTTAGCAGGCTGATATAAATGGACACTCACAGAAGAAAACAAGAGGAAGAGATAGAGAACTTTGTTGATTTTGATCCTGGAGCCCCAGGGAGAGATGAGCCATTCACCTGATAATTTGCAGCTGAGAAGCTGAGGAAGCCTGGAAAGAAATGAGCCCTATGTGAAACTGATATAGGAAGTTCCTGAGAGACAAGCCCTACATCAGCCACAGCTGAGATCAGAAGAAGCTAGGCCAATGGAGGCCTTAAGAGGAAGAAGGAAGGAGAGACCAGGCAGAAATCACCCGCCTTCTCGCTTCAACACGTGGCAGCTGACTTTGATAAGAAAGTACCTTGAGTTGGACTCCTTAGAGCCTTGTAACTGTAAGCTTTTACCCCAAATAATTACCCTTTATGAAAGCTAGCAGATTTCTGGTACTTTGCATCAGCACCCCTTTGGCTGACTAATATATATCATCCATCGTGTATATCATTCCCAAAAGTTCTGTTACTTTGAAAACTTTCAAATTCTTTTTTATGTGTCTTCAACCAATGTCTTCCTAATATCCTTAATCTCTTAGCCATCTCATTGAATTTATTAAGGAGATTTGTTTGGATATCTGCAATTAGTTGTCTCAAATCCGGTAATTCGCCTGAAGGCTTAATTTTTCCTTTGGCTGGGCCATATCTTCCTATTTTATAGTATACCTTGTAATTTTTTTGTTGGTGTCTTGGCATCTGATATTTTATGTGTTTATTCTGTGCTTAGTTTCTCTCTTTAGCCTAAGGGTTTCTTATTGGTTGACTTTCTGCTAAAGCTTCCTCTGTTCCTCCTCTGGGAATATTAGTCTGTTTGGTTTGTTATTTATTTGCCTCTCTATATTTTTAATACTAATTTTGTTTACTCTCACTGTTATTACCTGGAGGACTAATTTTGGTAGAAGTGTCCCCTGGAGACAACCTTTCCTGTTCTGACTTCCTTGTCAAAACAGGCTCAGTGGACCTATTTGGGGAGGGGTGTAGATTGCGGCCAATGTGTTCTGAAGAGGAGACCCTAAAGGCCTCCTATCTTCTCTTTGACATCTCCCCCAATCTAGACTTTCCTAAGGTACTCAGCAGGTAGCACTTTTTATCCAATTGTTTCCCATTGCCCTAAGGTTTTTCTGTGCCTTTAATTTCAGCTGACTTAGCTCCTATTGGGGGCATGGTTGAGTCTGAGGTTGCCAGCCTACCAGGGATGAAACTGTTGTACAAATTCCAGCCCCTGAATTCTGAATTCTCTGATTAACTGCCAGCCTCTCTGCTGCCCCCCCCCCGGGTAGGTGGGGTGACTGCCTGCACAGTCCCAAGAGAGAGTGATCAGACTGCTTGTGGTTCCTCTCCTTCCTGGGAAAAGATTCTAGCAAATGTGGGTGTGATGAATCGAATCTGTCTGCTCTGCCCTAGAAAGAGTACTCAATTCCTTTCCTTCTGAAAGGCATTGCATCCAAGAGTGCTGCAGCCCTTTAAGGTATGTGAGGTGAATTTGTCCACTGTCAGAGATAGTCTGCATTTCCCCTCCTTCCAAGGTGCATTGGGGCCAAATGTGCAGCAGTCCTTTAAGGTGGATGGGGTGAACCTACCTACTGTGCCCTGAGAAAATGTTCAAAGTGCATGCAATTTCCACTCCTGCTGCGGGCCTAAGCACTGACTTTACAAACTGGACACACTGAATCCAATTCCTACAGCCCAAGAAGACTGGTGTGTTTTTCAGTCACTCATGCTTCCACTCCTGCCAGGGGTGGAGACAGCACAAATGCTGCTGGCTTCTTTTTGGCTTAAGCAAGTTTAAACATCTGCTGTGCTCAAGATTGGAATCCAGCTAGCTGAATTTGCCAGTCAACAGCTGTAGCTGATGCTAGGCCACTTCTCATCCCCTGCTTTTGGGAAAGGGAGCTTCTGCTTCCAGTTGGGGAGTGGGTCCATATTCAGCCTGTCTCACCAATCAGGCATGAGCAACCACCTCTGCAACGTGAAGGAGTCTGCTCATGAGTCTTCATGGCAGATTGTCAGTCTCTTCTTCCTGCTCTTCCCTGGATTGTGCACCATGTTCTTCTGGTCTCCAAAGTCCCCCAAACAGTTGATACAGACAGATCCTGACTGATTATTAGTTGCCCTGTGGGATAACCTGATTGTTAGAAATTCCTACTCTGTCATCATCTTGGTCCTCTCTCTAATTCTTATGGAGAATAAGGAAGGACATTAGAGCCCAGAATTCTCAATTGTGAAATATTTATTTAAACGTTTAACAGGTACTATAAATTCTTTAACCTCATATAACAGTCATCAAAGACAGAGAACAAACACAACCAACTTATGTGTATTGGTTGATACAGAGGAAGAGATCACTGATTTTTTTTTTACAAATAAATTTTATTGATATATATGAATAAAGCATACATCCATCCAAAGTGTACAATCAATGGTATTCAGTACAAGCACATATTTTTTTATTCATCACTTCAATCTCTTTTAGAGCATTTTCACCATTCCAGTAATAATAATTAATACTACTACTAATAATAAAGACCACCCCCCCAAAACAAACAAAAACTTATCACCTCTCAATATCTCTATGCTTCTCCCTCCATACATAGCTGCTATTCTGTTTCCTTCTCTGTAGTATATTTGTATTTATATTTTGTAAAACAGTCATATATGCAATATCACCCATATTCATATTTTACATGATGTTTCATTGTTATACAGTCCCATGTTTAAGCTTTCCTTCTAGTAATATATATGTCCTAGACTTTCCCTTTTAACCACTGTCATATCCACACAATAGCTCTGCTAATCACAAACACCATGATAGTCTCTCACCATTTCCATTCATTTCTAAAGATTTACACTTAACATTTTAACAATTCTGCACTGATTAACCCTCAGCTTTCCATTCTCTACCTCACACTATTTTCTGGTGATCTATATTCTAATTATGAATTTCATGAGATCACATAAGATATTTAGTTCATAAGAGCACAATCATACAGTATTTGTCCTTTTGTGTCTGACTTGCTTCACTCAACATAATATCCTCCAGGATCATCCATGTTGTCATATGCTTCATGACTTCATTTCTTCTTCCTGCTGCATAATATTCCATTGAGCATATACACCACAATTTTATTCATTCCTCAGTTGATGGACACCTGGTTTGTTTCCAAGTTTTGGCAATCGTGAATAACACCACCATGAACATCAGTGTGCATATGTCTATTCGTGTCACTGCTCTCAGTTCTCCTGGGTATATACCTAATAATGATAATGCCAGGTCACATGGCAATTCTATATTCAAATGCCTTAGGAACTTCCAAACAGTGCTTCACAGTGGCTATACCATTCCACCTTCCCACTAGCAGTGAATAAGCATTCTTATCTCCTCACATTCTTTCCAACATTTACAGTTTTTTGACTTTTTAATAGTGGCCAGTCTAATAGGTGTAAATGATATCTCATTGTAGTTTTGATTTGCATTTCCCTAGTCACTAGTGATGTTGAACATTTTTTCATGTGTTTTTTCACCATTTGTATTTCTTCTCTGGACAATTGTCTTTTCAAGTTTTTGCCCATTTTTAAATCATGTAGTTTCCCTTTTTATTGTTGAGGGATATGATCTTGTTATATATCATGGATATTAAACACTTATCAAATATGTGATTTCCAAATATTTTCTCCCATTGAGTTGGCTGCATTTTCACCCTTTTGACAAAGTCCTTTGAGGTGCAAAAGGGTTTAATTTTGAAGAGGTACCATTTATCTATTTTTTTCTTTTGTTGCTTGTGCTTTGGTTGAAAGATTTAAAAAACTAATGTCTACCACAAGATCTTGAAGATATTTTCCTTCATTTTCTTCTAGGAGTTTTATGGTTGTTGCTTAAAAGCAACATTTAGGTCCTTGATCCACTTGAATTAATTTTTGTATAAGGTGTAAGCTAGGGGTCCATTTTCTTTCTTTTGGATATGGATATCCATTTCTCCCAGCACTATTTGTTGAATAGCCTTTCTGGCCCAGCTGGGAGGGCTTGATCACCTTGTCAAAAACCACTTGACTGGAGATCTGAGGTTCTATTTCTGAGTCCTCAATTTTATTTAATTGGTCAATCTGTGTCTTTTTATGCCAGTACCATGCTGGGTTTTTTTTTGTTTGTGTGTGTGTGTGTGTGTGTGTGTGTTTTACCACTGTAACTAAGTAATATGATTTAAAGTAAGAAAGTGAGAGTCCTCAACTTCATTCTACTTTTTAAAGACATTTTGGCTATTTGGGATCCATTACCATTCCAAGTAAATTTAATAATTGACATTTCCACTTCTGCAAAGAAAAGGCTGTTGGGAATTTTATTGGGAGTGTGTTGAATCTTTAAATCAGTTTTGGTAGAATTGACATCTTAACAATATTTAGTTTTCCAATCCATGAACATGGAATGTCCTTCCATTTATTTGTCTTCTTTGGTTTCTTTTAGCAATATTTTGTAGTTTTCTGAATACAGGTCCTTTATGTCCTAGGGTTAAGATTATTCCTAAATATTTGATTTTTTAGTCATTATAAATGGATTTTTTTCTGATTTCCCCCTCAGATTGCACATCAGTAGTGTATAGAAACGGTATTGATTTTAGCATATTTATGTTATGTCCTGCCATTTTGCTGAACTCTTCTATTAGTTCTAAGAGCTTTGTTGTGGCTTTTTTCAGGGTTTTCTAGATATAGGATCGTGTTATCAGCAAATAGTAAAAGTTTTACTTATTCCTTTCCTAGTTGGGTGATTTTTATTTCTGTATCTAGCCTAATTGTTCTAGCTAGAACTTCTAGCACAATTTTGAAAAATGGTGATAGTGGGCACCCTTGTCTTGTTCCTGATCTCCATGGGAAAACTTTCAGTCTTTCACCTTGAGTACAATGCTAGCTGTAGGTTTTTCATATATGCGTTTTACCATATTGAGAAAGCTTCCTTCTATTCTTATCTTTTGGAGTGTTTTATTCAATAAAGGGTGCTCTATTTTCTCAAATGCCTTTCCTGCATCAATTGAGAGGATCACATGATTTTTCTTCTTCAATATATCAATGTGGTTTATTACACTAATTGATTTTCTTGTGTTGAACCACCTATACATTCCTGGGACAAAACCCATTTGATTGTTGTGTATAATTCTTTTAATGTGCTTTTGGATTTGGTTTGCAAGTTTTTTTTGTTGTTGTTGAGGGTTGTTGCATCTATATTCATTAGAGATATTGGTCTGTAATTTTCTTTTTTCATAGTATCTTTATCTATTTTTGGTATTAAGGTGATGTTGGCTTCATAGAAAGAGTTTGGTAATATTGTCTCCTGTTCAATTTTTTGTAAGAGCTTGAGCAATATATGTATTAGGTCATCCTTGAATGATTGATAGAATTCATCTGTGGAGCCATCTGGACCCAGGCTTTTCATCTTTGGGAGGTTTTTGATGACTGTTTCAATCTCTTCATTTGTGATTAGTGTTGAGGTCTTCTATTTCTTCTAGGGTCAGTGTAAGTGGTTCATGTGTGTATTAGCCAAAGGGGTGCTGGTGCAAAATACCAGAAATCCGTTGGTCTTTATAAAGGGTGTTTATTGGGGGTAGAAGTCCACAGTTATCGGGCCATAAAGCATAAGTTACTTCCCTCACCAACTGTATTGCCATGTGTTGGCAATGTGTTGGAGCAAGATGGCTGCCGACGTCTGAGAGAGTTCAGGTTTCCTGGTTTCCTCTCTTCCCAGGGCTTGCTTGTCTCCAGGTTCAGCTCCTCTGCTATCTCCACAAGGTCAGCTGTAGACTATGAGGCTCTCTAGGTTTTGCCTCTCTCCACAAGCCCAGCTGTAGACTATCAGGCAAACAACCTATCTTTCTTCCCAGGGCCTTCTCTCCTTCCTCACGACCAGGCTCCTCTGTGTGTTCACTTCCCGGGGCTCCGGCATTAAATCTTAACATCAGAACTCCAACATCAAAACTCCAATGCAAAACTACTCCAACTCTGTCCTTTGCCATGTCTTTTTTATCTGTGAGACCCCACCCACCAAGGGGTGGGGCTCAACACCCTACTGAGGTGGCCCAGTCAATGCCCTAATCATAACTTAATCATGCCCAGTTTAACAGACCAGTTTACAAGCATAACCCAATATCTATTTTTGGAATTCATAACTATATCAAACTGCCAAACTGCTACAATGTGTTTCTAGGAATTTGTCCATCTTGTCTACCTTTTCTAGTTTTTTTTGGCTTACAGTTGTTATCCTCTTATGATCTTTCTTATTTCTGTGGGGTCAGTGGTAATATCCCTTTTCTCATTTCTGATTTTGTGTCTTCTCTATTTTTTTCTTTGTCTGTCTAGCTAAGTGTTTGTTGATTTTGTTGTTCTCAGAGAACCAACTTTTGGTATGGTGGATTTTCTCTATTGTTTTTTTTTTTGTTGTTGTTGTTGTTCTTGATTTCATTTTTTTTATGCTCTGATATTTACTATTTCTTTCCTTTGGCTTGGTTAAGGGTTAGTATGTTGTTCTTTATCTAGTTCCTCTAAGTGTGGAGTTAGATCTTCAATTTTACCTCTTTCTTCTTTTTTTAATGTAAGTATGAGGGCTATAAATTTCCCTCTGAGTACTGCCTTTGTGGTGTCCCATAGGTTTCGTTATATTGTGTTCTCATTTTCATGCATCTCAAGATATGTGCTGAATTCTCTTGCAATTTCTTCTTTGACCCACTGATTATTTAAGAGTGTGTTTCATCTCCATATATTTAGGAATTTTCCCTTTTTCTCTCCACTGTTGATTTCCAGCTTCATTTTGTCATGATCAGAGACAGTGTTTTGTATAATTTCAATCTTTTTAAATTTATTGAGGCTTGCCTTGTCACCCAACATATGGTCTACCTTGGAGAAAGATCTATGAGCTCTTGAAAAGAATATATATCCTGCTGTTTGGGGGTGCAATTCTCTATAGGTTTAGTTGATTTGTCATATTTTTCAAGCTCTGTTTATTTATCCTCTGTCCAGATATTCTATCCAATACTAAGAGTGGTGTATTGAAGTCTCCAACTATTATTGTAGAGACATATATTTCTCCCTTCAATATTGCCAGTGTGTGTCTCATGTATCTTGGGTTAGGTAACTCAGGTTAGGTGCATAAATATTTAGTATAGCTATTTCTTCATGGTGACTAGCCCCTTTTATTAATATATATTCCCCTTCTTAATCTCTTAGAACAGTTTTACACTTAAAATCTATTTTTTCTGAAATTATATCATTACTCTAGCTCTATTTAGTTACTATTTGCATAGAATATCTTTTACCAACCTTTCACGTTTAACCTGGTTGTGTCCTTACATTGGAGGTGAGTCTTTTGTAGACAACATATAGATGGCTTATATTTTTTTTGGTCCATTCTCTCAGTCTATGTCTTTTGACTGGGGAGTTCAAATCATTAACATTCAATGTTATTAGTGTAAAGGCATTAGTTTCTTCATCCACTTTGTCCTGTGCCTTTCTGTTGTCATATAATATTATTGTCTGCCTTTTTACCCTTTAATTTCCCCCTTTCTAATGATCATTCAACACTCTTCTCCAAGTTTCTTCCCCTTGTTTTTTACTTTCAGGCTGCAAGCACTCTCTTTAGTATCTCTTGTAATTCTGGTCTTAGGGTAACATAGTCTATCAGTTTTTGTTTGTCTGTGAAGACTTTGAACTCACCCTCATTTTTGAAGGACAGCTTTGCTGAATACAGAATTCTTGACTGGCAGTTTTTCTTTTTTAGTACCTTAAATACATTATACCACTTTCTTTTCTCCTCCATGGTTTCGGATGAGAAGTCAGCATTTAATGTTATTGAGTTTCCCTTCTGTGTGATGCCTTGCTTTTCTCTTGCTGCTTTCAGAATCCTCTATCTCTGATATTTGTCATTCTCAATAGTAGATGTCTCAGGGTAGGTCTTTTTGGATTTATTCTGTCTGGGGTGTGTTGTTCTTCTTGGATATTGATATTTATGTCCTTCATAAGGGTTGGGAAGTTTCCAGTCATTATTTCCTCAAATATCCTTTCTGCCCCTTTTCAATTTTCTTCTCCTTCTGGGACACTGATAATATGTATGTTTGTGCATTTCATATTGTCATTCAATTCCCTGAGACCCTGTTCCATTTTTTCCATTCTCTTCTCTTTCTGCTCTCCTGTCTTTTCCAGTTCAGATGTTCTGTCTTTGAAATCTGTAATTCTGTCTTCAGACAATTCAAATCTGCTCTTACATCCCTCCAATATATTTTTCGTCTCATCCATTGTGTCTTTCATTCCCATAATGTCTGTTACTTTTCTTTGCAGGTTTTCAATTTGCTCTTTATGTTCACCCAGTGTTTTCTTAATATCCTTTATTTCTTTAGTCACATTTTTCTTTTAATTCTTTGAATTGATTTAGGAGAGTTGTGTGATTGTCATTGATTGTCTTAAATCCTGTATCTCTTCAGGATATTTGGTTTGTTTCTTTGACTGGGCCATCTCTTCCTGTTTACTAATATGGGTTGTAAGTTTTTGTTGATGTCTAGGCATCTGAATATGGTGGTGAATTTACTCTGATAGCAATTTCTCTTTCTTGCCTATTGTTTTTTTTTTTTTTTTTTTTCAGCTCTCTTTGATATTTGGTTCAACTTATTTTAAGTCTTTAAAATTGCCCAGCTTAAGTTATCTGGGAGTTAGGGTCTAGAGAGACCCCAAAGCAGTTTTTGTTCATGCAATTTCCAGACTGGTCAGCAGATGGCACTTATTGGCACATCTCTCCACAGAGGTATCTCAATTTCTGCTTTCCTCTGTTTTCCTCTGGCCACAGTCAAGTTTCAAAGCATGCTCTGCTGGCCAAATTCATTGGAGGAAAATCCCCTGAGTCTGCCTCCCTTTTCCTTTCTAACAGCTGGCAGAGAAAGATGTCTTTTCCCCTCTCAGGTGGTTGCAGTGAGCAGGGTTTTTACCCCAGCTTAATATCTTGGAGGTGGAGGAAGGGAGCCCTTCCTGGCCCCCACCAGCATTTGGTAGCTCACAGTTGTTGTTCAGGTTCTTCATCTCTTTGTCCCTCAACCTCCTGTTAGTTGTGTAGCACTGTCTTAGTCTGCTGTTCCCCAAAGCAGGTCCCTCAGACAGCTTTTGCCTCTTTCTCTGTTGTTTTGTGAGAGTTGAGCCCTGCCTACCTACTCTGACGCTATCTTCCTATTGCTCTAAGATTACTGGTTTTAAATTCTCAAACATGAAAAGAAAATATGGAGAAGGCCTATAGAGAAGGAAATCATTTATGAAGAATATATGATTCATATATTTTGGTAGTTTGTCTTAAAATATGGCTCATCAATTCCTCCCCTACATGAACCACTTATTGCATCAAGAGAAGAACCTTATTTCCTCTCCTATTGTATATGGGCTAATTTTGTTCAATAGAATGTGGCAGAAATGAGGCCTTAAGAGACATGCAGCTTCTGCTTCTTTACTCTTGAAATGTTTGTACTTTTTCTTGAAACCAGCTATATGGAGAGGTCATATAGAGGAAAACTGAAGAGACCTGCAGGGC
Organism: Tolypeutes matacus; assembly: GCA_026826555.1. Taxonomy (NCBI): domain Eukaryota; kingdom Metazoa; phylum Chordata; class Mammalia; order Cingulata; family Chlamyphoridae; genus Tolypeutes; species Tolypeutes matacus. The sequence continues at coordinate 748,738 of JAKSZT010053767.1, read as the reverse complement.
ACTCAAGCTGAGCTCCCAGCCAATAGAATTGACTATCAGACACATGAATGAGTTAACATGGATGTTGTACTTCAGTAGAGCCCCAGCCATAGCTGACATCATACAGAGGAGAGAAAACATCCAGCAGAACCCAATTAACTTGCAGGATGCTGAAAGAATGTCATTTAAAACACTAAGTTTTGGTGTGGATTGCTAAGCAGCAATAGATATCTATATATTTTGCTAATATTTTTATGTTAGTTAAACAAAATATTCTCATAAGGGAAGCAGGCAGTTTTTCACTTTATATATTTGAAAGGGAAGCAGACACAATTTTAGAAGGCATTCTTCATAATGCTGTTTTGCACTTTGTGGAAAGAAAAAGAGACATTTGATAAAAGTCAAAAGAAATTTCCTTGAAAATTTCATAAGTTTTTTAAGAAGAAAAAGAAAGAGCAAAAAGAGAATGTGAAAAGTTTAATGAAAACTATTGAGATGAGGGGGAAAAAACTAAGGGAATTATGGTAAAAATAGTAACTTTCAGTAACAGAATTGAAAGAAATATTGAAGATGCCATGTCCTCTCTGTTTTCATAATACTTTTTCATATATGTTGTGGCAACAACCACATTCTATTTTAATTTATTTACATGTCTATCTCATTTCACTAAACTATAAAAATTTCCAAGGCAGGGACTTATTTTATTTACATTTATATAGCTGGAGCACATTAATTAATGATTCACCATGAACTATTAAACAGTGAAATGATTTTTAAAATACAAAATAAACCTATCATCAAGAACACAGCCTTTGTAAGTGATGCCTGTGTTATTTAACAGGTTGTTCTTGTTTGCCCTAAATTTGGAAAAATGCGTTTTTCTAGAGAACTCTGAGAGACTGACATAATATATAATTAAGAATATATATTTTCTTAAAATCAATAAACAGATATTCTGAAACCTAAAGGTTTGCAACAGTTTTCAGAATCCCAAAGGAGTTCATTGTAACTGTCTTTCAGTCATACATTCAGCCACTGAGCACCAACCATATGCTAAGCATTTTGTCTGGAGGTGAGTGCTCTATAGTCTCTGCTTTGAAGGGAACATGAGAGATTGTGCAAGATTGAAATGTAATAAGAAATAGGTCAAAAAAGAAGCAAACTTTTCTGAATGCCTACTATATGGAAAGGATTATTTTAAATCCTTTGATTTTATTTTCCTTTCTAAAGCTCACACATTGAGGATTAGTTTCATTGCTTATGTAGGTGAAAAATTAGGGTGAGAGTTATTCAGTATCTTGTTTAAGACAAGTTATTATTAAAATGGGAAAGCCAATATTTAGAAAACCAATCATTTTTTACTATGTCTCTCTGCTTTCCCAATATACAAATCCTAATATAATGTGTCAAAGTAGTCCCATAAGTTAATGCAAGGTACCATGAAGGCAGGGACAGAGTTCGCCTGGAAGGAGGATTCTCTACATGTACAGGATCCCTATGATAAGGCTCTCCTTTTGTCTGCATCCAATTCTCTATTGTGCTCTGGTACAGTTGTTCTACAGTAGCACAGAATGGCCAAGAGCTTTTGGAGTCAGGCAGAATTAGGTTAAAAGCCTGGTAGATGTGTGAATTTGGATAAATTACTTTGTCTATCTGATTCTCTGCTTCCTCTTCCATAACATAGGAATAACAACCTGTGCTTCTCAGAGCTGTTACAAGGAGCACACAACATAATGAGATATTTTACATTTAATATTAATACATTGCCTGTTGCAAAAATATCTACTTAATAAATGGTGAGAATTATTCTTATGAACATTTCATTATTGCTACTCTGGTTTGTGGTTGATTGATCTGGTTCATTGGGGCTGGCTGGGTTGTCTACCCATGCATCCAAGATTTTGGCAGATCTCCTTAGATGTACTTGCTAAGATAAAGGGCATCTTGATGTACCCGATCAATCCAAGATCATTGATTGCAGGCCTTTCATTTTAGGCCATATTTCTAGAGATAAGGTATTAAATCTACTTTTGAGACCAGTCCTTCCATTTATAATGTGTTTTTTTTAGCATTCAGAGAGATTCTTATTCAGGGGTGAATTCTTTGTATCACCTTATGGAGCAGTTTTCCCTGGGCTTCTCCTTTGCTAGTTGCTTCTGCCTGTGGTCCTAGTGAGACAAATAGCATTGGCCCTATCAGCAGGTATAATAAGTAATCCCCAAACAAGTATTTTTCATATTTTTTTAAAATAGAGAGCATTTGCCCAGGGAGCTGGACACCTATTGGCTCAGAATTGTACCTTTAGTCCCTGAACCTGAAGAAAAATAGTTAATTTTCAGAAGGATGTCTAAGTTTTAAAAAAACGAGTCCTTTTTTTCACTCTAGTCCTAGCCTCAGTCCAGGCAAAATTGTGCCTTCAAAATCTAGAATATTTGAGGTGTTAGGGTCTGCCTTCAATCCTCCTCAGGCAGCAGGACAAGGAGAGAGGTCAGAGCTCAGAATCCTGACTCCAGTTAACAAGGGCAGCACAGGATAAAATAGGAGAAAAAACATGAATTCATTATAGAATAACAGCCAGAGCAGGCATTTACCAAGTGAATTGGGAAGGAAATTTCTTAGAAAGCCTTAAAAATGTGGAGTAAAAGGAGCAGTTAATCTGAAATACAGAATTGAAAGGCATGGCAGATGCATGATTCTAGTCTTCCAGATAAGATTCCTTCTGGAATTCAAAAACATCTAAAAGAAACAAGACAATTGGCTGCTGGGCTCAATATGTAAACATGGTGCAGGTTGACACAGTGAAGATGTTTATTACAAAAGTTAATGCAATGTCAGGGAAGAAGATCAATGTTTAACCCGATTTCACTGCAATCTGTTGGTCTGCCTTGGAATACAGAATGGAAAATTATCAAACCAGAAAAAGGAAAAATGTAAGGGACATTAAGACAATCAAACTGTCAAATCAAGGACACTGATATTTATGATTAAAAAAAGAAGTCAAACTGTATATAACAAACACTTATATAGCCCTGTTATCACTGAATATTGTTCTAAACAATTCATAAATATTAACTTGTTTAATCCTCAAAACAGCCTGAGGAGTTGGATCCTATTATTTTCCAGAATTCCAACAGAGCTACACAGAAGTTGTCAGTTGTCCAAGGTTGCACAGCTAGTAAGTGAAGGAAATAGAAAACTCAAGCAGTCTTGTTCCAGAATTCAGAGCTTTAACACAACATGCTGCCACCTTGACTTGGGCTATGCATGTGTATGTCTGTGTTTGTGTTTGTTTCAACATAATTTCTGTAGTCTATAAAAACTGATGGCCTCAGGACACTTTAAATAGTACTGACTTTCCAAAATTAGTCTTGGTCCTTGTAGAAAATGTCAAGATCTGTTAAAGAAACCCATAATTTCAGTTGGTTGGAAAAGAGTGATAAGAAATATAAACAAGAGAAAAAAAAGAAGTCAAGAATTGCTTCCATTTATTAGTTAGAGCATACCAGTAACATTGTAAATTCACATACTATTAAACTTTGAGAAATACATCAATATTTTTATTAACCTCAATATTCAGGTAAAGTTACAGAATTTTAGAGGTGCACTGTGTCGAGTCCCTCCCATTTTACAGATAACATAGGAGGGGTATGAGGTCAGTAGGAAGATTGTTGCCTGTGTTATGAATTAAGTATTGTGTTAATAACTGATGAGCCTTTGCTTGACATATTAGGCACTCACACTTTAAAAATATCTTTAGAATTTTTGATGTAAAATTCTCTGCAAGCTTTAGTTAACAAATCCTCATACCATAGAAAAAAATAAAGATCACTCTCCATGGTACAGAAGTAAAAATATGTACTTGATTGTTAGACTCAGAGATGAGTTAAAACAGCCTTGTCATGCCCCCACATGACCTCTAGCTTCCTTTTTAATTTGATAATTTGGAAAATATCTAATGGGGTTATTGGAACTTTTTCTACAATTATTATTAAAGGCACTATTTTGGTCTGAATTTAAGAAATTCTCACTGGTAAAGGAAACTAAAAATTGATTTTTCCATTATATTATGCTTCAGAAAGAAAAGCACTCAGAAACATGCTGTGTATTTCCTAGGAGTGAGGAAGCCTTTTAATGACCCTGGGGAGACAAAATGAAGCATGGGCTTTTTGTACAACAGCACAAGGGCTCTGGCTGCAGTGCTGGGCCTGTGGAGCTCCCTCCTGTCAGACCTGTGATTAGTACACCCCCAATGCTGCTGTCTGATGAGGGCGACCAATTTTAAAACAAGGAGTAGCCAGTTAAAGTACATTGTCAGCCATAAATATAACCATGGGCCATGGTGGAAACCCAATCCTGGGATGTATCCAGGTGGCCATCCGCATATCTACACCATCCATTTGACACCTGTTACTGCAGCACTGGTTTGGACAAGTGCCTTAGCCTTAAAACAACAGAGAGGAGCTGGCTCTCCTCCTCTGCAAGGCAAGTCCTCATTAAGTGTCATTTCTCTAGGATTAGTCAACTTCACATGTAAATTGGAACTCAGCAACAGCCCTGGCCCTAATGATAAATGGGCAGACCATTCGTTCAATCTTGTGTTTATTCATTCACTAACATTTATCGAGAGTCTTTTGTTTGCCAGGCACACATCAGAAAAATAAGTATGGAAGGAGAACTGAGACTGTCTATATAGTAAAAATTAATGTGTGTGTTACTGTTGCATCTCCAGTAAACTGGTATTTCTGTGGTTCATGCTCTGGATAGTTAGTTCTCCCTTAGACAAATCCATTATTAAGATCCATGTGGACAATTAGTATTGCCGAGTTGCCTGGTTCTTCCTTGTTTTTCCTCCTCTTTTGACTTTGCCACTCCTCTTGTTAAAATTATTTGAATCAGTTGTGAATGTGGTTATTTAAAAAAATTTAGAAATGAAAAGGAAGCATAGGAATATCTTATCTAATCCTAGTCTACATAAATTAAGAACAAAGAGATTTATTATTGACTAGCTTCTGATTGGTTATTCCTTTAGTCAAAGATGGTGAATTGCTGTACTGAAAACCTTATCTTAATTTCATCAGTTTCAGAGTGACAGCCCTCCAGTCCTTCTCCAGGAACGCCAGAAAACACTTCAAAGTCCATTGGGCCTTTCTCCTGTTCGTGCCCAAAGGGGAGGGAGCCACTTCCATTTCTTCCTTTTTGTCTACATTTCTTAGGCCTGCCATAACAAAGTGCCACAGACTGCGTGGCTTAAAACAACAGAAATTTATTCTCTCACAGTTCTGGAGGACAGAGGCTTGAAATCAAGGCGTTAGTAGAGCCGTGCTCCCGCTGAGGTCTGTAAGGAAGAATCCCTTTCCTGCCTCTCCTAGCTCCTGGTGGTGGCTTGCTAGTGATCCATGGTGTTTTCTGCCTCAGAAATCACCTGGCGTTTTCTCTGATGTGTCTCTGCTTGTATCTAATTCTGCCCTTCTTATAAGGACATATGTCATATTGGATTAGCACCTTCCCTAATCCAGCTTGGCCTCATATTAACTAATAACATCTTCAACGGCCCTATTTCCAAATACAGTCATATTCACAGGACCAGGCGTTGGGATTCAAACATGTCTTTCGGGGGGTGGGGGGGTGGGACACAATGCAACCTATAACACCTATATATTGCCTTTTTCTTTTCTTATTACTTTATTTTCATCTTCTTTTTCCTCCCCATTACTAACAAGCTCCAGACTTCTAATCTCCAATTTTATTCAGAAATATAAGGCACAAGTACTTTAAATTCATGATATTTAAAATTTCTTGTTCTTACTTTTAAAAAGCCCACAAGGTAAATGTTAAATATCTGTCTCTTGTTAGGAGCTAGTTTTCAATGGATCAGAGCCTTTTTCTGAAATGAAGAAGAAGGAGAAGGAGGAGGGAAGAAAGAGGGAATTTCAATAAATCTACTGTACTTCATTGCTCAATTTTTGCCTCAAATTAATTTTATGATGAGTTGGTGTGTATAAATAAATAGCCTATTATTCTGGTGAGAGGAAGAGAACACATTGATGTAATTTCATACAAAATGTAGATTTGGAAAGGAAATTAATTTTGATTATGCTATAGTCAGTGTCTTGCACTTTTAACATTTTCTTCTGGAAAGAAACAAAATGAAAAAATAACTCTCTTCCTTCTTTCTTCCTTCCTCTCTTTTTTCTTTTTCCTTTCTTTCTTTCTCCCTCCCTGCCTCTTTCCCCCTTCCTTCCTCCGTCCCTCCCTCCCCCCTCTCTTTCTCTTTCCTTCCTTCCTTCCTTCCTACCTTCCTTCCTTCCTTCCTTCCTTCCTTCCTTCCTTCCTTCCTTCCTTCCTTCCTTCCCTCTTTCCCTCTTTCCCTCTTTCCCTCTTTCCCTCTTTCCCTCTCTCCCTTCCTTCTTTTCATCTTTAAGAACTTACTATGTGCCAAGACAGTGATAGATGCTGGTGAAAAATGATGATCACAGCCTATGTCTTCGTAGACATTACAGTATAGTTGAGAAAATTAACAAGTCAAAAAACAATTTCAATTCCTTGTTTAAATGCTCTCAATTAGGATTTTATGAAAGCTCTTTTATAAGAGAGATGTCTAACCTAGGCTTGGAGCATTTGGGATTCTTCTCCACGGTCTTCTAATTAGAGCTCTAAAGACTGATTAAGCACTAGTTAGGTAAATAGGGATGTGAAAAGTATATTCTGGGCATTGAAAACAGCAGGAACAAGACCACAGAGCTAAGAGAACACAGGAATTTCAAGATCACTTTTCCATGCCACCTTTCCCCCAAATTAATTATGAAAAGTCCTATGATTTCAAGGTATGTGTATGTATAAGAGATGATATGGAGAATTATAGTTGCCTAGAGAAGAGTGGGATGGTCTGAGAATTTTGCTTAGACATTTCTGGAGTGGAGAAGGGCCATTTAGTATAAGAACAATATAATAAAAACTATTATTTGCTGGGTGTTTTAATATGTGAGGCCACTGTGTTAAAATGGAGAGGGAAAAACAGTTGTAATATAGGGGCTTTTTTGGGACCTGGGAATTATCCTGAGTGACATTACAATGACAGATATAGGCCATTCTACATCAGCATATAACATGCAAAACTGTGTGGGAGAGAGTGTGGTCTACAATGTGAACTATGGTCCATGCTTAGTGGCAAAGCCCCAGGATGTATATATCCATTGCAGGTGATGTGCCATATTAATGAAGGATGTTTATGTGGGAGGTTATGGGAGGTGTGGGAGGTGGGGAACATGGGAATCCCTGTAATTTTTATGTAACATTTATGTAATCTAAGCATTTTTTAAAATATAAAATAAATAAATTAATTAATTTAAAAAATGTTTTTTTTGTAGTCAAATTGAAGAGAATGGAATATAATGAATAGGTATGGGAGATGTCACAAAGAAAGTATTGGACACTCAACTAGAAATATAGAAAAGGCAATTCAAAATATGGATCTGGAACTCAAGAGCAAGATTTATATTAGAAGTATAACTTTAAGAATCTAGTCTTGGAAATTCCTGTGTGACCTGGTTGGACAAGTTATCTAACTATTCTGAACTTCAGCTTTCATATTAAAAAACTAGAGAGCAGAGTAGCACTTAGTTCCATGCAGCAGTGAGTACCACCCCTCAAAAAAAGTTTGCAATTATTATTCACTAGTACACTAATCAGACATTTATTGAATTACTGTTATTTTGACATTGGAGTATTTTCTCTGAGAAATAAATGTTAATTATACATAGAGTGTATGGTCTAGTAGGAGAAATATAATTAATTATCCAAGATATATAAGACACAGAAAAACAGTATTGAATTTTGGAGTGGGAGTTACTTTCAATTATGAAAATAATTTGTAAAGAAGGAAGCAAATGAGTTTGGCCATGCTGAATTACTAGTATTTGGATATGTGAAGATAATGGGGGAAATATATTTAGCAGAATGACCAACTTAATAATAACGAGATATAACTCCCCAATTTATATCCTAGTATATAACAACCTAGTGCTCTTTAGTCTAACTTAACTGATGGATAAGTTCATGTGTCAGCTTAGCCAGATTATGGTGTCCAGTTGTTTGGTCAAGCACTGGCCTGATTGTTACTGTGAGGATATTTGGTGGACTTAAATCATCAATAGGTTGATTGCATCTTTGGCTGATTAGATGTACAATCAACTGAGGAGGTTACCGTTAACCAACATTCAAGTCTCATCCAATCAGTAGAAGGCTTTAAAAGGAGAAGTGATGATTTCAGCAGTTGGAAGAGAGAATTTCCATCTCTACTTCAGCCAGCCAGCTTCTCCTGGGAAATTCATTGAAACCTTCATTAGAGTTCCCAGCCTGCTGTCTGCTCTACAGAATTTGGACTTGAGTGTTTCCACAGTCATGTGGGACAATTCATATAAAAATCTCATAATATTTACACATATCTCCTGGCAGTTCTGCTTACTTAGAATACCCTGACTAATACAACTTTGGTCCTGGGAATGGTTCTCGAGAAACAGAGCCTTAAGGATAAGACTTTGGAATTGGTTCTGGGGTTTTTGAAATTGGTACTCTAATTAGATTCCAAGGCACTAATGACTATTTCCAACAGTCAAGATGACTGGTAGTCCATGGTGTGAGTTGGCAATAGAGTGAGTTTGTATAGCTATACAAAATTTCACCACTGGATATGGCTATTCAAATGTTTACAAGAGGCAAGGCTCTGGTGAGAGAGTTTTCAACACCTTAACAGAGTTTTGTGGTGGTAAATGTATAATGATATTAGCTGGTTGTTCTTACATACATATGCTGGATATAGTTATAAAAGTAAGGGATAAGTTCAAGGACTCAAATTCACAACTTAAGCACCAAATGAAGGATATGAACATTTCTGTGTATGCTCTTAAAAAAAATATCTTATTTTGTATAGTTGCAGACATGAGATTTCTGAAAACCAGATTCAGAATCTCATTGTGTGAGTGGATGAATTACAACATAAACTAAATTCTTAACCCGCAGAGTGTCTGCTGTTGAAGTGAGGGTATTGACTGGAAAGGAATGGGATGCTGAAAGTTGAAATGGGGATATATGAGTTGATAATTATGGTGGTAGGAACATTGAAACCCTAGATTCTGCTGAATTTTTGCCAAATAAACTTGTAATGAGCTAACCTAAGGAATCAGCCATCTGACCTCTTGTCTGCCCTGAAGAACCAACCTCCCAAACTCTAGTCTGCCATGAGGAATCTGCCATCCAAACTATACTTTAAGAGATTAACCCTGCTGTGCTTAAAAAATCTGTAACCAACTCCTCTGTTAAAAGAGCCCTTATTCCTCTGAAGAGATTAATCCTGTGTCAACAGATGAAATGCAATGGAATGTCCTGAGGTAGATGGCTTGAAAAACATTTCTAATTTTCTCATAACCCACCCACCATCAATCTTCTTTAATTCCAGACCTAAAAGTAGACCAAAGTCTAAACAGGCCCCAAAAGGTAAGGTACAAACTATGACCCATGAAGAGGTATGTTACACTCCAAAAGAACTCCAGGATTTTACCAATTTATATAGACTGCAATCAAGGGAATATGTGTGGGGATAAATATTAAAGGTATGAGATAATGGTGGAAGGAATATAAAGTTAAATCAGGCTGAATTTATTGATATGGGCCTACTAAGAAGAGATTCTGGATTCAATGCTGTTGTTTGAGGGTTTAGAAAGGGTTCTCTAATAGTTTGTTTGGGTTGTTGGTTGAAGCATGGACCAAAAATTGGCCTACATGGCTTGAGGTCAAAATGCAAGAACTGCTCTGGTATAATGTAAATGAGAGGATCCAAAAACTTATTGAGAGTGGATATACCAGGTAAAATCTGCTCACACACCCCAAGAATGTCCAGGGGATACACCTTTCACTAGGACTCTGAGGAATAAATTTGTGAGACTAATGACATTGTTTAGTTTGCTAAAAGCTGCCAAGGCAATATAATAGAAATGGATTGTCTTTTACAATGGGGATTTATTAGCTTATAAACTTCCAGTTCCAAGGCTGAGAAATATGTACAAATCATGGCATCAGGCAAAATTATCTTCCCAAAGATTGACTCCTAGCAAGGCACAATGGCAGTGTCTGCCAGTCTCTGCTTTCTCCTCCTGGCTTTATTGCTTTCACTTTCTTGCTCTCATGGCATTCATGGCACCTGTGGTTTTCTCTCTCCCAGGTTCCATTGATTTCAGCTTCTGGCTTCTGGAACTGTCTCAGCTTCTAGGGGTTTCCTTCTATGTCTATGACCATCTCTCCCATATACATCCTGTTTATCAAGGACTCCAGTGAAAGGATGATGACCTTCCCCAGGTCAAGCCCTACTGAAGTAATCTAATCAAAGACCCTTAAGAAGTGATGTAATCAAACAGTCCTGCCTATAATAGGTTCACACCTACAAGAATGGCTGGTCATCTTTTGGTTTCCTTGGCTGTTCTATCACATGACAATGCACATGGCAGTGCCATCTCCTTTCTTCTATAGGTTGTGCTGACTTCTGGTGTCATGTTTTTCCCTTGGCTTCTCTTTCTGTGTCCAATTTCCTTCGTTTATGAGGACTTCAGCCACCTTGGATTAAGGCCCACCATCAGTCAGTTTGGGCACACCATAACAACATCTTCAAAGGCCCTATTTACAAATGGGTTCATACTCACAGGATTAGGGATTGGAACTTGAACATGTCTTTTATAGAGGACATGATTCAATTTCCAGCAGGTGTGTTCCTCGGGTGATGTTTCTATAAAATTTTGACCCATCTTTTTCTACCCTTAATGTATTTCCTTTTCAATTTCAGAGCACGTGACATTCTATAGATCTTAGTCTAGAGTGTCATCCAAACCACCAACATCCCTGTGGAAAAAGATATGATATTGTGGTTGTCTCTCTGCACATATAACTTCTCTGTTCTTCTTGTCTCCCACTTCTTTATTATTGTAGTGATGCACTTGATTAAGCTGCAACTCTGATCCTTCTACCAGTGCAGCCTTTTCCATTCCCTGAATGCTGTGGCAAATTTAGGGCAGGAAGTATAGTATTTTGGATAGAGGTCAAGACTGATAAATAAGACCTGGGTTCTGGCCTCAGGTTTGTGATTTGGGGTAAATTGCAATCTTCTGAGTCTGAGTTTTCTCATCCACAAGTTGAAAATGTTGAGTTAGATAATCTCTAAGAACCAAGGCCAGATCAATAATTTGGATATTCCCAGTTGACAAATGATTTGGCAGTCCTTCAAACTGATTATCCTCAATATTTCAACATTTATTTGGTAGAAGTAAGGTCAATGCTAGAAGGTATTTTTTTTTTTCTTACTTGAGGGCTCTGTCTATATTGGCAGCAATAAGATTGATTTATGTTTTGTCAGTTATACAAGGTCTTCCAGAGATCTTATTAACTGAACACTATTTCTTATAAATGCTTGCCCTGATCAGTATACTGTATAGATCAGAACTCAAATCTGCCTCTTAATCTAGCTCTAATAAGGCTCATTTGTTTCTCTGTCATCTGCATGGGCCTGATGTAACCAGTCATGTCCTTTGCTCATTATCCACCTTCCTCTTTTCCAAATGGTCCAACATTGTTTCTCCTCTGGACAACTTTTTTCTGACCACTCAAGACAGAATGTGGTATTCTCAGCTCTGTACCCCTATGTGTTTCTTTGTACCTCTTTATAAAATTCATCTTACTGATACCAGCTATTTGTTTACATATGTATCTTTATTTATTTATTTTTTTTAAAGATTTTATTTTTATTTATTCATTTATCCCCCCCTTGCTGCTTGTGCTCACTGGGTCAACTAACCACGCCGCGCGGGCAGGCTTGCCTTCACCAGGAGGCCCCGGGAACCGAACCCGGGGCCTCCCATATGGTAAACGGGAGCCCTACTGATTGAGCCACAGCCGCTTCCCATATGTATCTTTATTAAGAAATATTAATTTAAAAATAATTAAATATAAATTAATGTTTATTAATAAAATATGAGCCTCTGGAGGTTAAAAAAATCCTTGTATTTGGTTTTATATCTCATGTCCTTAGTTTAGTGCATAGGCACTAAATATTAATCAGCTATTGCCACAATGATGCAGTGCTGCATAATAACCTACCCCAAAACTCAAGGTTGTAACAATAAGTATTTATTTCTCAGTCTGCTGGTCTGAGGATTGGTAGGCATCTCTGTAGTATATACTATGTTCTGAGGCTTATAGATGGAGGATCAGTGATTATCCAGGGATGGGCTGCACCAAGGGTTTTTCTTTTCATGGCATTGGCAAAAGAACAAACTTGATTCAAGACCCTGCTTAAGTCATGTGCACTACATCCCATTGTCCAAAGCAAGACACAAGTCCAAAGTCAAGGGGAAGAAGATTACACTCCCCACATCATTAGGTTATGAAATAGTGTAGACATACAATTATACTAAAGGAGAGTGAAGCACTAAGACCCTAATTCAATCTACCATAATAATTGACAACATGTTTGTTGTTGAATGCTTTGTTAATGAAGCAACGGATGAATGAAGCATATAACAAGCAAATTTTATAATTACAGGTGACTCAACAAGGATATAGTTTAATAAGTGGGGAAAGATCAGAACTAAGTGCTAGTTGGAGCTGCATTGTGTGTTCCTATCTGAAGGTATACACTGATTTATAAAATATAAGCCAAATGAGATGACCCAGCCTTGTGCAGTGGCAACAAGAGGCTCTAGAAAATTGCAGTGTCTTTGTGATACATCCCTTAATCCAGACCTAAGCTCAGGAATAAAAGCAGTCCTTTTTTGTATCCTGAGAGCAACTGTGTATAAGGGAGAAAAGGAAAGAAAGGGTAACTCCTGTTCCTGTATAAACCCCTGATACTGACACAGAGGGAAGGAAGTAATTCTTTTCTTTTTTTTTTTTCTTTTAATAAATGTTGTTTTTTTTTAAAAAGAAAATTTATAGGGGATTCCCATATGCCCTGCTCCCTAGCCCTCCCACATTTTCCCACATCAGCAACATCCTTCATTAATGTGGTACATTTGTCACAACTGATGAACATATCTTGGGTCATTGCCACTAAACAATGATTATAGTTAACACTGTAGTTAACTCTCTCTCCCACACATTTTTGCAAATTATTACATGATCTACAATGGCCTGTATCTGTTGTTGAAATGTCATTCAGGATAATTTCCAAGTCCCCAAAATACCTCCAAATTACACCTGTTTTTCCCCCTCTCTCTCCTCAGAACCTCCAGTGGTCACTGCCTGCACATCCATGATAAAAGTTCTTCCATTGCTAAGATCAAAACAAGTCTACAGTAGAACAATTGTAAGTCTACTCTAGTCCATTGTTCTTTCCCCAGTCTTGAGGATTCTGTGATGGTGATGCCCACTCTGCCTCTAATTGAAAAGGGGCTTAGGTCCCATGGGGCAGGATGGAGAGGACTTTTTTGCTTGCTGTTGCAGACTCTCTCTGTTCCTTGAGATGGTCGTTGTCAGTCATCTTCTCCTTGTTAGTTGTCCTGGGTGCACCCAATGTACCGGAGAGTAGGTGTTACAACTCTGTTGCGATTCAGGGCCCAACTGGTATATGGACAGCCCAAAGATTTAAGTCTCTTGGACATACAGCTATCAACTCTACTACTAACTATAGGTTCAAGTAGAGGGACAGCAGAGCCATGTGTAGGAAAAACACAACTGGGTCCAACTCTATCACATTTGGAAGCGTAAATTCCAAAGTAGGGTCCACTGACAAGACACCAAACTCCTGAGCTGTCTGCCCTGCCTATAGTATCTGGATGTCTCCAGAACCCTCAGAAGCCCCACTATTTGAGGTAATATTTGCTTTGGCAGTCTATGAGTTCCTGCTGAGATGTGCATAAGTGTAACCTCTGAAATTACCTCCCGACTCACTTTGAAGTCTCTTAGCCATATAAACTCATTTGTCTTTACCCTTTCCCCCTTTTGATCAAGGTCTTTTTCCAGTTGCATTGCTACATGGTGCTTGGTAGTAATCCCTGGGTGCCAAAGGAGGCTTATCCCCAGGAGTCATGTCCCACGCTGGGGGGAAGGTAAAGCATTTATATGCTGAGTTTTGGCTTAGAGAGAGACCACATTTGAGCAACAAGGAGGCTGTCAGGAGGTAATGCTTAGGCACCATATAATACCATGCTACGTATCAATTTCAGAAGTAAAGGTTCATAAGTACAGTTGTCACAATCAAGTGCCCGTCAATGGTCCATCCCCCTTCACTAGGCTCTGCCTCTGTACTCGGGGCATTCTTGCTGTCCCATTAGAGAATGTGGCAGAGCTCCCCAGGATGGGAATTATATTTCTTTGGTTATTGTGTGGATCTGCACCCACTATGACAATGCCCCATGAAACTTGAGCACATTCATATGCCTCATATGTATGCCCCAGGTGAACTTCCTCCCATGCATTCCCCCTCTCTGACAACCCACACCAATGAGCCTCCTCTGCGACAGTTGGAACCCTTCTGTGATCCAAAACTTCTTCAATCTGAAGGCAACAAAATAACCAAATACAATTAATAGGAAAATGATATAATAGTGTTTGTTTATTAAAAATTATGAATAAAATACAAAAATTTTAAAGTTTGAAATAATGAAAAAAATTAAAATAAACAATAAAAATATAAAATTAAAAATTTTTTAACATTATGTCTTTCATCACTGTAAGATCTGTTGTCTTGTATGTACAGTGACATTTATTTCCATTTATTTGCCCAGAGTCTAAATTTTTTTCATTTTGTTCAAAGAAGCTTTAGGTTACAGAAAAGTCACTTACAGAGTATAGGTGATTCCCATATACCCAATGTCCTCTACCTTTTCCACTTTCCTCTATTAATAACATTTTACATGTGGATGGTACATTTGTTACAACTGATGTACAAATATTGAAAGATTGCTACTAACCATGATCAATGATTTACATTGTGGTTTACGTGTAGACCATACACTTTTATAGATTTTGATGAAGTTTGACGTGTTCTATATCCATCCTTGCAAGATCACGTAGAATAATTCCTTTGCCCCAAAAATGTCCCGTATTCCATCTGTTCTATTCCACCCTCCCTCTCCCCTATCTTCCAGACTCTAGCTCTGTGAGCCTGCTCGATTTGCTTATTTCGTATCAGTGAGGTCATGTAATATTTGTCCTTCAGTGCCTGGCTTGCTTCACTCAACATAAGGTCTTCAAGATTCATCCATGTTATCCCATGTGTTAATACTACATTCCTTCTTACAGCTGAGATATACTCCATTGCATGTATGTACCACAATCTGTTTATCCATTCATCTGTTGTTTCCAGCTTTTGGCAATAGTGAATAATGCCACTATGAACATTGGTGTGCATATATCTGTTTGTGTTCCTGCTTTCAGTTCTTCTGGGTATATACCCAGCAGTGGAATTGCTGGTTCATATGGCAGTTCTAGTCAGCTTTCTGAGGAAGTGCCAAACTGTCCTCCACAATGGCTGCACCATTCTACAGTCCCAACAGCAGTGGATAAGGATTCCTATTCTTCCACATGCTCCCCAACATTTTTTGAATAGCTGCCAGTCTAATGGGTGTAATATGATATCTCATTGGAGTTTTGATTTACATTTCCCAAATAGCTAGTCATGTTGAGCATCTTTTCATGTGCTTTTTAGCCATTTGTATTTCTTCTTTGGAGAAGTGTCTATTCAAATCTCTTGCCCATTTTTAAAATAGGTTCTTTGTCTTTTTATATTCAAGGTGTAGAATTTCTATATATGCTGTATATTAAGCCCCTATCAGATACATGATTATCAAATATTTTCTCCCATTGTGTAGGCTGCCTTTTCACTTTCTTGACAAACTCCTTTGAAGTGCAAAAGTTTTTAATTTTGAGGAGGTTCTATTTATCTATTTTGTCTTTCATTGCTTTTGCTTTGGTTGTAAAATTCATCAAACTATTTCCTAATACAAGAGTCTGTAGATGCTTCCCTACATTATCTTCTGGGAGCTTTTTTGTCTTGGCTCTTATATTTATATCTTTGAACCATCTTGAGTTAGTTTTTGTATAAGGTGTGAGGTGGTATTCCTTTCTCATTCTTTTGTATATGGATATCCAGTTCTCCAATTACCATTTGTTGAAGAGGCCGTTCTCTCCCAGTAGATTAGATTTGGTAGCCTTGTCGAATATCAGATGACTGTATATGTGAGGATCTATACCAGAACTCTCATTTTGGTTCCATTGGTCAGTATGTCTATCCTTGTGCCAATACCATGCAGTTTTGACCACTTTAGCCTTATAGTATGTTTTAAAGTTAGGTAAGTGTGATTCCTCTAATTTCATTTTTGTTTTTCAATATATCTTTGGCTCTTCAGGGCCTTGTGCCCTTTCAAATAAATTTCATAGTTAACTTTTCCAATTCAGTTAAGTAATGCTGTGGTATTTTTTATTGGGATTGCATTAAATCTGTCAATCAGTTTGTTTAGGATAGACATCTTAATGATGTTTAGTCTTCCTACCCATGAACAGAGGATATTCTTCCATTTATTTAAGTCTTCTTTGATTTCCTTTAAGAATGTTGTGTAGTTTTCTCCATATAAGTCATTTACATCTTTAGTTAAATTTATTCCTATGTATTTGATTCTTTTAGTGGCTATTGTAAATGGGAGTTTTTCTTGATTTCCTCCTCAGATTGATCATTATAGGTGTACAGAAATGCTACTGATTTTTGCACATTGATCTTATAACCTGCCACTTTACTGAACTCATTTTTAAGCTGTAGAAGCTCTGTTGTAGATTTCTCAGGTCTTTCTATGTATAGGTTCATGTTATCTGCAAATAGTGAATTTTTTACATTTTCCTTTCCAATTTGGATGTCTTTGATATCTTTTTCTTGCCTAAGTGCTTGAGCAAGTACTTCTAACACAATGTTAAAGAAGAGCAGTGGAAGTGTGCATCCTTGTCTTTTTCCTGATCTTAGATGGAAAGCTTATAGGATTTCACCATTGAATTTGATGTTAGCTGTGGGTTTTTCATATATATTCTTTATCATGTTCAGAAAGTTTCCTTCTATTCCTATCTTTTGCAGTGTTTTTATCAGGAAAGAGTGCTGTATTTTGTCAAATGCCTTCTCTGCATCTATAGAGATGATCATGTGAGTTTTTTTCTTTAGATCTGTTTATGTGATGTATTACATTGATTTATTTTCATTTTCTTATGTTGAACCATCCTTGCACACTAGGGAATAAACCCACTTGGCCATGGTGTATATTTCGTTTGAATTGTTGTTGAATACGATTAGCAAGTATATTGTTGAGGATTTTAGCATCTGGGTTCATTAGAGAGATTGGTCTACAGTTTTCCTTTCTTGTGGTGTCTTTGTTTGGCTTTGGTATCAGAGTGATGTTGGCATCACAGAATGAGTTAGGCAATGTTCCCTCCTCTTCTGTTTTTTGGAAGAGTTTAAGCAGGATATGTGTTACTTCTTTCTAGAATGCTTGGTAGAATACACCTGTGAAGCCATCTGGTCCTGGACTCTTCTTGGCAGGTTTTTGATGACTAATTCCATCTGGTTACTTGTGATTGGTCTGTTGAGTTCATCAATTTCTTCTTTCATCAATGTAAGCTGTTTGTGTGTTTCTAGGAATTTTTCCATTTCCTGTAAGTTATCTATCTTGTTAGCATACAATTTTTTCAAGTATTCTCTTATGATACTCTTTATTTGTGTGGGGTCAGTGGTGTTATCCCCTTCCTCATTTCTTATTTCACATATTTGCATCTTCTCTTTTTTTCTTTGTTAGTATAGTTCAGGGTTTGTCGATTTTATTAATCTTCTCAAAGAACCAGCTTTTGATTTTGTTTATATTTTTAGTACTTTCTTATTTTCAATTTCATTTAGCTCTGCTCTAATCTTTGTTATTTCTTTCTTTCTACTTCCTTTGGGGTTAGTTTGTTATTTATTTTCTAATTTCTCCAGGTGTGCAGTTAGGTCTTTGATTTTAGCTCTTTCTTCTTTTTTAATATAAGCATTTATGGCTATGAATTTCCCTCTCAGTATAGCTTTTGCCTAATCCCATATGTTTTGATATGTTGTGTCATCATATTCAATCATTTCAAAGTAGTTACTGATTTCTTTTGTGATTTCCTTCTTGACCCACTGTTAGTCTAAGATTGTTGCTCAACTTCCTTATTTTTGTGCCTAAACTTGTTCTCTGCCCTTTACTGATTTCCAGCTTCATTCCATTGTGGTCAGAGAAATTACTTTGTATAATTTCTATCTTTCTGAATTCATTGAGAGTTGTTCTATGGCCTAGCATGTGGTCTCTCCTAGAGAATGATCCATGTGCTCGCAAGAAGAATTTACATCCCACTCTATTTGGGTGTAATGTTCTGTATATGTCTACTAGTTCCAAATCCCGTAATGTATTATTCAAAGTCTTTGTTTCTTTATTGATTCTCTGTCAAGATGTTCTGGCTAATGGTGATATGGTGTATTAAAGTCCCCTACTATAATTGTAGAGACATCTATTTCTCCATTTAATTTTTCTGATGTTTACCTCATGTATTTTGAGGCACCCTGGTTAAATGTATAAATGTTTATGTTTGTTCTTTCTTCTTGATAGATTATCACTTTTATTAATATATAGTGAACTTCTTTGTCTCTTACAGGAATTTTGCATTTAAAGTCTATTTAATCTGATATTAGTATAGGTACTCCTGCCATTTTTTGTTGGCTGTTTGCTTGTAAAATTGTTTTCAAGCCATTCACTTTCAGCCTCCTTGCATCCCTGGTTCTAAAGTGGGTTTCTTGTAGACAGCATATAGATGGATCATATTTCCTTATCCATTCTGCCGATCTGTTTCTTTTGACTCATTAGTTTAATCCATTAATTTTCAATGTTATTACTGTCAAGGAATTACTTTAGCCATATTTTCTTTAGGTTTATGTATGCCATACATTGTTTTTATTTCTCTTTTTATCTTTTTAGTTGTTCTTACACTCTCCTCCAATACTTTCTCCTCTTTTTTTCTTTTGGCTTGCAGAACTCCCTTTAGTATTTCTTGAAGGACAGATTTCTTATTGACATACTCCTTTAATTTCTGTTTATCTGTGAATATTTTGAATTTGTCCTCATTTTTGAATGCCAGCTTTGCTGGATAGAGAATTCTTGGTGGAAGTTTTTTCTTTCAGCACCTTAACTATGTCATACCACTACCTTCTTGGTTTCAAATGAGAAATCAGTACTTAATCTTATTGAGCTTCCCTTCTATGTGATGGATCTTTTTTCTCTTGCCACTCTCAGTATTCTCTCTTTGTCCCAAGCATTGGACAATTTGAACAGTGCTTGGAGTAAGCCTGTTAGGATTTATACTGTTTGGGTGCGCTTTACTTTCTGGACACGTACGTCCATATCTCTCAGTAGTGTTGGGAAGTTTTCAGCCATTATTTCCTCCAACACATCTTCTTTTTCTTTTCCTCTGTCTTTTCCCTCTTGCTTGACTGTAATGCATATGTTTGCTCATTTCGTGTTGTCATTCAAGTCCATAAGTCCCTGCTGGTTTTTTTCCCCATCTTTTTATCTACCTGTTCTACTATGTGTTTGATTTCAAGTGTACTGTCCTCCACATCCCTATTATTTCTTCTGCCTGTTCAAGTCTGCTGTTGTGTGCTTCCAGTGAATTTTTGATTTCTTAGATTGTGCCTTTCATCACCATCATATCCATTATCTTTTTATGTATGTTTACAATTTCTTCAGTATGTCCTCCCAGTGTCTTCTTGATATGCTTAATCTTTTCTTTCACTTCATTATGCTGATTCATGATATTTGTTTAGACATTTCTGATTAGTTTTTCCATTTTCTGCATCTCCTCCTGGTTTTTAGTTTGTTCATTGGATTGGACCAAGTCTTCCTGTTTTTCAGTATGGCTTATAAATTTTTCTTTTGATGTCTAAGCATCTGTTTATCTTGATGTGTTTATTCAGTTGAATAGCTTCTTTCTCTACTCTAGGGCTTTATTTTGTTGTTGTTTTTGTGTGTGTGGTAAGATTTCACTTTGACATTTCTTTCCTCTTATTCTATTTCCTTGCTGTTGTCTATGTTCCCTTGAAAAAAAAATTAGGACCAGAGAATAGGAAAGAGTTAGGAATAGAAAAAAAATAATAATAATAGTAAAAGGTAGGGAAGGAACTGTATAAGACCTAGAAAAATGAATGATTAACATGAGTAAGTAGGATAGAGAAATAACCTTTAAAAAGTGAGATAGGAACAATGAAATGAGAAACAGAATAGAGAAAAATACATGGAATGAATTAAAAGGCTAGAATGATGACAAGAGAGGAAAAGAATAAAGAAAAGAGAGAAAGAAAATAAGTAAAAAAGAAAGAAAACAGAGAAAAAACGAATGAGAGAGGTAAAAACAGGAAAAATTGAAGACCATACAAAAAGAGGTGGAATGAAAGAGCAACAACAGAAGACAGAAGATAGAAAGATGAAGGAAAGAAAAGAAATAGACTAGGCAGAAAAAAATCAGTAAATGAAAAAAAAAAAACAAAAACAGGACAACAAAGGAAGAAGAAACACAACAAACAAGAAACAATATAGCAGCAACTAATTTTAAAAAAGGAGAAAGAAAGAAAAAGAACAAAACCCAAAAATAAACGTGGAAAAACAACCTTCCCTCTTAGACCCCCAAGGATCTTCTCAGGCTGCTGGTGTTCCTCACTCACTCACCCTGTGCCCTCTGCAGGTTTTGAACCAGGTTTTAGTGAGTAAAATAAGGAAATTTTTAAAAAGAAAACTTAAAAAAAAAAAAAAGAAAAGAAATCCAAGAAAAACTAATATAAAGAGAATGTCTATATATTCCCTGTCATAAAATTTCAGCTAGATGCCTGATAACTCAGTGGTTTACTTCTCTTAGAAGAGCTAGGAATTGCGCCAGGGACCAGGAGGTTAGCTATATGCAAGGCAAGAATTCTTCCACTGAGCTAACCTGTCTTTTTAGGTTAGTCAGCCTTTCAGAAGGCTATCCGCCCCTTTTTTCTCAGGTAGGTTAGATTCCTTGACGTTTGCTACAGTCCTGCTGATTAGATGCCTGATCCTACCTCCTCTCTAATCAAATTCCTCTCTTTACCTGGGAGCCTGAGTATGACAGCCTGCCTGAGGAGATCCTGCTCCCCCCTCCATGTCAAGTCGGGGTCCCTTCTGATATTCAAAGGGGACTCAGCTGGCCAAACTCACCATGAAGAAACCACTCTCCACTCTTTCCCAGATCCCTCGTCCTCCCAGGGAATCAGCCCTCACACCCCTCAGAGGAGGGAGTCATGGGTCCACCTAGGCTATTTGCCCTTAGGGAAGGGTATATGTGCAACTTCCAGCCATGGTTTTCTTTTGGCTTCTTTATCTTTCCAGTACCTTCCTAGATGACTAAGAGCACCTTCCCATTCTATATATATCCAAAGCGGCTGGCAAGGAGGAAGATGTCTGTTCTCCTTAGTTAGATCTGATTCCTTTCTATTATAACTCAACTGTACTTGGCTCTTTAGTTTCCTGAAAGCCTCCCTTCTTCCCTAACAGACACACAAATTCTCACTGGATTTAGTTAGCAATAAATGATTTTTCCCTGTATTAAATAAAACCTGATACCTATCTGAAACGTAGCTATAATTCTTTTATTCTAAAATGGGAGGGGAGATATCAGATCAGTGAGTAAATTGTGAGTTTGGATGGAAGGATAACTTCAGATAAAGTAGAGCATGTTGATGAGATAAAGCAACCACTTAGGACTTTAATATTTTAAATGTTTGTAAAAAGACTAAGAAAATATCCAAAGCAAGGAATCATGATATGGGCATGCGAGGGTTAGAGTGAATTTTATGTGAGGTTTTCAGAAAGCCGTTGTTCCAAGAGAAAGAAAACAAGCAGCAAGAATTGAGAATTCAGAAAGAATTAATCAGAAGAGATCAGGCTAGGAAATCACCTACTAGAGGAATATTAATCAAAGGCAGAAAAGTGAAGCTAGAGAGGAATACAGTTCCAAAAAGTGCTCCCAGGCCTTCTGGCCAACATAGTGCAGGGAGACAGTTACAGATTCAGCTGGAAGCTAAAGGAGCGTCACCTAGGAAAGGATACATATATATATTACTTACAGAGATTAAAAGAAGGTCAGACAATCTCAGGAATTCAGCACCCTGTCAGTGGGCCTTATTTTAGAATATATGTTCCCCAATGTAACAGAATTAGACTCATTTATGATTTCCTTATACATGGCTCTTCTGCCCCTTTTATTTGAACCTATAATTAGCACTATGCTTGTTAAATATATGTTCCAGAGACTTAAATCTTTGATCCATTCATGTGCCGGTAGAGCCTGAATCTCAGCAGAGTTGCAATACACACTCCAGTTCATTGGACTCACCCAAGACAACTAACAAAAGGATAATGATGGACAACGCCCATCGCCCCAAAACAGAGAGTATCTACAACTGCAAACAAGGCAGTTCCATCCATCTGTCCCATGGGATCTAAGCCCCATCTCAATCAGAAACAGAGTGGGTGTCACCATCCTAAAAGTCTCAAGATTGAGGAATGAACAAACATAAAAAGGGGCTGCAACTATATACTAAAGTAGACTCATTATTATTCTAGTAATGGAAGAACTTGTAACACTAATATAAAGGCAGTGGTCACCAGAGGTTCTGAGAAGGAGAGGGAAGAATAGGTGTAACATGGGGCATTTTTGGGACAATGGGATTTTTCTGCATGACGTTGCAATGATGGATACAAGCCATTATACATTTTGTCAAAACCTATAAAAATGTGCAGTGCAAAGTGTAAAACTATGGACCATGGTTAGCAGCAACGCTTCAACATAAGTTCATCAATTGTAACAAATGTACCACACTAATGTAAGATGTTGTTAATGGGGAAAAGTGTGTGTGTGTGTGTGTGGGGGTTATATGGGAATCCTTCCTATATTTTCTATGTATCATTTATGCAATGTAAATCTTCTTTAAAAAAATAAAAAAGAGGCCAGAGACCTTGACTTGGAGAGTAGAAAGAAAGCCTGGATTAGAAGATTCCACAGTCCTAGAAGTCTTGACCTATGAAAACATGTGTGGCTTAGAGACAAGGGACAGGACAGGGAAGACTGGTATGAGGTATGCTGCTTTAAAACCTGTGCCTGTCTGAGTGATGGAAGATACTTTGGTGATTTTTCTTTCCTGTACATAGTTTATATGTTAATATGCCCCTATATTCTGGAAAGTCACGAACAAGATGGTAAATCCAGAGAAGAGAAAATGAGGGAAGGCTATGTACACAGGAGGTTGTGTTGTTGCAGAAATCTCCATGTTAGCTATCAAGCCTGAACTGAGAGTTAGCAAAAGAAGAAATACAAGGCTCCCATTTGGGGATCCTCAGATCACTTTGTCCTTTTTGGAGGCTACACCTGCACTTTCCCTAAAGGTAAGGTGTGTCCTGTTAAACACATTACTTCAAAGCTGTTTTAAAATCTTTTAAACAGGAAGGCAAAGTTAAAGGATCCTGGTCTTTGGATTGTGTAATGATGTTTGAATTTAGACTCTGCTACTTAAAACATATATGACCTTGAGAAATTTACCTCATTCTTTTGAGCTCCAATTTCCAAATTTGTAAAACAGAGAGAGATCCTCTCTTGTAGGGTTTTTATAAGAATGGTATAATAAAGGACTGGCATTTAGTGTGCATCCAAAATGTAATTTTTTTCAGTTATGCAACCATTTACTTATTCCCATCATACCCATTTTATAAGAGCAGAGGTAGTTTAGAAAGAGAAATACAATTTCTCTGTGTAATATGGGAACCAGAATGAATTATTGCCTGTGGAATTGATGAAGAGTATGCATATGTTGAGGATGTTTGCTGAAGTCAACATATTGCCTTCTGGAAAAAGTAATCTAATTTATAATGTCTTTCTTCTGTTCTCTCTGCCCATCCCCTTTCTCATTCTACCCACCTCCTCTTTTCTTGCTCTGTTTCATTGTCTTTTACCCCTTCTCTTTTTCTTCCTCCTCTGCTGAAAATGGGCTTAGGGTAAATGGAGTCCAGGCACAACCTACACTTCTAGAGCCTCTTCCACCTCACTCACCTCAACTGGACAATGGAATGGAAGGAAAATGTCAGGAATCCTGGGCTTTATTAAAAATGCTGAGAACTGTGAGAGTCACAAATGTTTCTCTGCATCCATGGCATTTTCCTCAGGCACTAGAGTATAGACAGAAAATGTAACCACTGTGACCTGGGTGAGATACATGGTAGAGAAGGGTGTGTGGTCAATGAGGCTGCCTTCCTGCAGCAGTGGAATGAGGCCAGGAAGCTTGGGCAAATTTTGGGAACCACAGTGGTACATGTGGCCAAGCACACAATTTTGGAATGGGTTGCCCTCCAAAAATATATCTCCCAAAATTGTGCTCTCCCACAATCCTCAATCCTTGGTCATAAAGGTACACAGTTCCCACAAAGTGCAAGAATGCATTGATGAAGGGAAATGAACATGCAGTTCTAGGTATCAGAAACTTTCCAGGCCCTGGGGGACATTGCAATTTTAGCTCTTGGTGATATCGTTATGGTTTTAGACATGGATGGAACTCATGATTCTAGAATCTCTTGGAAGATGATGCTGAAGTTGAAGGGATCAGCAGCAGTGCAGAAATCTAGGCATTGGTGGCAGTTGTCACTCTCATGGCATTTTGTTGCTAGGGAATGGTTTAATTCTAGGTGTTGGTTATGCTTTGGTTCCGGTGTCACTACGGGATATATGATAGTCACTTGGTGGAATGGTGTGATGGTCACTTAATGTGATGGTCACTCAGTGTGATGGTCAGGTCACTTGGTTTGATAGTGTAATGGCCACTTGGTATCATGGTCACTTGGTTTGGGGTATCTGGATGTAGCTCCTACCATGGCAGTGGATGTAGAAGAGGTGGATGGAGCTAAGGACCCAGAAGTATATATGGGGGGACCCAGACGCCTGCTGTTCTCAGAAAGCACAGGCTTGGCAGGTGGGCAATATCAGGCTCCAACTTATCTGGTTCCAGGCCCCAGTCCCTGTGCAAGAATCAGTGGTGCAGCCATCAGGACTGTCTGTCCATTGGTCTGTATGCTGGTCTCTGGGAAGCCACTTTTGTCAAGATTCTGGCCTCCCAAAGTGTAAAATTCCTACCCTTTCTTCCTACCTTCCTTCTTTCTCCCTTCCTTATTTTGATATTTTAAAAATAGCCATAGTATTTTTCCCTTCCCCTCAGGATTTTGTAAAAAGATGATTTATAAATCATTGCAAAACACTTGGAAAGAATAAAGTAATAACATTCCAAATCAGGCAAAGCATGGCAAATTTGCTGAGTGTTATAAAGAATTTCTTTAAGTGTTCAAGTCCCAATGAGCATGTGAAAAGAATGATATTTTTTTTTCATGTGAACTTTGTTAGTATGTGCATGATAAATAAAAGATATATTTTTTTTCCAGAGAGAGGAATACAAAATCAGAATTTGCGGTGGTTTGAAGCTTTGTGTACCAAGAAAAATATGTTCTTGGATTTAATCCATTCTTGTGAGTGTAGACCCATTGTAAGTAGGATCTTTTGATGAGGTTACTTCAGTTAAGGTGTGACACACCTCATTCTGAATGGGTGTTCATCCTGTTACTTGAGCCTTTTATAAACAGAATGAAATTCAGAGAGAAAAGACATGGAAGCAAAAAGCTGAAATCGATGAAACCCAAAATAGAAGGGAAAGATCAGCAGGCACAGCCATGTGCCTTGCCATGTGACAAAGGAGCCAAGGATTGCTGGCAGCCTGTCTTTGGGAAGAAAGCACTACATTGATGATGCCTTGATTTGTATATTTCTCTGAACTGGAACCATAAGCAAATAAATCTCCAGTGTTTAAGTCAAAACATTTCGTTTTATTGCTTTGGAGCAGCCTAGCAAACTAAAACAGAATTGTACCTATATAGATTGTTATACTGTTACCTATATATCTCTCACAGCTTCTATTTTTAAATGTTTGCTCCCAAGGGGAAAAACAATAACAAAAAATAATATAAAAAGTAAAACACAAAACTATTTGAACAAAGCTATATTAAAACCACTTATTTTGCCTGTGTTCATTAGTTAAAATAATCAAAAAAAGAAAAGAAAGGAAGAATGAGTAAGGATCAATCAATCAGTCTGAATACATATTCTGAGTGCCCTCAGTCTGTTCAGGGCTATTCTAGGCATCATGGAACAAATTCAAGTAAATGACAAGGTTGCTGTCTTCTCGAAGCTTACAACTCAGTGGTGAAGAGAGGATGAATGCATGTGCAATGAAATTTAAAAATACAAAAAATATTTTTTCTTTTGGTGTGGTACTGAAGTCTGTATGAGTGTGCATGTGTTCGTAAGCAAGTGTCTGACATAATTAAGGCACAACAAAAGGATGTTTTTCTAACAGTTGAAGTAGCATAGATTGAAAAGGGAGAGGAATCAGGAAATTCTTTCAGAAGCTATTTTTGAAATAAGGATGAAATAAGGATGAAGTTTGAAATAAGGATGGCTTCAATTATGGAGATGAAGGTATGTGTATTGGGTTACATTGGAAATGGAGAAGCCATATTAAAACATAATTGATAAGACTATATGAATTGAATGACTCAGTCTTTTTAACAGATATCAGCCCTCCACTACATGATGCTGTCCTCATCAGCAACAAATAAGTTCTAAAGAAAATTTTCTATCTGCCTTGCCAGACTTCCTAAAATGCCAAATGAGGAAGTATAGATTGGCTTAAATAATTTTAAACTATACATTCATCTTTGTTTAAAAATTTTCAACTGTTCCACAATATGGAGATGTGTTCACTGAAAAACAAATGTTAAAAATGAAGCTTAAAGTAATATTGGACCTGATCCTCTCCTATTCAGCCATGTCTTTCTTCATTCTCTCTGCCTTGCTCCATCTGCTTTATGTGTACCACATGACTGTTCTCTTTCCTCAGCATTTCCTGAAAAATGTACATTTTTATATCCATGTCCTTGCTTTTTCTTAGAGAAGTTGTGGATTTATAGGAAAATAATGCATAAAATGCAGGATTCCCATATACTACCCTGTTATTAACACCTTGCATTGCTGTGGAACATTTGTTAAAATTGATAAAAGCACATTTTTGTAATTCTACTATTAAACATAGGCCATGGCTTAACTTAGAATTCACTGTTTTTATTGTGCAGTTCCATGGATTTTATTTTATTTTTAATAAAGTAACATATATACAACCCAAAATTCCCACTTTTACCCATATTCAAAGATTTAATTCAGTGCTGTTAATTAGGTTCACAATATTGTCCTACCTTCATCACCATCCATTACCAAAACCTTTCCATTTTCCCAAAAAGAAACTGTACATTTTAAGTTTTAACTACCTGTTCTCTACACTCATCCTCTCCCCTGGTAGCCTATATTCTAGATTCAGACTCTATGAATGTACTTATTCTAACTTTATAATATCAGTGAAAACATACCATATTTATCATTTTGTGCCTGGCTTATTTCATTTAACATTATGTGTGTCTTCAATGTCCATCTATGTTTTCACATATATCAGAAATTCATTACTTTTTCCAGGTGAGTAATATTCTGTTGTGTATATACCACATTTTGTTAATCTATTGGTTGATGGGCACTTGGGTTACTTCCATTTTTTGGCAGTTGTGAATAATGCCACTGTGAACATCAGTGTGCAAATAAATGTTAAAGTTCCTGCTTTCAATTATTTTCTGTACGTATTGAGAAGGGGAATTGATGGGTCATATGAATTTCTATACTTAGCTTTTTCGGAAACTGACAAACTGTCTTCCACAGCAGCTGCATCCTTTTACATTCCCAAAAGCAATAAATGAGTGTTCCCATTTCTCCACATCCTCTCCAAAACTTGTAAATTTCCCTATTTTAATAATAGCCATTCTAGTGGGTATGAAATGATATTTCATTGTAGTTGTGGGTTTTTTGTTTGTTGTTTGTTTTTGTTTTTTCTTTTTTTCTTTTGGGGTACCAGTGCCTGGGGATTGAACCCAGGATATTGTATGTGGGAAGCCAGTGCTCGAACATGGAGCCACATCAGCTTCTTTGAGTTGTTTTTTTTTTTTCGTTTGTTTTTGCTTGTTTGTTTTTGTTTCTTCAGGAGGCTCTGGGAACAGAATCTGAGACCTTCCATGTGGGAAGTGGGAGCTCAACCACTTGAGCCATATCTGCTCCCCTCATCACAGTTTTGACTTGCATCTCCCTAATGGATAATGATGTTGAGCATCTTTTCATGTGCCTTTTGGTCATTTGTATATCTTCTTTGAAAAATGTCTATTCAATATTAAGTCCATTTTTAAATTGGGCTGCTTCACTTTTTATTGTAGTATTGAAGGATATCTTTATATATTCTAGATATTAAGCCCTTTACAGATATTTAGTTTCCAAATATTTTCTCCCATTGTGTGGGTTGTTGTTTTACTTTCTTGGTAAAATCCTTTTAGGTGCAAAGGATTTTAATTTTGATGAGGTCTCATTCCTTTTCTTTTTTTACTTTTGTTTCCTTTGTAAAACTCCAATAGGCCATTTCTTACACAAGGTCCTATAGGTGCTTCCATACGTTTTCTTCTACAAGCTTTATAGTTCTGGCTCTTATTTTTAAGTCTATGAACAATATTTAGTTGAATTTTGTATACAGTGTGAGGTAGGGGTTCACCTTCGTTCTTTGGAAATGGAGATTCAGTTTCCTAGCACCATTTGTTGAAGGTACTATTCTTCCCAATTGGGTAGTCTTTGCCTTCTTGTGAAAAATCTGTTGACCATAAATGTGAGGATTGCTTTTTGAGCTCTCAATTAGATTCCATCAATCTATATCTCTGTCATTGTGCCAGAACCATACTGTCTTGATTACTATGGCTTTATAATGTTTGTTTTTTTTTTCTTTTATAATACTTTTTATTTCTATGTAGTCTGTAGTTATGTCTCCACTTCCATTTCTGATTTTATTAATTTGAGTCATTTCTTCTTCTTTTTTTTTTTTGTTAATCTTGCTAAAGGTTGATCAATTTGGTTGATCTTTTCAAAGAACCAACTTCTGGTTGTCTTTTCATTGTTGTCTTTTTATTCTCATTTTGTTTATCTCCACTCCAATATTATCTTTTATTTGTAATAGTTTTGAGTTTAAGTCAATATTTTTCTAGTTCCTTAAGGTATGAAGTTAGTTTATAGATTTGAGATCACTCTTTTTACTATTGTTAAATGTAGGCATTTACATGAATAAAGTTCTCTCTGAGCACTATTTTCCTTGATTCCCATAAGTTTGCTATTTTTGTCATTTTAATTTATCTCAAAGTAATTTTTAATTTCCTTTGTAATTTCTTCATTGACTCCTTGGTAATTTAAGAGTGTATTTAAAAATTTTCATCGTTTGGCGAGTTTTCCAGTTTTCCTTCTATCACTGGTTTGTAGCTTCATTCCTTTGTGGTTCAAGATGGTAATTTGTATAATTTCAATCTTTTAAAATTTATTGAGACAGCATTGTAACCTAACATATGGTTACCCTGAAGAATGTCCATATGCACTTGACAAGTATGTGAATTTTCCTCTACTTTAGTTTATGTGTTCTGTGTATGTTTCTTAGGTCTAATTGTTTTATAGTGTTGCTTATGTCCTTTATTTCCCTGTTGATCCTCTGCCTAGTAACTCTATTACCAAACCTGAGAGATTAAAGTCCATAACTATTATTGTAGAACTGTCTATTTCTCCTTTCAATTCTGACAGTCATTCCTCCATATATTTTGGGATTCTTTGGTTATGTGCATAAATGTTCATAATTGTTATATATTTTTGATGGTTTGTCCTTTGATCAATATGTAATGTCTTTTTTTCCTCTTGTAAATATATTGGTCTTAAAGTCCATTTAGTTTGATATTCATACAGCCACCCCAACTCTCTTTTGGTTTCTATTTACCGGGATAGTCATTTTCCATTTTTCACTTTCAAGCTATTTGTGTCTTGAGGTCTACAGTGAAGTCTCTTCTAGGCAGCATAAAGGATCATGTATTATTTTTTTATCACTTCTGCCAACCTCTGTGTTTGAATTAGTTTATATTTAAATTAAATATTAATAAGGCTTACTGCGCAGGATGTGTGGGG
This sequence comes from Tolypeutes matacus, assembly GCA_026826555.1. Classification (NCBI taxonomy): domain Eukaryota; kingdom Metazoa; phylum Chordata; class Mammalia; order Cingulata; family Chlamyphoridae; genus Tolypeutes; species Tolypeutes matacus. The sequence goes on along the minus strand of JAKSZT010053767.1, from coordinate 718,558 downwards.
AGAACTGGTGTTTGAGGCTGCAGAGAAAGCGCCAGAGCTCCGCGTCTGAGCTCATGAACTCCGTGCTGCGAGGCATGAACAGCTTGAAGGCGTCGCCCAGGTCCTTGGTGCTATCCACCAGCTATAGTTGCGACCGTGAGTACACCACCTTCTCCTCACCCGCCTCCAGCCTGGCCCCTTCTCCCGCCCTAAGGCCGCCTCCGCGGGTGGCCAGGGCCGGGGCCGCCAGGGGCTGGTGCAGACGACTCTTCACTATAATAAGTTTTAATATCGGGAAGAGTGAGGCTTCCAATGTCATTCTTCTTTTTCAATATGGCATTAGGTATTCAGAACCCCTAATTTTTCTCTGTAAATTTAATGATTGTCATTTCTATTCTGCAAAGAAGGTTATTGGAATTTTGCTTGGTATTACATTGAAACAATGAATTGCTTTGCATAGGATTGACATCTTAATGATATTTATTCTTCCAATCCATGAAAACAGAATATCATTCCATTTGTTTAGTTTTTCATTGATTTCTTTTAGCAATGTTTTGTCCTTTACATTCTTGATTTGACTTATTTCTAGATATTTGATTAAAACAGTCAAAAGAATCAAAAGAGTTGCTATTATGAATGGAATTTTTTCCTTTTAAGAATTTTTAAAATTTTTAAAGACACTTTAGATTACGTAAATATTACATCGAAAATATAGGGGATTCCCACATACCACACCCCCGCCCTCTCCCACACTTTTCCCTATTAACAACATCTTTCATTAGAGTGGTACATGTGTTACAATTGAAAAACACATATTGAAATTCTGCTACTAACCATGGTTTATAGTTAACAATATCAAGGGCCTGGTCTATTGGTCTTTCCTCCTTCACTAGGCACTGCCCATTTACTCTAGGGATTCTTGCCACTCAGTTAGAGAATGCAGCAGGACTTCCCAGGGTGAGAATTCAATATTCCTTCAGTTATTGAGTGTGTCTCCACACACCAAGATAACACCTCATGACCACTTGAACACATTTATATATTCCATAGAATTATGCCCCAGGTGCACCCCTCCCCACACTTCCCCCCAACACCAACACACCATACCAATGATCCGATCCTCTCCTGCCATAGTCGTGACACTTCTGCAATCCAAAACTCCCCAAAAACAAAGCCAAGAAAATTAATAAATAAAAATAGTAAAAAATAAAAAAATAGAAAATACAAAAAATTAAATTAAATTAAATTTAAAAAGATTTTGCATTGTGCCTTTCATTATCATAAAATCTGTTATTTATGTACAGTGAAAATTTCTTCTGTACCCTCAGTGCCTTATTTTTTTTCACTTGATTTTCAAAGAAGTTTTAGTTTACAGAAAAGTCACATAGGAAATATAGAAGATTCCCATATACCCCACCCACCCTCACTTTTTCCCTTATTAATATCATCTTACATGAGTATGGCATATTTGTTAAAATTGATGAAAAAATATTAAAACATTGCCATTAACATGGTCAATGGTTTACATTATGGTTTACATTCTGTACTGTACTTCGTATAAGTTTTAACAAAATGCATAATGGCCTATATCCATCATTGCAAGATCATGCAGAACAATTCCAATATCCTGAAAATTCTCCATGCTCCATCTATTCTTCCCTCCCCCTCCCTTCAAAAGCCATAATAACCACTAAGTTGCAATTTTTGAAGACTAAGGTTCATAGTTACATATGTTAATATTGAGGGCTTGACATATTGGTCTGTGCTCTTTTATTAGGCACTGCCTATGTTCTTGAGAGATGCTTGCCCCTCTATTAGAGAACATAGCAGGTCTCCCCAGGATGGGAGTTTAATATTTTCTTGTTTATTCTGTGAGTCTCCACCCACTGATATAATACACTATGGCAAATGAACACTTTCATATTCCATAGAAGCATGCCACAGGTGTGCCCTTTCCCAAATCTCTACACACCACCAGCGCCCAGCAGCAATAACACTCCCCTGCCATATTTCCTAAAAGAACATTCCCATCACTGTTTAGTGATGTTGAGCATCTTTTCATGTGCTTTTTAGCCATTTGTATTTCCTCTTTGGAAAAGTGTCTATTCAAATCTTTTGCCCATTTTTAAAATAGATTGTCAGTTTATTTTTGAGATGTAGGATTTCTTTATATATGCTGGATATTAGACCCTTATTGGATAAATAGTTACCAAATATTTTCTCCAATTCAGTAGGCTTCCTTCTCACTTTCTTGGCAAACTCCTCTGAAATGCAGTTTTTACATTTTAGGAGATCTTATTTACCTAATTTTTCTTTTGTTGCTCATGCTTTGGGTGTAAAGTTTATAAAAGGATTTTCTAGTACAAGATATCATAGATGCTTCCCTACATCTTATTCTAGGTGCTTTATGGGCTTGGATGTTATTTTTAGATCTTTGAACCATCTTGAATTAATTTTTATATAGGGCATGAGAGGGTGATCCTGTCTCATTCTACTGGATATGGATATCCAGTTCTCCCAGCACCATTTGTTGAAGAGGACATTCTTTCCTAGTTGAGGGGGCCTGGTGGCCTTGTTGAATATAAGATGACCATATATGCATGTATCTATATCAGAACTCTCAATTTATTTCCATTGGTCTATCCTTGTGCCAATGCCATACAGTTTGCACCACAGTAGCTTTGTAGTAAGCTTTAATGTGAGGTAGCATGATTCCTGGAATTTTCTTTTTTCTTTTTCAAAAGGTTTTTGGCTATTCAGGGCCCCTTGTCCTTCCAAATAAATTTCATAGTTAACTTTCCAATTCAATAAATAATGCTGTTGTAATTTTATTAGAATTGCATTGAAGCCGTAAGGCAGTTTGGGTTTACATCTTAGTGACGCATCTTAGTGATGTTTAGTCTTCCAGTCCATGAACATGGAATATTCTTCCATTTATTTAGCTCTTTTTTGATTTCTTTTAACAATGTTGTGTGGTTGTCTGTGCACAAGTCCTTTTTATCTTTAGTTACATTTATTCCCAGATATTTGATTCTTTTAGTTGATATTAAATGGAATTTTTTCTTGATTTCCTTTTCAGATTATTCATTATTAGTGTACAGAAATGCTACTGATTTTTACATGTTGATCTTATATCCTGCCACTTTACTGAACTCATTTACCAGCTCTAGAAGCAGTTATAGATTTTTTTACTCTTTCTATTTATAGGATCATATCATCTGCAAGTAGAGAAATTTTTACTTCTTCTTTTTCAATTTGGATGCCTTTTATTTCTTTTTTTTCCCTTAAGTGCATGAGCAAGTACTTCTAATTACAAAGTTAATAAGAGTGGTGACAGTGAGCATCCTTGTCTTGTTCTAGATCTTAGAGGAAAGCCTTTAGCATTTCACCATTGACTATGATGTTAGCTGTGGGTTTTTCAAATATAACCTGTATCATGTTGAGGAAGTTTCCTTCTATTCCTCTCTTTTGAAGTATTTTTATCAAGAAAGGATGCTGTATTTTGTCAAATGTTTTTTCTACATCAGTAGAGATGATCATGTGATTTTTTTCCTTTTGATCTGTTAATGTGGTGTATTTCATTGATTTTCTTATGTTGAAATATCCTTCCAAACCAAGGATGAAACCCATTTGATCATGGTGTATAATTCGTTTGATGTCTTGTTGAATGCAATTAGCAAGTACTTTGTGAGGATTTTAGTATCCAGATTCATTAGAGAAATTGTTCTATAGTTTTCTTTTCTTGTCATGTCTTCATGTGGCTTTGGAGTACAGGTGATGTTGGCATAATAGGATGAGTTACACAATGTTCCCTCCACTTCTATTTTTGGAAGATTTTAAGCAGGATTGGTGTTAGTTATTTCCAGAATGATTGGTAGAATTTACCTGTGAAGCCATCTGCTGCTGGGCTTGTCTTTGTTGGGAGGTTTTTTTTTTTATTTTTTTTATTTTAATTTTAATCAGTTTTATTGATACACGTTAATAAAGCATACACTCTATCCAATGTGTACAATCTATGGTATTTGGTATAATTACATAGTTGTGCATTCACCAATTCAATCACCATTAGAGTATTTTCATTATTCCAATATTGACAGTAATAATAAATAAACCAGACAAACAAATAACTGTACCCCTTAAGATTCACCTCTCAATCTCTCTAAGCTTCCCCTGCAATAAATAGCTGCTATTTCATTTCTGTCTCTCTAATTTATTTTGAACATTCAAATTTTTCTTTTTTAAAGTATTTTTTTCTTTTGAGAAAAAAAATAATAGAGTATTTTTTTCAATTTTATTGATCAATATTAATAAAGCATAAATCCATCCAAAGAGTACAATCAATGGTATTATGTGTAATCACAGGTTTGTGCATTCATCACCCCAATCACTTCCAGAGTATTTTCATTATTCCATAATAAATGATAAACAGAGAAACAAAACTCATCACTCTCAATCTCTCTATGCCTGGCCTGGTTTATATAGCTGCTATTCTTCTTCCTTCTCTCTAATATATTTTTATTTATATTTTGTAAAAACAGTCTTATATTTGCAATATCACCCATATTTGTGTTTTACATGAGGTTTTACTAACTTATACAATTCCATATAGTTTTTAGCTTTCTAGTAATATAATTGTCCTTAGACTTTCCTTTTCCAACCACTATCCTACCCATACAATAGAACTGCTAGTTACAAGTACCATGATATGCTTTAACCATTTCTATTCATTTCCAAAGTTTTACAAACAACCTTTTTAACAATTCTGCACAGATTAACCTTCAGATTTCCATTCTCTACCTTCCTTCTATTTTCTGGTGACCTATGTTCTAATTATTAACTCTATGAGTCTACACAGTATATTTAGTTCATAAATAACACAATCATACAGTATTTGTCCTCTTGTGTCTGAATTGTTTCACTCAACATATCCTCCAGGTTCATCCATGTTGTGATATGCTTCATGACATCATTTCTTCTTACTGCTGCATTATATTCTATCGTGTGTACACACCACAATTTGTTTAGCCATTATCAGTTGATGGACACCTAGGTTGTTTCCAACTTTTGGCAATCGTGGATAATGCCACTATGAACATCCGTATGCAGATGACTGTTTGTGCCTCTGCTCTCAGTTATTCTGGGTTTATACCTAGTAATGGTATTGCTGGGTCCTATGGCAAGCCTATATCCAACTTCCTTAGGAACTGCCAAACAGTTCTCCACAGTGGCTATACCATTCTACATTCCCAACAACAGTGAATAAGTGTTCCTATCTCTCCACATCCTCTCCAACATTTAAAGTTTTCTGACTTTTTAATAGCAGCCAACCTAATAAGTGTGAAATGATATCTCATTGTAGTTTGGAATTGTGCTTCCCTTATCACTGGGGATGTTGAACATTTTTTCATATGTTTCTTCACCATTTGTATTTCTTCTTTGGACAGTTGTCTTTACAAGTCTTTTCACCATTTTTAAATCAGATGCTTTGTCTTTTTATTGAGTTGTATGAGCTCCTTATATATCATAGATATTAAACCCTTATCAGATATGTGATTGCCACATTTTTTCCCATTGAGTCAGCTGCGTTTTCACCCTTTTGACAAAGACCTTTGAGGTACAAAAGTGTTTAATTTTTAGGAAGTCCCGTTTATCTATTTTTTCTTTTGTTGCTTGTGCCTTGGGTGTGAATTGGAAGAACCTACCGCCTACCACAAGATATTGAAGATGTTTTGCTACATATTCTTCTAGGAGTTTTATAGTTGTTTTTATATTTAGGTCCTTGATTCATTTTGAGTTAATTTTTGTATAAGGTTTGAGATAGTGGTCTTCTTTATTTCAGGTATGGCTCTCCAGTTCTCCCAGCAACATTTGTTGAATAGACTCTTCTGGCCCAGCTGGGAGGGCTTGACCACCTTACCAAAAATGACTTGACTGTAAATGTGAGGGTGTTTTTCTGAATTCTTGATTTGGTTCCATTGGTCAGTGTGTCTGTCTTTATGCCAGTACCATGCTGTTTTTATGACTGTAGCTAAGTAATATGCTTTAAAGTCAGGAAATGAAAGTCCTCAATCTTTGTTCTTTTTTAAGACATTTTTGGCTATTTGGGGCCTCCTACTGTTTCAAATAAATTTGATTATTGGCTTTTCAATTTCTGCAAAAGGCTGTTACGATTTTTATTAGATTGCATTGAATCTGTAAATCAGTTTTGTTAGAATTGATATTTTAATGCTATTTGGTCTTCCAATCCATAAACACAAATGTCCTTCCATTTCTTTAAGCCTTCTTCGGTTTCTTTTTGCAATATTTGTAGTTCTCTGAATACAGGTCCCTTATGACCTTGGTTAAATTTATAACTAAATATTTGATTGCTCTGATTGATATCATAAATGGAATTTTTTCTGATTGCCTCTTCAGATTGCATATCAGTAGTGTATAGAAATGCTATTGACATTTGTGTACTAATGTTCTATCCCAGTAAATTTCTGAATTTGTCTACTAATTCTAGAAATTTTGTTGGGAATTTTTCAGGATTTTCTAAATATAGGATCATGTCATCAGCAAATAGTAAAAGTTTTACTTCTTTTCCTGTTTGGGAGCCTTTTATTTCATTGTCTACCCTAATTGATCTAGCTAGAATTTCCAGCACAATATTGAATAATAATGGAAACAGTGGGCACTCTTGTCTTGTTCCTGATCTCAGCAGGAAAGCTTTCAGTCTTTCACCACTAAGCACAATGCTAGCTGTAGGTTTTTCATTTATGCACTTAACCATATTGAGTTAGTTTCCTTCAATTCCTATATTTTGGAGTGTTTTATCAAGGTAGTGTGCTGTATTTTGTAAAAATGCCTTTTCTGCATCAAAAGAGAGAATCACATGATTTTTCTTCTTCAATTTATCAATGCAGTTTATTATACTAATTTATTTATTGGTGTGGTTTATTACACTAATAGATTTTCTTGTGTTAAACCACATTTGAATAACTGGGATAAAAAGGTGATCTTTTTGTGTAATTCTTTTAATCTACTTTTGAATTCAGTTTGCAAGTATTTTGTTGAGGCTTTTTGCATCTATATTCATTAGAGACATTGGTCTGTAATTTTCTTTTCTTGCAGCATCTTTCTCTAGCTTTGGTATTAGGGTGATGTTGGATTCATAGAATGAGTTTGGTAGCATTCTTTCCTGTTAAATTTTTTGGAAGAGCTTGAGCTTTGGTCAGTATTTGGTCATCTTTAAATAATTGTTAGAATTCACCTGTAAGGCCATCTTGTCCCAGGCTTTTCATCTTCTGGAGGATTTTGATGACTGTTTCAATCTCTTCACTTGTGATTCATTTGTGAGGTCTTCTATTTCTTTTAGGGTTAGTGTAGGTGGTTTATGTGTTCTTAGAACTTTGTCCATCATGTCTACATTTCCTAGTTTTTTGGCATACACATGTCTAAAGTATCCTGTTTGGATCTTTCTTATTTCTGCAGTGTCAGTGGTAATGCCCCCCCTTTCATTTCATATTTTATTGATTTTATATTATCTCTTTTTTTCTTTTGTCATTCTAGCTAAGTGTTTGTCAATATTGTGGATCTTCTCAAAGAAACAACTTGGCTGGTAGTTTTTCTCTTTCAGTACCTTAAATACATCATACCATTTTCTTCTCTTCTCAATGGTTTCTCAATAAGATTAAGTGAGAGGTCAGCACTTAATCTTATTGAGTTTCTTTTGTATGTGATGCTGGGCTTTTCTCTTGTTGTTTTCAGAATCCTCTCTATCTCTGATATTTGTCATTCTAAATAGATGGTGTCTTGAGGTAGGTCTGTTCTGATTTATTCTGCTTGGGGTTCATTGTCCTTCTTGGATATTTATATTTATGTCTTTCATAAGGGTAGGGATGTTTTCAGTCATTATTTCCTCAAATACTCTTTCTGCCCCCTTTCCATTTTCTTCTCCTTCTGGGACACCAATAATGCATATGTTTTTATGTTTTGCATTGTCGTTCAGTTCCCTGATATCCTGTTCTATTTTTTCCATACTCTTCTCTATCTGTTCTCCTGTCTTTTTCAGTTGATATGTTCTGTCTTTGAAATCACTAATTCTGTCTTCAAGCAATTCAAATCTGCTCTTATGTGCCTCTAATGTAATTTTAACATCATCCATCATGTCTTTCATTTACATAAGGTCTATTACTTTTTTTGAAGGCTTTCAAATTGTTCTTTATGCTCACTCTTTATCTATTAATATCGTTTATCTCTTTAGTCATATTTTCTTTCAACTCTTTAAATTGTTTTAGGAGAGTTTGGTTTTCATTGATTAATTGCCTTAAATCCTATATCTCTTCAGGATATTTGATTTGTTCCTTCGGCTGGGCCATCTCTTCCTGTTTCCTAGTATGGCTTGTAATTTTTTGATGATGTCCAGGCATCTGAATATTTTGGTGAATTTTCTCTGATGGCTGATTTCTCTCTTGTCTTTTGTTATTATTTTTTCACAGCTTTTCTTTGATATTTGTTTCAACTTATCCTAAGTCTTTAAAATTTCCCAGCTTAAGTTATCAAAATCATTCCAGGGACTCACTAATGGGTCACAGATTTTCTCCCAGAAGTGTCTGAACAGAGAGACCCAAATGTAGATTTTGTCCATGAAATTTCCAGACCATCCAGCAGATGGGACTCACTGGAGCACCTTTCCATGGAGGTGTATCTCCCTCACTTTTCCTTTGTTTTGGTCCAGCCCATGTCAAGATTCAAAGTGGGCTCTGATGGCCAAATTTACTGAAGAAAAGCCCCCCAACTTCCCCTCACTTTTACCTTGTCACAGCTGACAGGGAAACAGATGTCTGTTCTCCTCTGAGTTGGCTGCAATTAGCTAGGGGTTTTATCCCCAAGTTAATATCTTGGGGATAGGTAGCGCAGCCCTCCCTAGCATCCAGGAGGCTTAGTAACTCACAGTTTGTTGTTTTGAATTCTTCATCTCTCTGCCCCTTAACCTTCTGGGAGTTGTGAAGCACTGTCCTGGTCTGCTGACCCCCAGGTCCCTCAGGAAACTTTTGGCTCTTTTTCCATTATTTTTGGGAGAGAGTCTGAGCCCTGCCTATCTAATCTGATGTCATCTTCCCATAATCCTTCATCCCATAAGTTTTGATATCTTGTGTTCTCATTTCCATTCGATTCCAGGTAGTTACTGATTTCTTTCGCAATTTCCTCCTTGACCATGATTGTCTAAGAGTGGGTTATTTAACTTCCATATCTTTGTTCCTATTCTGTTTTTCTGTGCCTTATTAATTTCCAGCTTCATTCCATTGCGGTCAGAGAAATTACTTTGTATAATTTCAATCTTTCTGAATTCATTGAGAATTATTCTGTGACTTATCATGTGGTCTATCCTGAAGAATGAGCCATATGTGCATGAGAAGAATGTATTTCCTGATGTATTTAGGTGTAATGATTTGTATTTGTCTTTTAGGTCTAGATCCTGTAATGTATTATTCAAAATCTCTGTTTCTTTATTGACCTTCTGTCCAGATATTCTGTCTAATGGTAATAATAGTGTATTAAAGTACCCCACTATAATTGCAGAGGTATCTATTTCTCCACTTGTTTCTTCAATGTTTGCATCATGTATTTTAGTGCATAAAGGTTTATGATTAAACTTTCTTCTTGATAGAGTACCCATTTTATTAATACATAGTGTCCTTCTTTGTCTCTCACAATAATTTTGCATTTAAAGTCTATTTTATCTGATATTAGTATAGCTACTCCAGCCCTTTTTGGTTATTGTGTGCATGTAAAATCATTTTCCAACCATTCACTTGCAACTTCCTTGTGTCCCTGGTTCTAAGGTGAGTTTTTTGTAAACAGCATATAGATGAGTTATATTTCCTTATTCATTCTTCCAATATGTTTCTTTTGATTGGAGAGTTTACTCCATTAACATTCAATATTATTACTGTCAAAGAAGTACTTACATTAGCCATTTTTTTCTTTAGGTTTATGTGTGTCATATTTTGTTTTTATTTCTCTTTTCCTCTTTTTAGTTACTCTTATTAATAATTTTCCTTTATACACTCTCCTCCAACCCTCTCTCTCCTGCTTTTTCCTTTCAACCTGCAGAACTCTCTTTATTATTTCTTGACAGGCACGTTTCTTGTTGACAAACTCTCTCAATTTCTGTTTACTGTGACTATTTTGAACTCCCCCTCACTTTTGAATGCCAGCTTTGCTTGATACAGAATTCTTGGCTGGCAGTTTTGTTTTTTTTTCCTTTCAACACCTTAACTATGTCATACCACTATCTTCTCATCTCCATTGTTTCTGATGAGAAACCAGCACTTAATCTTACCAAGTTTCTCTTGTATGTGATGGATCTCTTTTCTCTTGATGCTTTCAGTATTCTCTTTGTCTTGCTTATATGACAATTTGATAAGAATGTCTGGATAGACCTTTTAGGATTTATACTCTTTGGCATCTGCTGTGCTTCTTGGACCTGTACATCCATGTCCCTCATAAGAGTTGGTAATTTTCAGCCATTATTTCATCCAACACTCTTTCTGCCCCCTTTCCCTTCTCTTCTCCCTCTGGTATACCTATAGTGCATATGCTTGTGCATTTCATATTGTCATTCAATTCCCTGAGTCCTTGCTGAATTTTTTCTATCTTTTTATCTATCTGTTCTAATATCTGTGTGAGTTCAGATGTCCTATCTTTGACATCACTAATTCTTTTTTCTTGATGTCAAATCCGTTATGTGCTTCCAGTATATTTTTTATGTGATTCCAGTATATTTCTTATTTCTTGCATTGTGCAAAGCTGTTATCTTTTTATATATGTTTACAATTACTTCAGCATGTTCCTCCAGTGTCTTCTTAATAACCTTTATCTCTTCCTTCACTTCATTAAGTTCTTCCTGATATTTATTTGGACATGCTTGATTAGTTGTTTCATATTCTGCATCACCTCCTGTTTTTTAGTTTGTTCATTAGACTGGGCCATGTGTTTCTTTTTCTTAGTATGACTTGTAATTTTTTTGGTGTCTAGGCATCTGTTTTTTCTTGATACACTCCTTCAACTTTATGGTTTTATTTCTTTTGTTTTGCATTAAGTTTCCATTTTGGCACTTGGTTACACTGTTCTATATCATTATAGCTGTCCATGTTTCCCTGAAAAAATTTTTAAGACAATTGAAAAGGAAAGAGGGAAGAAGAGAAAAATAATTTTCATCATAACAAGAAAGATAGAAAAGGAACCATAAAAGAGCCAGGAAAAAATAAGTAATAAGATGAAAAACCATTAAAAAAATACAAAGGAATAAGAATTTTGAAAGTGAATAAAATAAATGAAACAAGGAAAAAAAAAAAAACACTGGAAAAATGAGTGAAGAAAAAAAAATATGAAGACCAAAGAAGAGAAGGTAAAATGAAAGAAACACAATGGAAGAGGTGAAACAAAAGAAAAAAAATAAAGAAACTAAGAAGAAAAAAGGAGAAAAAGGGAAAAAGGAAACAAAGAAAGAGGAAAAAAAAAAAGAACCCAAGAAAAACAGCCTTCCCTCTTAGGCCCCTAGGAACCATCTCAGGCTGCCAGTATTCATCAATCAATCATCCATTACCCTGCGTTCCACAGGTAAGGTACCCAGTGTTAAAGAACAAAAAAAAATTTTTTTAATAAAAATAATTAAAATATAAAATAGATCAAAACACCATTTAAAAAATCTCAGTATATAAGTTCCCTGACATGAGGTGCCAGCTGGGTGCCTGACAACCTGCTGGATCACTCTCTGGATCCCTTCTCTTAGGAGGTACCAAGGATTTTATATGTGTGTGGCAGGTGTTCCTCCACTGAGCTAACCTCACAGGTTAGATAGGCTTCATAAAGCTTATCTGGCTCTCTCTGCCTCTTTGCCCTCAGGTGATTTGAGCTTCTAACAATTTGCCAGCTTCCTGGCTTCCTTCTCTCAAAAGTCTGTTAGGTGTCTGTCCACACACCTTCTCACTGACTGAATTCCTCTCTCTCAGGGCTGTTGGGTGTTGGGTGTGACAGGGCTGTTGGGTGTGACAGCCTGCCTGATCAGACCCCCTCCCCTCTCCCTGGGGCACCTTCAGGGCTGGCTGGGGTTGCTTTTTTGTTTTTTTGTTTTTTCTCTTCTGTTCCACTCTTGCTCTCTCCCTTCCCCCTTACACCTCTCTCTCTCTCTGAGTTTGCTGGGTGCCGGTTCCACACCTATTTGCCCTTCAGCTACCCCATGGGTAGGTTTCTTTTAACCAATACTTGCTGAGCTGGCTACAACCAAGATTTATAGTGGGCTTAGCTGGCCAAACTCACTGAAGAGAAACCATTCTCCACCCTCCACCAATCCCTTCTTCCTCCTTTAGGGAGAAGGGCCCTCTTTCCTCTATCAGTTGGCCACAGTGAGCCAGAGGTTTTACCAAGGCTATTTCCCTTGAAGGTGGGGTGTATATGCCATTTCCCACCACAGGGGTGAGTAATTCATGATTTTCATTTGGCCTCTGTCTCTCTGTCCCTCTCCCTCCAGGATGATGCACAACACTCTCCTGGCCTGCAGATCCCCAAAAACAGCTCCCTCAATAGCTTTTTGCCCTTCCTCCATTGTTTTAGTGAGAGAGTTGAACTTTGTCTACCTGGAAGCTCCACACTAATCTGGAACTTTTACCTTGATTTCATCTTACAATTGTTCATGGATCATGTACATAAACACTACTTATTTGAAGTGTTGATCTTGTTCCCCACCACTTTGCTGAATTACTATATTAGTTCTAGCTTTTTTGTGGATTTTTAAAAGGATTTCCTGTGTATACTTAATGGCATCTCTGAATATGGAAAGTTTTACTTCTTCCTTTGCAATTTGGATGCCTTTATAAAACTTTTCTTGCCAATTGCTCTGGCAAGAAATTCCACTATAATGTTGAATAATTAGAGACAGTGGGCATCTTGTCTTCTTCCTGATCTTAAAGGGAAAGTTTTCAGTCTTTCACCAATAAGTAAGAAATTAGCTATGGGATTTTCATTTGTGCCTTTTATCTAAATGTTTTTATCTAGAAACAGTGGTGTATATTGTCAAATGTCTTTCCTGCAAAAATTGAGATGATCATGTCTTTTTCCTTCATTCTGTTAATGCAGTGAATTACATTAATTGATATTCTTGTGTTGAACCAAACCTTCACATGAGGGATAAATCCCACTTGATCATGGTGTATAATTCTTTTAATATGCTGTTCGGTTGGGTTTGCTAGTATTTTGTTGAGGATTTTTGCATCTGTATAAGAGATATTGGCCTACAGTTTTATTTTTTTTATGCTATCTTTATTCAGCTTTCATATGGGGGTGTTATTGGGCCTGTAGAATGAATTAGGAAGTGTTCCCTCTTCTTCAGATTTTTGGAAGAGTTTGAGCAGAATTGAAGTTGCTTATTCTCGGAATGTTTGGTAGAATTCCCTTGTGTAGCCATCTAGTCCTGTGCTTTTCTTTGTTGAGAGGGTTTTGATAACTGATTCAATCTCTTCACTAATAACTGGTTTGTTGAAATATTCTATTTCTTCCTGAATCAACGTAGGTAGTTTGTGTGTTTCTAAGAACTTTTTCCATTTCATCTAGATTATCTCATTTATTGGCATACAGTTTTTTATACTATCCTCTTATGGCCCCTTTTATTTCAGCAGAGTTGGTAGTTATGTCCCCTTTTTCATTTCTGATTTTAATTATTTGTATCTTCTCCCCTTTTTTGTCCATCTAGCTAAAGTTTTGTTAATTTTATTGATCTATTCAAAGAACCAATTTTTGATTTTGTTGATGCTTTCTATTGATTTCTTAATATATATTTATTGGAGAAGTTGTGAACTTACAAAACAATAATGCCTATGTGAAGAATTCCTATACAACACCCCTCCACCAACACTTAGATTTTTTTGGAACATTTGTTACAGATGGGAGAACATAATCAGACTATTACCACTAACTATGGTCCATAGCAGACATTTGGTATATTTTTTACATAACCCTGCATTATTATCAGAGCACCTTCTTTGTTATTGATGCAAGAATATTACAATATTGGTGTTAACTATACTCCATAAGTTAAATTAATTATATTTTTCCCACACATCTCCATATTCTTACCACCTTGTAATAGTGATGTACACTCGTTCTAGATCATAGAACAACATTCTTGCATTTGTATTATTAACCACAATCCTCATCCACTTCCAGGTTCACTATGTTTTCCTGTATCTAGATTATTCTCTAGCTTTCTTTCAATTGGCATTTATATCCATAGACCACCCCTTTCAGCCACAATCCCATTTATAAACCAGCTGTGTTTTGTTTTCTATTTAATTTATCTCTGCTCTAATCTTTGTTATTCCTACGTTATGCTTACTTTGGGTTTAGTTTGCTCTTCTTTTTCCAATTCTTCCAATTTTGAGGTTGTTTCTTTTTTTAAATCTAAATATTTAGAGTTATACATTTCCCTCTCCACACTGACTTTACTGCTTCCCATAAGTTTTGGTATGTTGTAGTTTCATTTTTATTCACCTCAAGATATTTCCTACTTTAGCCTGTGATTTACTCTTTGGCCCATTGGTTGTTTAAGGGTATGTTGTGGGAAGTAGATGTGGCTAAGCAATTGGGCTTCCTTCTACCATATGGGAGGCCCTGGGTTTATTTCCTGGGGCATCCTGGTGAAAATGAGCTGGCCCATGCAGCGAGCTGGCCCACATGGCATGCTAGCTCATGTGGAGAGCTGGCCTGAGAGGCAAACTGGCACAACAAAAAGAGACAAAGAGGGGAGAAAATGAGAGACACAACAAACCAGGGAGCTGAGGTGGCTCAAGTGATTGAGTGCCTCTCTCCCACATTGGAGGTCCCAGGATCAGTTCCCAGTGCCTCTTAAAGAGAAGATGAGAAGAAGAGAAGACAAGCAGGCACAGAGAGCACACAGTGAATGGACACAGAGAGCAAGACAGAGAGTGCAAAAACAAGAGGGAATAAATAAATTAAATAAATCTTTAAAAAAAGGGGGGGGTATGTTGTTTACCTTCCACATATTTGTGAATTTTCCATTTCTTCCTCTCTTATTTAGTTCAAGTTTCACTCCATTGTTGTCAGAGAATATATATTGTACGATTTAAATATTTTTAATTTATTGAGACTTCTTTTGTGACCTAAGGTGTGGTCTAGTTCTGGAGAAAGATCCATGTGCACTTGGAAGAATATGTCTTCTTATTTTAGGTGAAATGTTCTGTTAGGTCTAATTGATTTAAAGTAACATTCATGTTTTGTATTTCCTCATTGATCTTCTGAATGGATGTTCTACCCATGATTGAAAGTGTTGCACTTAAGTCTTCTATTAATGTAGAACCAACTAAATCTGTCAGTATTTGTTTCACATATTTTGGACCTCTGCTGTTAACTGCATGTTTATCTTGATATTTCTTGTTGAATTGATCACCCTCTCAGTATATAATCACCATCTTTGTCCCTCCTAACTGTTTTGACTTTTAAAGTCTACTTTACTTGATATTGGTATAGCTCTCCCAGTTCAATTTTAGTTACTGCTGCATGGTATATATTTTTTCCATCCTTTCACTTTCAAGCTTATATTTTTGAATATAAGGTGAGGCTCTTGTATATAACATGTATTTGGGTCATGCTTTTTATTAAATCCATTATGTCAACATCTGTCTTTTGACTGGAGAGTTTAATTTATTTACATTTAAAGCCACTACTGTTAATGCATGATATATTCTGATTTTTTTGTTTTTGTTCTAATATTCTGGCTATTTTTTTCATTGTAAATAATTTTTCTTTTATTTTCTTTCAATATTTCTGTTTTTTTGCCCACTTTCATGTTTATTTGATTGCTTGTATTGTAACATTGAATTCCTTGTCATTTCTGCCTGGATATATTTTTCATATATTTTCCTTGCATTTTACATGTGGATAAAATTTAACATCCTAAATATATAACAATCATATTTGATTTTATACCAACTTTACTTCAACAGCATACATATTTGGTGTTCCTGTGCCCCTCTGAACCCACACCTATTTTTTGTACTTGTCACAAATTATATTTTTGGATGTTTTATGTCCAAAATCATGGATTTATCATACCTTTTTGTTGGAGAAGATGCTGAGAGTCAGAGTATAAAGGGTTAAGCATCT